>CM037851.1:166948600-167234457 GCA_021234595.1 Delia radicum | reverse complement strand
AATGGCTTATAATTATTATAACAAGGATTAATATTCTAAAAATGTTAGAAAAGCGTTTTGAGTTGTTTTACCCAGGTAGAAAAATACAATCTTTAAAACGTTTTAAAAGCATTTTTCATGATGGTACAAGCGTTTTCAGAACATACCAAATTACAAATTTAAAGCGTTTTGAGAATGTGCAAAATGATAACCCAAATTTACGGTCTGAGGATGGTATTTTATAACGTTCTCAAAACATTGCAAAACAAAATTTTTGAAATGCTTTTTCAATCGTTAAATAAGTATTTGCAGAACATTTTGGCTTACAGTTATTAAGCGTTATGAAAACGACCCAAATGATAACCGCTTTGAGGGTTGTAATTTTGAACATTGTCAAAACGCTCGAAAGACAAATTATAAAGATCTTTATGAATTGTTCATAAATACCACAAATAATGAAACATGTAAAATATGATTAAAATAATATAAATAAAGTAACAAAACATTGTAATTTTAAATAGGTTAACTAGCGTTTTATTAAGTTTTGAAAAAGTCCTCTAAAATATTGCTTTATCTGTCCTCAAAATATAGTGCTTTATAAAAGATATACAAGGACTATACACTTTATAGAGTCGCTACATTATGGGCTGGCCATATTGAGTGATTTATTGAACTCGGTTCATGAAGAGAAAAGCATATAAAAAAATTGCATAAGAAACCGAGTTCGCATATAGATAGACCCCTTATGACAGTGTTGTTTTTTAATCAGTAAAATATTTTGTAAAAAAAAAAGTATTTCTAAAGTACTATTGGCAAATGTTAGAAAAACGCTTTAACGCAATGGTTTTACATTGGTTTCATTTTATAAACCGTTGTAAATTTTGTACGATAAGAACTTCTAAAGTACTTTTTACAAACGTTGGATAAACGCTTTGAACCAATGTTTTTACAGTGTTTTTATTTCACAAATATTTGTAAGTTTTGTATAAAAAGGATTCCTAAAATACTTTGTCCGAACGTTCGAATAGCAATCCAAAATAATGTTTTTTAAATGCTTTTTTTTCGTATTATTTGCAATTATCGCTTTGGAAACGCTTTTATTTTAGTACCATCAAAAACAAACGTTTTGAAAACTCTTCGTTTTTTGTACCATCCCAAATTTCTACCTGGGTAGTTAAGTTAAAGTTAAGGTTAAATTAAAGCTGCAAGGACTCTGAAGAATTTTTTTTCATTATTCTATCAATTATTTTTATCCAGGTTGTTTTTATCTTCCAAGCAGCTTTATTTTATAATTCATCAAAATCGGTTCAAATATCAACAAACAAATAATTCTTGTAAAAATAATTGGTCAATATATCTGAAAATCGCAGTTAGCCTTGGCATTATAATATTCAAACTCAAATATCTTCTTTTTTTTAGAGCTACGCCAGAAAAAACGGCTAGCACCATTGAGTTTTGCGTACCATATCGGAAAAACTTCGGCAGCCGATTATTTAACTTTACAGCGAAACTTCGAATTTTACCTTCCATTTTAGACTTAAAATCGAATTAAAACGGCTCAGCGAATATGTTTTCAATATCAAAATTTGTCCACATTATCTCCAAATACCAAAAACCAGACCAAATATCTTTTTTGGTCGAAATCTCTCAAAATAAGTCATCGAATCTACACTGATAGGATTTTCCTTCATACTATTAATGAATGTCTTTCATTAACTTGGATTCATTGGTTGAATGAAACATTTTCGGTAAATTGATGAAAAATTCATTAACTGAATGAAATTTTCATCATGTTTGATCCTTAAAATATGCAATCATTTTTACATAAATATTTTTTGTACAGCAAACAATAAGTTCCATAAAATTTCCACTGGAGGCGCTTCAACTATTAAAAAAAATATTTTCCTACAAAAGTCTAAATAAGCACATCCTTTTGGTTTAGTAATTTAGGTCAATTGGTAAGGCGGTGCTGTTTGTATGGTGATGGTTGCGGGTTCAAGTCGTGTTTAGGGAGATAAAAAAAAACGGAAAAATAAATATAAGATAACAAAAAAGAAAAAATTAACACAAAATAAATATGAAACAAGAAAAAAAATATTTTTTTCAATTATTATTTGATTAATGAAAAATATTTCATTGAGCCAATGAAACTTTCTTTGGGGACTTTTTAATGAAAAATTCATTGTATTACATTTTATTACAAAATTCTATCAGTGTAGCACAATGTTTTTAAATCAGACTAGACGAGCTTATGTCTTTTGTCTATATGAGTCATTTCCATGGAAGACCGAACACTTTTACCAGTACGATTTTTTGGTGGTATGGTATTGTTGTGTAAAAAATTCTTGAAAAAATAGAACGTACTCTTAAAATTTCGGAGACCATTCGGAAAATGTATGTGTAAGCTATGATACATTTATTTTTTTTTAAATTGGTACAAAAGTGGTGAAAACAAAACAAAAAATATAATTAAACCCCGATTTAAAAAGCTCATATACATACACTGAGTGAATTATATGCATGGTATCAATGAATTTTTTCATTAGATCTATGAAATGCCACTGGAAAGCGTCCATTGAAACTTTTATTAAATTAATGCAGTTTGTCATTAAATTTAATAAAAAATTTCATATTATTTATTACAAATTTCATATGACTTATGAACATGTTTCATTAAAAATAGTTTCATTAAAACTATGACGCTTTTTTATAAAGTTTAAAACATTTTTCTTTTATATTCTGAAGAAACTTTTTTAGTTTAGGAATTCTCTCTGTGTATGTTCAAATATGTTCATATATGATCATTAGGGCTATAACCAAATTTTTGGCATAGTGCCACGAGGTGGAAAATGTTGTATTATTAACGAAAAACATTATTTTGGGTAATATTGCCCAAAAAAAACTTCACCCAACAAACTCGTTTTCTAAATCAATACAAAAAACTTTTTTTTAATAACCCAGGTAAACATTTTCATACATGCTTAAAATTAAATTAAATTTTCGCGTATTCAGAAATATTTAGGACTCAAATTAAGTTAAATCAAAATTAGGAAAAATAAATAAAAATAAAATAAAATAAAATTGCTCGGTTGGCAGGCAACTATCCTAAACCACTCACTCCACATTTCCAAAAAGATCTCATATGTGAACACCTTCCTAAAAATGGTCAATTAATAAATCTGAAAACAAAAACTCTATAGATTATTTGTTAGGACAATATCCTAATAAAGAAATATAGAGTATGCCCTCGAACTTACATAATTCTCGTTTTCATTGCACAATTAAAAGTCGAAAAAACATAATTTTTATTTTTAATAAGAATTATATTAAACTTGTAAAAATTGTAATTATTATTTTTTTAATTCTAACTCCTTCCAAATGCTCGCGGTGGTCAAAAACTCGGATTTAGGGTCCCTTTTCTTACAGAACAAAAATAAATGTATTTATATGAAATTTGAATTCACCTTTTGATTCTATGCCAAAAATTATTTCTTAGAAACTTGTTGCCCGTTTTTTAAGTGTACCATTTATCAAATAGAGTGGTCGGAAAAATTAACTTTATTCAAAACTCTCATAAAGTATTTATTTTATGACACAATTAATTCATTCTTAGCTGAACAAAATGGTGCAAAGTGGTAACCCAGTAAAAAGTTAATAAGTTTTCAAAATGTTGTTTTTACTAAAATGCAATATTTTATCGATTAACAACTTAACAACGATATATTGAAAAATTTTGTAGCCTTTTTCGTAACTTCAAAAAAGTATTTCATTGTGTGTGTTAAGAAAAATATTTTCGTATTTTTAACAAAATAGATACCTTAATAACTTTTTAGCGGCTCGCGATATATCAAAAATTTGTGTACTGTTACTCGCAGTTGGTAATACATATTTATTGTGTGTGATTAAAAAAGTAATTTTAGAAAGTTTTTGAAACTTTAAAAACTATGGAAAAAGTATTTTCCCCCGCGAGCAACTAGAAGGAGTTCAATTAAAAAAAAAAAATTTACGCCATTCATTTTACTTATGCAAAAACCGTCAAAAAAACTGATGACATCCCAGAATCAAATTTTCGTGACGATAATAAATATGTATTTTAAATTTTTTTTTATTTTTATTTTAAACTAAGGTTGGCCAACGTTTCAGTTTTAAAATATCGGTCTTGGTTTATCATGCCAAAATTAAACCCGATTTGAACATTTAAAAACAGGGTTCAAATTTGTATAATTGAAAGTTCGAATTCGAACTTAAAAAAAAACCGACTAAAAGTTTTTAAATTTGAGAGTAATTATAAATGGTCCGCCATATAACGTTTTTTTCCGATGCCGATTTTGCCAAAAAAATCATCTTTTCAGATGAAGCTCATACTGCATGGCCAGCCGAGGCAGCTATTTGAATGAAATTATTTTCTATTATTAACCGGAAGGATTGTACTTTCAAATAAAAAAGAAATTTGAGAAAATATTCAGTAGTTTTTTTTTATAGCATTTTCAAAAAAAAAAGTTATTTGGCGGACCCTTTACCTTATTGTATTCTTTTTTTGAAACGTTCAAATCGGGTTTCGTTTCAGCGTGATAAACCAACACCGTCATTTTAAAAATGAAACGGTGAACTTAAGAATACCAATTGAAGTAAAAAATTCCATTCGAATTTCAAAATATAATTTAAATCAAGGGTGCCCAAGCCCTATGCGCTTCGTTCTCATTTGTTTTTGTAAAAACACTTAGCTATAGGATGTGTGTTTTAATACACACATAGAGCACTCAGCACTAGCAATACGAAATACACAAACAACTTTGTCTCTTCCATAAGGAACTCTTGGGCACTCCTGATTTAAATTATAGTATTTCAAATGAAAATTAAAAATTTCAATAAAAAGATAACATAGATTATCACAAAGTTTATGAAACTTTTTTATGAAATGATGAAGGTCTATGAAATATCTGTCATAAGTTTTTATGAAACTCTTCTTCATATTTTTCAAATCTTCATAAATATGATGAATACTTTATGGAAAACGATTTGTGAAACAATATCATCAATATAATGAATGTTTTTTCCCTGAGTGTATACACGAGACATAACCAGTGAATAATTAAACCTGCTTAAATTGTCTTAATAAAAACTGTAAACGCACAACATTTGTCTTTCCTCTTTTAGACCCTCACACAAGGGAAAAAAATTATGTTTCAAATTTTTTTGGAGAAGAATACCAAAATCTTTTACATTTTTATGGATATAAATTCCACATAAAATGAAATATCTTTAAAAGGTCACGTTCAATTTTAATTTTTTGAATTTGTCCGTTTTAACTTAAATTTGTTTAAAAATTTTGATACACAAAATCTGTATTGCCAGTAATAAATAAATCTCGGAGAAAAATTTTGCAAACAACAAGTCAAAATTTATCACCAAATTTGTGTGACTGAAAATTTTTAGTTTCCACAAAAAAACTTTTATTAGATCAATCAATTAGGTCAATGGAAAGTCCAAAAGTTTAATTCCTTAAATTAAGTTTTGGATTACTCTCAAAAAAATAAAAACTGGTTTCAATCACAAAAACAGTCGATTCAATTATTTTTATTGCTGAAATTCCGCCAAGAACGAAAAGTCCGCATTCAATTAAAAATGTATAGCTCTTTTATTGAATTATTTTCACTTAAAATGAAATACACATTTGATTATGATATTTATTATGTGTGGATACACATTTGCTTAAAAATCAATTGATTGGATTAAAAATTGCTCAATTGAATTAAAAATTGCTCAATATTGTATACAAAGTGCTAACAGAAATTAGTTTCTTTCTTTGTCAAAATGTCAAGCAAGTTGCGAATTTGAGCATTTATTTAATTGATTCAATTAATTTTTAATTCACAGCTGTTAAAGTTATCAACAAATCAAAAAAAAATGGGAAATACTTTTTTCTGTGTTACACACTCATCACTCATCAGACTCATAGTAATGCTTTCCTAAATATTATGGCCTCCCAAGTCCAAAAATGTTGACATATTTTTTAAATATTGGTGAGTTTACTTAATGAATTTTTAGAATTGTCCTGTTTATGTAGTTTACAAAAATATCATGAAACTTTTAGTTAAATTCGATCGAAAAAACATTTCAACATTTGTATTTTCGAAATGGCCCATATCTGAACAAAATTTACTGTAGTACGAGGGCGGATCAATAAGTCCGTGACTTTTTGAATGAAACACAGTTTTTTTTTGCAAAAAAAAAAATTATTTTCAAACATAATCTCCTTTTAGCTCAATACACTTAGTCCAACGTTTCTCCAATTTTTGTATCTCTTCCAAAAAATAGGATTTTTCGAGGTCCACAAAATGGCCATATGGGGTGATTTTTTGTTAAACCCTCGTTAAATCGGTCCCATAAGTTGGCATAATATTCGCCGGCTATTGTTTTTCTATTTTTCAGGGTAATCGATGTGGATTATCTCACGTGCATCCAAAAAAACTGTTGCCATCCCTTATTATCCAAGATAACGTTTATGGTCAATTGAGAGCAAACGCGGCACCCATCTTGCAGACAGCTTCCTTAAACCCAACTGATCATTTAAAATCGAAACCACACTGCCATATGAAATGCCTCTGGCATCAACAGTCTCACGCTCTTTAACTCTTCGATCGGCCAACACTTTATTGTGGATTTTTTTGACATTGTCGTTGTGGTGTAATTGTTGTCGCGTTGGACCGTTACACAGATGGTCCCGGGTTCGATTCCCGGTGACGACAACATCAATTTAGAAAAATAATATGTATGAGTTTTCTATCACTTATATGTATCGCTGCGCTCACCTTCGGTGTTCCCATAGCACTTAACCCCACCGAATTAAAATAATGAATCAGGGCTATGAAACAAAAAGCTTCAATAAATTCGTCATCTCTACATCAGGTGGCGAGCAACAACTTTCCTAAGACTTATCATCACGCGCAATTACAGTGTTGCCATGTTTGAAGCCCTTCATCTTTCACCACCTTTCATCTCTCCACTATCCCCTTTCCAAAGAAAGCAACACATTAATTAATAGGAAGAATTTCCTAAGTGTTGCTTCTCTTTTAAAAAAAAAAAAATTAGCCGTTCAGAACGTTCAGCGTCATTTGTGCGACCACAACGAAAGTCAGTACACCGCTTTTTTACCATTGAAATCGATGGTGCATAGTCCCCATAGTATTTATCGAGCTTTTCCTTGTTTTTTTCGCAAAAAATAATGTTTAATAAGCACTCGAAATTCACTTTTTTCCATTTTTAAAATAATCCACGAGGTTGTATGTTTTGAACAGCTGTTAAACGCAAAGTAGATGACGAAATTTGCTCAAAATTTGAGAGTCGATTAACAGGTGGTACTTGATGGGAGCAGTGTTGCATTTCATATAACTACGAGGGAAGTTCGAAAAGTCACGGACTTATTGATCCGCCCTCGTATATTCGTCAGGATGAAAATTATAGTTTTCAATACAAAAATGTAAAAAAGATTAAAAAATTAATTAAAAGTACTCAAAGTTCCCCCCCCCCTCCCCCTCTTGAACCAGGAGCGGATATTTTCCTGGATCCGCGCCTTGTCAAGGTTTCATAAATATAATTAAGGTTTTCTTTAAGTGTAGTAAGTATGTCCAAATCTTTTACCAAATTTAAGTACTACAATGCCATTCCCCAAAATTAAATTTTCATATTATTGAGAAATATATGATTTTATCAGGGCTTAAGTTTAAGTGGAGAAAAGCCAGCATCTGGGAAAGAATTTTTAATTTTTTGATCTGGGAAAGAATTTTTAATTTTGTTTGTAGAGCAGTGTAATTTTCTGTTGAGGCACTATTTTTAATTTTTTCAAATTCTGAAATATTTCTTTAATCTAAATTATTATTTTTTTTTAAGTTTTTGTGTAGTAATTTTTCAGTTAAAATTTTATTTTATAATTTCTTTTAATTTACTAAACGGTTTTTTTTGTTTTATTATTCTTTTGGGGGCTTTTTGAAAATATTTCAGGGGGCGCATGCTGCCCGTGCGGCCCTTGAGGCTGCATTTGCCCATGGCTGCAATGACTACTATGGAACTTCATCATTTACTAATTTGTGTTTTTTTTTTTTTTGGGGAAATTTTTATAAGAATTAAGACAAATATTTAAATTTTGAAACATTTATTTATTTTTTTTTATTTTATTAATTAATAATCATATAATTACAAATTATATACTATTACCCTAACCGAGCATTGCAAATTATCACAATATTTTTGAAAACTTCCACCGCACCTTAAAAAATTTGCAGTTGTAAAAACAACAAAAAAAAACATACCCCCTTAAATAACATTACCCCTTTTCAATCAAAATTTTTAAATACACCCGCATATTAGAATGCCAAAAAAAAGCAAATTTTGTTTTTTTATAGATTTTTGCAAACACATAAACAAAGACTAACAAATTAATTTATGAAAAAAAAAATTAAGGGGCGACATGAAATTTTTAATTTTTGAGTTTTTTATACTCAATATTCTGTAAATTTTTTCCATAAAAGAGACTCGATTCTTTTTTTTATTTAATTCGTACTTTTTGCCCAATTGAATTTGAGAAGTGGAAGAAAATATATATAAAAAAAAGTTATAATACAACACATTGTATAGAACTACAAAAACAAAAAAAAAACTTAAACGAAAAGTGCATGTGCAACGAGTAAACGAGCTCAGTTTGATATTTAGTTGCATTCGTGCACGTTGAGCTACGTTCTGTTGTGGTTATTGCAAACAAATTATTATTGTTGTTTCGTTGTGTTGACAAACTAAATGACAGTCGTTGTCATTTTGACATTACTTCAACATTTTCGTGAAAAAAAAAAAATTTGAAAGTTTTTTTTTAGACTTTTTGTTTGCTACTCTAAACTGTGTGAACTTTATCGTTTCTTGTCAAACTTTAAGTTGCAGTTGCCATTACTTTTCGGTAATTTCGGATCTGGTAAAAAGAGTGCATAAGCGTCTTAGTACCACTACCATACTCTAATGATGAATGTCAACAACTAGTGGATGACTAGTAAATGTATAGCTTTTGTTAAGGGTATGAAGTTAACGCCACAAATGAAAAAAAAGTGCGGTTAAGTTGTAAATAAAACGGTTGTATTTTTTTCGTTAGCATTTTTTATATGTGGTGGTATCCAACGTTTTTGTTTGAAGGTTTGATTTCAACGTTTTTTTTCTTTGCAAATATGAGTGCATTTGTTTACATGAGGGGAGATTGATGTAAACCAAGAATATGAAAAAATTTGTAAAAAAAGAGTAGTTTTTTACAAATAAAACTGAGCACGGTGAATAAAAGCAAAAAAAAACTTAAAAAAACTCTGTGAATGAATGTTGGTGTTTTATTAAGATACTCATGGAGTTGAATTGTTTAAAGAATAAATGCAAAAAACGCAACAGCAAGTTTGAGTGCAAAAGCAAAAACGAATTTTTAAGTGAAAAAAGTGAGAATGCTTTTTTTTAATGGATGTTTTTTTCTAGTATTGGTGAGTTTAAGTTTTCATTATTTTTTTTTACTCACACTATGTCAAATTTATCTACCATATGTTTTCTATAAACTTAAGAACCGATTTGTTCAAAAAGAGGGCCTAGGGGATAAACGAAATTGCTTCAAAATATAATTTGGCGCCCAACCCATCATCATCATTGTTATGATCAATAAAAACTATGTCCATCGATCAAATGTTTCCTCAAATATGTCCTTGAAAAATATACTTAGAATGCAATTTATAACACAGCAATTTAATAGCCTTAATTGGAGGAATCATTTTGAGAAAGTAACCAAAATGATAATTCAAAGAAACTTGCGTTTCAATTGGTTGATAACAAGTAAAATTTCAAAAATATCGCTGTTTAATTTGTCGGTAAATTTTCATTCCCTATAACTAAATCCCTTACATTAGATTTCATATTGTACATCATATCCCCAAAAATAGTAGGGAAGATTATAGAAAATAGCCTTAAATTAATATTCAAGGATAGAGGACTTTGGAAGATGAAATGTGGGTGGTTCAGGGACACAAATCAAAAACAGAATGTCGACATAAAAGATCCGCTCTGGAGCTGTATAGAAACCTGGACAGTAATAAAAAATTAACAAAATTGTCTTAAACAGTTCCAATATTTTCCAATGAGTTTTCAGATTTTCTTATGACCCGGAATCCAAAGAAGGCTGAGAATATTCCCTATATATAGACTTTTGTTGGAGAGGGTGCTTGCAAACAAATTGCTAATGTCAGCAAATCTTTTGCTGAATATTAGCGAGTTGATTTCTAGCAAGAAAATATGTAGATTCAGCAAATGTTTTGCTAACATTTAATTGATTCTATGTTGAAAAGTTGATTCTAAACTGAAAAAACTCAAATAAATTGATACATTTTTTTTGTTGAAAATCTTATTTTTTTTTTTGTTATAACGAGTATTTTAAAAAGTATTTGTCAGGGACTGAAGGTGTGTCGATTGGGATATCTGGGATGCAGAGGTTTCATGACATTAACTGTCTGTCGAATGTATTTTGTCAGTCCTTCCTGATTTAAGGTATTTCGGTTTAAAGATTTTTAGTGTAGATGTGGGTGAAACTGAAAAAATCGCAATGGGCCTCGAAGTGAACTCGCCGTTCTGCTGGATACTATTCAGCTTAACATATGATACTTACTTTGTAATATTTACAACAATTTCGTAAACTTTCTATATGGGAAATTAATTTCGAAAAAGACAATTTATCAAATTGTGAGTGGTAATGAAGTGTTCATTATATTATTTGAATTGAACGCCAGATACAAGTGTCATATAGGCTAATATCAAGAAAATAATTCGTGGTACTCATACAGATTTAAGATTTATAATATTTTTATGATTTTGGTTTAAAGCATTTTTTTATTGCATACCCAGTGTATAAACCGTAATGAATGACATGGCATTACATTACATTTCTCACTACCAGTAATGACACCAACTTATTCCCGGAATTTCTGTAACACAAATAATAAGATCTTACTAATAACTAGTTAATTTTCCCATTATTTTAATACAAAAAATAATGCGTACTTATTTTTATCATTATTTTAAATATTAAGTAATTATCTTAAAATTTGTGGAAAATCTATTTTAAGGCTCATTATTTTTCCAACTCTATGTACATATTTTTGAATTTTTTTAAGCTGGAAAGTAATGACATTTTGTGCAAGCAAGTAATTTTTGTGTTTACCAATCAATTCAAACATGTCGAGATACCTTAGATGGTAGAGCGGTTGACTGACAATCTATAGGCCAGGGTTCGAACCCCGTGTGGGCACATTTTATTAAACAAAAAATTTCCAATAAAAATGAAAATTATTCAAGTTCGAGGCCATACTCTATATTTCTTTATTAGGATATTGTCCTAACAACTAATCTATAGAGTTTTTTGTTTTCAAATTTATTATTTGACCCTTTCAGGAATGTGTTGATAGATCTATTTCGGAAATTTTTAATAAAAAATATTTTTTTATTAAATTAATTTATTTGAAAATTATTTTTTTTTTGGATACTGGTAAGCATATATGTACCTAGGCAAAAAAAAAATCGGCACAGTGTTGGCAAAGCAATGGCTACGGTCGGTTATGCGTTGGCAGAACGTGGTAATAACAATCTTGACAGTATTACCCATGCGGGCTACTAACCTGGGACTCCAGGTTGTTAGCAAACCGCTCTACCATCTGAGCTATCTCGACATGTTATACTTAATAGATAGACACATAAATCACTTGCTGGCACAACTTACAAAAAGTGAAAAATAAGTAGTTAAATATATGGGTAATTCCATGTCAAATTAACCATCGTAAAAAAATTTCAAAATTTACAAAGTTGTACTTACTTAATTGTAATTTTCTTAAAAAGTATTACATGTAGGCAACTCATCAAGGTCGCATTTGAAAGCTTATTAAATTACTTTTAAATTGATATACAACATGATTTTTGTTTTGGAAAGGTCAAAGGTCACATCTTTTGACCTATAATTCGGGAGGCTATATCTTTAAAAACGATATTTTTAAAAATCTGAAAAAAATATATGTTTAAGACTGGTTCCTTCCCTAAAGTTACGAACAATTTCAGAGTAGAGGTATTCTTGGATCCAGAAATGTTAATCACATAGTAAAGGTAGATATTTAACAAGGGAATTAAAACTATGTAGCATAAAGAGCCCTTTAGTAAAAAAAAAGAAATGTCGACACTGTGTCAGAGTTTGAGTCCCGGCTGCACTAAAACAATATAATGTTTAATATTTCTGGATCAAAGAATACCTCCACTCTGAAATTTTTCGTAACTTTAGGGAAGGAGCCAATCTTAAACATACATTTTTTTCAGATTTTTAAAAATATCGTTTTTAAAGACATAGCCTCCCGAATTATAGGTCAAAAGATGTGACAAAAATCATGTTGTATATCAAATTAAAGGTAATTTAATAACCTTTCAAATGCGACCTGGATGAGTTGGCTACCTGTAATACTTTTTTAAAAAAATACAGTTAAGTAAGTACAACTTTGTAAATTTTGACATTTTTTTACTATTTTCAAGACCTCGTATTTCCTGATCCAGAAGCGGCAGCGAACTTAAATTTTGAATTTTTCTTAGTTCTCTGATACACTTTATTCCTGCCAAAATTCAGCAAATTTGGAAACAGTGATGTAAAAAACAGCCATATTTTAAGTTGAGTTGAGATGGTTCAACCCATATATGTACTTACTAGTAAATAATGAGTCTAAAAATAGATTTTCAAACAATCAGAGATCATTACTTTATTTTTAAAACAATAATAAAAATAAGTACGTAAGAGTAACGCATTATATTTTGTAATAATATAATGGGAAAACTAACAAGTTATTAGTAGGTCATTATTATTCGTGCTGGTGTAATTACTAGTAGTGACAGAAGTAATGACTTGTTATTACCATTTCTAAACTATGACTGGGTATATGAGTAATAATTTTTGTGGTTTCATTAAATATTTGTATTTTTGTATATTTTATTTTTGACACTCACCACTAACCAAAGTAGAAATTAATGTAAAGTTTAAACAATCTTAACCACAGAAATACTAGTATACACTTATTTTATATTATTATTTGTATGCCCATTAGAGCAGCATTCTTTTTCAACTTTCTATTTTTATCAATTATTGTTGCGTTTATTGTAGAACTAGGTCTAAAAGTTAGGTGTTACGAATTTTGCAAAAATCGGATAGCATTAACCTGTGGCGCCCGCGAACAAAGTTTTTGATTTTTCTTAAACTGCTTTAACAAAAAAAATGTCTGGCGACACATAGTTTTCAATTAGTTTTGTAATGCTAAGCCCGTATATTGAAAGGAAAGAAAACACAGTGTTATGTCAGTTCTTTATTTTATATATCGTTAGCAATATCTTGCTGGGTTGGCCATTTCTGGCTGCTTTACTAAATATGTTGTAACATAATATTTTTAATTAATTTTGGCATGCTAAATACGAATATTTTGAAATTTTTGAAATCGGACTAACAGCTTTCGAGATATTGTGAATTGATTTTTACTATGGACTTGTTTTCCTCCCTTCTACAACTTTTTTTAAAAATTATCATATTTCTTTTTTTAATTTTTGCACTAGCAAAAGAAGATAAATATTCATTGAAGAATAGATAATCTGTAAATTTACCTACAAATATCTAGGAAAAACAGAAAATTTACCAAGTAAAATTGTTGTGCTTTAAAATTTTATACACATGATTAGTAAAGAAATATTTACTTTAACTTTTGAATTTTGTTAAGGGGGGACATGACATTGGGCTTTTTTTGAAATCGACTTTTTTATAATTTTGTATTTTAGTAAATATTCTTAAGATTTTAATAAAAAAAATTTCATGGAAAAATTGCTACGGGTTCAAAAGTTACAGCCGGATTAGTGAGAGCGCATTTTTAATTTTCGCGCTACATACGTACGGCAGCTGGTATATACTTGTTTTACTTGCTACCTGACTTTTGGTGTTATTTATTACCTACCAGAGTGAAGGCATATGAAGCTTCAAAAGAAGCCCGAATTGCAAAAAACTGTAAGAAACAGCACAACACAAGATAACGAAGGCATACAGTACGAAGCATGGCAGAGCGGCACTAGCGGGTTCATTTTTTGACGAAATTTTTTTTTTGTATTTTTTTCAACTTGATTTGCTATCGTATGACACGAGCTTTTTTTTAATTTTTTTTTCGATTTTTTATGAATTTTTAAAGTCAATATTTTTTTCGAAAAACACACTTTTATATTTGGAACATCACCAAAAATTGAAAAAAAAAATTAAAAAAAAGCTCGTGTCATGCGATAACCAATTTTGTTAAGATTTAAAAAAGTCATTTTTTTCCAAATCGGACAACTTTTGCGACTCCCAGCGCTGCAACCACGAGGACCCGTTTTTTTCTCTGCCGCCAGTTTGGAGCTCTATAAAACCATGTTGGAGTGAAAAATATATTTTTTTTTAATTTTTTTCTTGTAATTTGTTCAGTTCTCTACAATTTTGGAAAAATGTTTGTTTTTCACTGAATTATGGATTTTTAAAAAAGGTCTGTTTTCTCTGCCGCGAATGTAATGTTTTGATTGTTGTAGCACCAGGTCCAATAGTTTTGTGGTTTGAAATTTGAGAAAAATCAGATTACTTAACCCCTGACATATGGAAAAAAATTAAAATTAATTTAAAAAAAATATATTTTGTAATACATCATTTCTAGTTTTAGACATAAGTATGAGCAAATAAATGCATTTTTTATGCTGTATTTAAGTGCAAAAATAAAAAATAATATGATAATTTTTAAAAAAAATTCTAAAATAGACGAAAAAAGACACCAATTTTACTGAAATTTAAATCGTAATAACTCGAAAGCTGTTAGTCCGATTTCAAAAATTTCAAAAGATTCGTGTTAATCATGCCAAAATTAATTATAAGTATTTCTGGCTCCCAGCCAGAAACTGCCAACTCTACAAAAAATAAAGAACTGGCACAACACCTTGTTTTCTTTTTTATGGTACTGTCAAGGCATCAAAATAATAACAACGGCGGCTGTTGGCAAAAAGTTGACATTTGGTTGACATCAACAGTACACACATAGAAATAAAGTGCCAACCGAATTTAAAAGTGTATTTTAATGGTATCAACTTATAAATTCAGTTAGTGCGACGATATTTACATTGGATTTTTGAGTATTTTGGGTGTTGCACCTAAATTAACCGAACTTTGTTGTGGAAACTAATATTGAGTAGTACCAGCCGACTGAAATTCGTAATAACTGAATTTGAGCGGTAGTAACAGAATTGCAGTTGACAAATAGCAAAATTTTTCTCTGTGTGTAGCTTTAAAACTTAATTTTCAAAACTGTCTGTGCATTAAAAAACAAATATTTGAATGCTTTAAAAATGAAATCAAAGAAATTTAAATATTAACTAAAAATATATGAATTAAAAAAAAATGTTTTGATTGAATTTCTTTATAAACCTTTTGTGTTTCTAAAATAATATGTTTTTATGTGCTTTTTACGTTTTTTATGTATAACTTGTTTGTCTGTATTCACATTACAATGAATTACTAATTAAAAAAATATGAATATTATTTGAATTTACTGGCAAATCAGTATAAAAATCACAGATTTTATTGTATTTATGGTACTAGAAAAGTACAACATTTTTGAATTGCAAAGGATTTGTCAACACCCTTAACGGACCGTCCTCCGTTGTTATCATTTCGACGTCATGACTGCACTGCACTTTACTACCCTCGACGACGCTTTGCCAACCCCATGCCGTTCGCATATTTCTCGCTGGGCAGTTGAAGAAAATTTTCAAAAATCGAAAACTTTGGTAGCCTCGCTCGTTAAAGCTATCCAGTTTTTCTAAAATTTTCATCAAATAACTTTTAGACCTACTACTACAATCTGAACAATAAATTGTTTTTTTTTTTTTCAAAAAGAGAAATAGCATTCAGGAAATTCTTCCTATTAATTAATGTGTTGTTTTCTTTGAAAAGGGGATAGTGGAGAGATGAAAGGTGGTGAAAGATGGAGGGCTTCAAATATGGCAACACTGTAATTGCGCGTGATGATAAGTCTTTGGAGAGTTGTTGCTCTCCACCTGATGTAGAGATGACGAATTTATTGAAGCTTTTTCTTCCATAGCCCTGATTCATCATTTTACTTCGGTGGGGTTAAGTGCTATGGGAATACCAAAGGTGGACGGTACGATACATATAAATGATCGGAAACTCATACATATTACTTTTGTGAATTGATGTTGTCGTCGCCGGTAACCCGAGACCATCTGTGTAAGAGTCCAACGCGCTAACCATTACACCACAATAATGTGTAATACAAAATTGAATAAAAATCTTGAATTTTTTTTTTTTTAATTTTTGTATTTCTACAAAAGTCGAGAGGTTTTTTTTATCGACATAGAAAGTTTTACAGTGTAGCTCGTATTAGATTCGGAGAAAATATTTCATGAATATTAACCTTCATATTTACTTCAGTATTTTGTGTTAAATCTAGAATTTTATG
This sequence comes from Delia radicum, assembly GCA_021234595.1. Taxonomy (NCBI): domain Eukaryota; kingdom Metazoa; phylum Arthropoda; class Insecta; order Diptera; family Anthomyiidae; genus Delia; species Delia radicum. The sequence continues at coordinate 167,217,913 of CM037851.1, read as the reverse complement.
AAAAAATAATATACATTATGGTGTGTCAATTTGTTAGGGTGAGAAAAAAACGAAACGATTATAGCAAACCCGAAATCTATGCAAAATTCTAAGAAAATTGCCTAGCTCCCTCCGAGAGATATAAAGATTCAGTATTTAATTAAATGTTTGAGTAATAAAATTCCGAAAAGTAATGAAAAATGTGAATTTATATGTCTCTCGGAGGGAGCTAAGTTTTGATTTTAGAACTATAGTTTCTTGGGGAAGTTTTCTTGGAATTCTTCGTAGATTATGTTTTTGTTATACACATTTTGACAAAAACGATTGACCCACCCTAAGATGGATAAAAAAGAAAGGTCATCCAAAAAAATTGACTGCAGCTGAGCTTGTTAAATTGAACAAATCGACGGTTAATCAAATTGGGGCATCAAATAGTAAGTTGGCCAGAAAATTTCGCGTTTCCAAGGAAACAATTCGTAAAAACTTACTCCAAATGAACGTGAAACGCTTCCTAAGGAATACAGTACCCAAATATAGTAAAAACAATTGGCAGAAATACCAACAAAATGCGGACAACTAAGAAAAAATTTCATTAAAAAAAATTTTCAAATAATTTTGGATGATGATTGGAACAACGGAAGTGTTAATTCTGAAATTCAGATGACTTAAAAAAACCTCCTGACAAGGTACGGTATTCGATCAAAGCGAAGTTTGTTCCAAAAGTACTTGTGTGAGCATTTCGGCAAATTGTATATCACATTCAGATAAAAATTTAGCTATTGGCTTACCTAAATTCTGTTATCACGACTCATATTCGGTTATTATGAAGTTCAGTCTGTTGGTAAAACTGAACATTAGTTTTTACAACAAAGTTCGGTTTTTTCAAATGAATTTTAGTTGCAACATCTAACATATTCAGAAATCTAATATTAATATCGTTGTTCTAACAGAATTTATAAGTTGTTTCCAATAAAATACACTTTTCCATTCGGTTGTCACTTTATTTCTCTGTGTGCAGGATTCGAAAGCTATTGCTATAAACGCGGATGTTTACATTAATAAATGTTTCGTAAAACTGAGATGGACAATCGAAGATAGACAGTCTATAGCAAGCAAAAACCTTACGTTTTTACCGAAATACGCAAAACGTCCAAGCGTCCCAAAAGCACGTCCAGTTGAGGACTTTTGGGGTCTTGTTGGGAAGCCAAATGCCCTGAAGCACTACAGAAAAAAATTAAAAGCAGTGCAAAAAAATTGTCATGAATGTCTTCCAAATATGATTAGAGGTATCAAGCATAAAATACGTCAAATATTTAGAAGATCGCGGTCCGTTTGCTTCCTACAAAAAACTAATCAATAATTAATAGTCTAGACTGTCTTATAAACTGTTATACACTATTATGCTTTAACAACATAATTATTTTTCAATTAGACTCTTTTTTTAAATTGTCCATTTACTAAATGGGAATAGGTTAGCTATTGTATTAACTCTGAAATATTTAAATATGCATGAAGGGCAATATTCAACTAATACCTTCTACAAATCTTACACGAGTTTCACTATAAAACTTTCTGGAGCGATAAAAACCATCTTAACTTTTTTAGAAATGAAAAAATACGACAGTAAAATGTTGGCAGATTCTAAGATAAAGTGAGTTTTGTAATACTCTTAAAATTCAGACATAGACACTCGTAATATTTTGCACAAATATATTGCCTAGTGTATTGGTACCGAATTTTTTCCAAAGATTTTGTGATAAAGCCCACTGTTCAACTTTTCACCAAACAGCGAGATTGAAGTTACCTTTTTAGTGAATGTATCTGCCAAGTCAAGTGACTATTTTGGTATTGGCTTGTATCAAAAACTTAAAGACTATGAGAAAAAAAAAATAAATAAGGAAACTCTTGTTAGTTTCAACTAATTATTTTTAATTTTTCGACTTTTAAATGGCCATCAATACGTTATATGAAGACTTTTAACATCAAATTTTACATGCCATAGTATAGCCATAAGTATAGTCTAGCTAACCTTGTGCATCGTTATTCTCAATTAAAAAAAGCCTTGGAAAATAGGAGCTACTTAAAGTCACAATAGTTAAAATTGCCAACCGTAACAAAAAAAAATAGTACTGGCAAACCACAGATTTTTTTGTAAAACCCACCAACAATCTCCGATTTTAATGAAATTCACCAAAACTGTCATACTCGATAAAAAAAGCGAAACATAAATTTCAGATCCGGACCCTTTCGGTTTCCGAAATGTGGCGTCATGAAAACTGCTAACCGATAAAATTTTACTATAGTATAGTTACAAATTGACTATAACTTTTAAATTCTTAAAAAAAGAAAAAAAAAGATTTAAAAATTCGTGTTCGCTTTACCTTAAAATGTAATATTTTGGGGTCTTGAGTTCAAATTCCATTTTCACAAAAATCTATTTTTTTAATTCTTAAAAACATATATGTTTGTTATTGAACTCTCCTCTACATTCGAATGTAAAATTCAGGGTGGTATCTTGATTGGTGTCTGAGTTATAGCCAAAAACATGTTTCCAAGTATGTATACATATACGGATGGCTCAAAACAGTCGAACATGGATACGGGGGCGGGTGTCGTCGGACCCGAATTTCAGCGTGCTCTGCCCATAGCCAAATATCCCTCCGTTTCTCAGGCGGAGGTCTTCGCTGTTTGTATCTGCGTGGAAAAGTGTCTGCGGGGGAGGACACGTGGGGCCACGATCTACATTCTATCTGACAGCCAGGCGGCACTTGGTGCCTTGAGGGCTCAAGATGTGTCGTCGGGTCTGCTTAAAGAATGTATCGACTCTCTAATCCGTCTAGGACTAAACAACTCCTTGACACTGGGCTGGGTTCCTGGCAACGAGGGGCATGAGGGCAACGAACGGGCTGACTGTTTGGCCAACTGCGGAGCTCGTCTACAATTCATTGGCCCTGCACCCTTCTGTTTCGTACCCAATGAGTATGTCAGAGAGAGATGGAGGGAGTCGGAGTTTGGTTCCTATTGGGCCAGATCGCCTGGGCAGCGACAGGCGAGGCTGTTTATAACTCCCTCTGGAGAGAGTTCGCGGAAACTCTTGTCTATGACAAGGGGCGAACTAAGGATCATGACGGGTTACCTTACGGGACACTGTGGCCTTAGGTATTAATTGTACAAGATGGGACGATCCTCTACGGATACGCGCAGGTTAAGTGAATTGGAACCCGAGAACTCTGAGCATGTTCTCTGCAAATGTCAGAGGCTCTCCGACAGGAGGGTGCGTTATTTTGGTGGTCGAATAGTGACGCCATCAGACGTTTGGAACTGTTTACCTGATAGGATAGTTGGCTTCGTAGGAAGCCTGAACCTATAGGGTGTATTCGCTGGCAGCACAAAATACCAATTTCTGGTAGCGGTGCATAGTGCCACTCTAGTCTAATCTAATGTATACATTCGTATGCATGTGTACATTTTGACATGTATGAGTCCTTTAATCTAGGACGATTTTCATACTTTTATCACGGTTTTGGCTAAAGAAGAGAGAAATCTAGATACCACCGTGAATTTTTCACAACAAATGTAGAAAATAATTCAGTTATAAGCATATTTTTTTTTTAAGAATATGGGATATTTTGAAATATGGGCATTTGAACTCAAGACCCTCAGCAATGACCTTTGACCCTTCCATGAACAAAGCCAATATGCATATTATTTTATTTTATCGTCGACGTCATATTTCGGTCCGAAATCTGAATTTCATATTTCGTCGATTTCTGATCGAGTAGGTGAATTTTATTGCAATGGGACATGGTCGATCCGCATGGTGATTGAGTTGAAATGTTTTCACTCAAGTGGCGATATTAGTCATACGCAGAACTTTAAATAATGAGTTCGTTTTTACAAAGCTAATTGCAAAAAATTTTCCAAATATTTTCGAAATCAAGTTATAAACTATTTTGTACTCCACAAAATATTTAACCCTCACAGACATAACAGTAGCAAATAGTGAAATCGATTAACCTTGAAATTTCCCAAAAATATATCTAACCATAAAAAGTAATTTAATAAATTTGGAAACAAAGTAATTAGTCTGCAAAAAAATATCTAAAATCATATGTTTAAATGAATTAAATATTTTCTTTACTTTATAAATTTATAATTTAAAAGAGTTAACTTAAAGTCTCTGACGGACTGTTTTGTGTGATTATGTTTAGTAAATTCTGTCGTTGCCGTTGATGATTGAGAATGGAGACTACAAACATACGACAACATTGACTATAAACTTGGCCATACACAATATTTTACTTACACATGTATGCAGTAAATTACATGTATACACGAGTATTTAGTTTATGTATGAAACATACAGTGGAATTATTGTTTGTTGGTTGTTTTAGTTGTATGGTATGATTGCAATTGTAGTCATTCTCAACGTCGTTTGGCGTTGTACTAAACTTTTTTTTTAAGTATTATTCATTAGTATTTTTTCATATTCTTAAGATACAATTGAAATTTTTTTCACAAGTTTCACGCCCGTGTTTTACGTGTGCTCCTAAATAAACGTTTTGTTTACAGTTTTTTTTTTTGTTTTCTAAGCGGTCTTACGGTTCGATGGTCTCTTAAGTGTTTTTGATAAAAATGTTTAATAATAATTGTCATTATCTATATACCTAAATGCATATATAAAAATTTAGAAATAAAAAATAAAAGTTTATAAAAAATAAAATAAATTGTTAGTGTTAATTTTTAATAACAAAAATAACAAAAGAAAAAGAAAATTATTACAACTGATAACAAAACGAACGCATTTAACGACATTATAAAAATGCGCAACTGTGTAAATTATTAAGTGTGTTAGTGTTAGAGCAAATAAAAAAAACTGCAATGCAAGAGTATGTGCGAGTGTTTTTAGTGTGTAAGTGTATATGAATAGTTTTAAAGGGGTGGAGATTAAAAAAAAATATAACAATAATTTTTAACTATATTTCTTAATTTTCACATATTTCTTTGATAATTTAAAAAAATGTGTTGAAATTGTTTATAGTTTGTTAAATTCTTTACTAAAGCGTTGACATTACATGCAAGTTTACCAGGTTTTTATTTTTTATAAATTTCACTCACTGTTTTTGCATTCACTTTGAAATCTCTCATCAACGAAATGGCTTTGCAAACAAGGCAAAAAAATAATTCTCCAATATTTTTTTTAAGAGAGTTTTTTTTTTTTTACTTAGAAAAGCCCTAAGACAAATTATTTTAAATGAATTGACTTTCGATTTTAAAATGTTAATGACATTTATTGTTTTTTTTTTTTACTAATTAATGAACTTTATGATCTCTAAACCTTACATTAATAACTACCAAGTAAATAATGTCCCGGGTAAAAATTGCTATATCTAGTCATATATAATATGATTAAGTCATATCTGACTTTGAATGAAGTCACATTACGGCTAATATCATCCCTATGGGGAATGAGGAGTCAATTGTCCTAAAAGTGACTGGTTAAAGAAGGTCTCATCACAGGACTGGTATATTTTAATCCTGAAGTCGGTTAAGAAGTGTCAATTGAACTAAACATACCAATCCTGTGACTGATAAAGGCACGACATACCACCAGAATGCTTATTAACAAAAAAAGCCAGTTGACCAGAATTTTACCCATTGGAAGCTGTTTAGTTTTCGTTTATTTTATACGGCATGTCACTTTTGCGACAGTCTTGTGGTATGTCCATTAGACCTCGCCTCACTTATATGGAAATTTTTTTTTTTCGAATTTTGCATTTGGGGATTGGTTAAATATGCGATTTGATGTAAAAATTCATGTGGTAAAATTTGAAGTCGATCAGAGTGTGCCAACCCGTGCCACAATGAGGTCAAAGTTCAAAATATATAGAAAACAATCGTTTTTCATTGATGACAAGTTATTTATTATAAAAAAAACATGCAATTCATATAATGTTTTCTTAATTTGCAATTTTTTATATTCAAACATTTCATTAAAAAAAAGAAGAGAATTAATATTATTAAATTATTATAAGAGCGACGATTTAGTATATGATGGGAATTCCTTTCGGTAGTTCTCAACAACATGAAGCAAGTACTGCTTGTCTTCTTCGCTATGTGTTAAGGACCGGTTAAAATCTGTAATAAGTTTGACTTTTCTCTCAGCAGCATCATTAACAACATTAATATTTTTCAGAATTTGAACGCCTTTAATGTATTCTGCTCTTTCGTGCCAATTTGAGGGATCAAAGTTTAAAAAATTGGTGTCTATTTCCAAACGTGCAAAAAAAGTTTTAGTTTTATGTGTTACAAAGCAACTCAAATCTTTAGATTGAAATTCTTTTAATTCTTCAATACTAGCGCAAACTTTTTTAGGCAGTGCAATTACATTGTCTTCCTCAGTTTCGATCTCAGTTGCAAGTGCCGCAACCATTTTTCTTTTTACATCAAAGGGTACGTTGCAATCAAAAAACGCAAGAGCAACTAACTCTTCCGATAAATACCATAGATGGTTTCGGATTTTTGCTAATAATGGTATTGATATGTTTGGGTCAATATAACTTGCAATCTTTATAACCAGCTGTAAATCGTTATTTGGTGCTTCGACAGCATAAGTGGTTCTGAACCAGTACGGAACATACAGGCGTACCAGAAATATACAAATATTTCGCAAACCATTCAACTGGCTGGAAGACATTTGAAACTGTTTTTGTAAAGCGTATATTTTTAAAACATATATGGCTTTCGACATGAATCTTGCATATGATGTTGCCCCAGGTGCATGACATGCGAAATTTGGGATGCTGCCACCAAGAAAAATATACGTAAGTTGTAATAACTCTTTATAATCATGTCGAATATGGTCTTTTTCTAAATGTTTAATACAAAACTCTTTGCTGAAGTTACATTCTTCGACACTTACAGCACGTTGCACTTCTTCATCCGTAATACCAACTTTGAAATCTTCCAACTTAAAAGTGTTCCATTCCCGTGAAAAACGTTCAAATATACCAACTTCTGGACCACTAGATTTTCCAAAATATACCTCAAAAACAGCTCGCAGTAAGATTTCTGCAATATGATGCCTGCACGGTAACCACATCAAACTCCGATCTAATTTTATCTCCAGCAACTTTGCTGCCCCATTATGTTGACCAGTGTTGGTAGCAGTTGTGTCAAAGCACACCATTTCTAATGAATTTATCATGTTCATTTTCGTTAAATAATCATATATTGATTGTGCGATTGCTGCTCCAGATCCAACTTCAATAATTGGAATGGCAATTAACTTTTCAATTTTTTCTGCAGTTAAAACAATAGCTAGGCGGTCAACTTTTTCTTTTCCAGCCATTGCAGGAAGTAGTTTACCATCCCAATGTAGAACGAATGTGTCAGGAATCTGAAAAATATTAATTCTGTGAAATATTCATAACAATTTAAAAATAAATTTTATTACCTTGAAATTCTCAATAATTTCTTTGCCATGACGTTGACGATATTCTTTGCGTTGTCTTCTCAAACTTGTAGAATTAAGAACCAAATCTTCAATATTGTGACCTAAAGCTTTCGCTGTCGCAGAAATAAAATGGATTGCGAGTGGAGTCGATATATTACCAGCATCCATGCATGCCAACATTCTGTCATCTATGAATTTTTTCTTAACACGATTCTCTGTCGGGTTAATATTTTTTGGTTCAATTGTCGGCGAATCTGCAGACTTTTCAGATTCACATTCACTTTCATTACTTGCACCAAATTGTACAGTCACGACTAAAGTAAAAATTATTGAAAAAAATATGTTGAAAGAAAAAAATTACTCATGCTGACTTTAATATAACCTTCAGAGCTTTCAATTCTTTGATGCTTTTCTTTGCGTCGATTTTCCTTTTCTTCTCTTTCCGCCTTACGCTTTTCTTTATTTGTTAGGTTTTGATCTATTGAAGTCATTATGCCAACACGACCTTGTTCCCTTTGTTTAATTAAGAAATCTCTATCCTCCTGAATAGAAATTATTTCTAAGGCATCAACATGTGCAATATCGAATAAATTTTTCAAATGTTCTTTGAAATCTTCTTCCATTTTTCTATGACTTGCAAATTTAGATTTAGAAACTTTTTGCACCTTTCTCCACTCGTCATATAATTTGTTTAATTTTTCAACACATGTTCTTTTGTGTAACGTTGGAATACGAGCTCTTTCCCAGAAGGGCAATATTTCTTCTAACGCTAATACAGAACTCTCTTTAATTGTCTTTTTTTCACACCGCACATAATAAAAAAAGCATTGTAACACTTGTAGTTTTGAAGGTAATTTGCATCCAACTATTTTTATTTCGCATTTTCCTATCAAATGCACGTATATGTCGGCAGATCTAAGATTTAGAGATTTATTTAGCGCCATAATAAAAATTCTCTACTGATTGTACTATTTTTAATTCTTTTAATAAACAACTTTTCACAACCGCACTCAATTTCGCAATGGAAAAATACTAAAATGAAAAATGTATAAAAAGAAAAAATTTTGTTAAAAAAATTCCTAACTTATAATATCAATGAAAAACGATTGTTTTCTATATATTTTGAACTTTGACCTCATTGTGGCACGGGTTGGCACACTCTGATCGACTTCAAATTTTACCACATGAATTTTTACATCAAATCGCATATTTAACCAATCCCCAAATGCAAAATTCGAAAAAAAAAAATTGAGGCGAGGTCTAATGTCCATCTTTGGTTAGTCTTGTGGCATGCCACTATGTGGTTTAAAGCAGGACAAATGACCCCCTCATATGACAAGCTAATGTTGAAGTTGCCAGTTGTTTACATAGGGTATGGTTTAGCAGAGGACTGGTCTCTGGCACGAAGGGACCGATCCTGTGGCACACGCAGAACCGGTCCCATTCCCCATATGGATTATATACAAATACATGCGATCATTGTTATTGAAAGATTTTTTTTTTACGGTACCTTATAATTTTATATAGCATTATATATATTAATATACATTATTTGGAAAAATTCAATATCAAATTAAATTATACGCAAGTTAAGTGGCATCACATATAACCATACTAATTTTATAACGATATTATCTGCATGTTATATAATTTCCAATAAAAAAATGTGTATATTTTATATGACAATACCACTTAATTATATATTTTTGAAACACTAAATTTGCTCTTGATTATTTTTTTTTATCATTTCGTTGTTTCATTTAAAAAAATGTTGGTCTTTAAAATTGTTGATTTCTAAAAACTTTAATTATAAACTTAAATACTTTTTAGCACAACTTCAAGTTACAAAATACCTACTGTCGTCTAAACTTTTATAAAATCATATATATTTATATCTAATTAGATAGAACTGAATGTCCGGGATATGGACAAATCTTGGATAAAATTGTATCAAATTATATCTAATTGGATATGATTAGATATATGTAGATGTCACATTTTTCGGATCAATTTTTATGTGCTTTTATATGGGAACTTATCAAATGAGATACAATTTGATTAGACTCCATATTGAATTTTTACCCGGGGTATTGCAAATCTTTATTGTGCATGGGCGTAGGTCAAATTGTTTGATGTCATATGATTTTTAAAATAAAAACAAAAAAGCAAATACATGCATATAAGGCTTTCAATTCCAACTGTAAAAAGTTATATCGTATTACTGTCAACTTACAATATTTATTTTCTTATATGACACATATAAAAATTAAATAACCTTTTTGATATCACAGTGCAGCATTTTTAAGGTCATCGTTTGGTTCCTCCTTCATACCCGTTTTTTTTGAAGTGTATATCGAAACTAAAAAAATCCGCAAAGGTCTTGGCCAGATTACATCGAAATTTTTTTTTTGGACACCCTAAGTTTTTGCACCCAAACATGATTTTTTTAAAAAAGGAAAATTTTTATGGAATCCATATATCATAAACCGTTCGGAATTTTGTTTTTATGTCTTTGGCAAAGTTGTAGATCCAAACCAAAGCAAAAAAATTCTCATATGGACCGACCCAAAAAAATTCCATCCACTGCATCAAAATTGCAAAAAATTGGGAAAAAATGCTATTTTTTTATGATTTTTTCATGATTTTGTCCTGAAATGGCTTAAATACTGGGAATTTAAGAAATCTTTCTTCAGCTAAATTATATCTAACAATAATATAAACAACTCTCTAGTACATGTCATCTTAATACGAACATTCCTTAACCCTAGAAAGCACATCTTTTTGCTCACACTTATTTTGCATAGCCAATGTTTGTCGTTTCGACAAAGAAAGACTATATAGGTTAATGCCGTTTTTGTTGTTACTTGTTTTCAAATTTACTATTTAAACATTTTATTGTTGTAATGCTGATATGTTTTTTTCGTGTTGCACTTTGCAGGTAGAACTGGGTTTTTACAACACCCTTTTTAAAAACTTCTTAAAAAATGTTTCTGAGTGGGTGTGATTGTCATGTGTGTTTTATCTTCGTGTTGCGGTTTTTAGGTGGAACTGGGTTTTTACAACACCTCATCTTCCTAAACAGGATTTTAAAATTGGATTTTAAAGTTTGGCTATTTCCATATTATCATAAAAAAATAGCATTTTTTCCCAATTTTTTGCAATTTTGATGCAGTGGATGCAATTTTTTTGGGTCGGTCCATATGAGAATTTTTTTGCTTTGGTTTGGATCTACAACTTCGCCAAAGACATAAAAACAAAATTCCGAACGGTTTATGATATATGGATTCCATTAAAATTTTCCTTTTTAAAAAAAAAAAGGTTTGGGTGCAAAAACTTAGGGTGTCCAAAAAAAAAAATTTCGATGTAATCTGGCCAAGTCCATTGCGGATTTTTTTTAGTTTCGATATACACTTCAAAAAAAACCGGGTACGAAAGAGGAACCAATTTATGTGTTGCACTGTGTATTTAGAGCAATACACAGAGAGAATTTCTTGAACGATGAAGTTTTCTTTACAATGAAGTTTTCTTTACAATGTGAATGAAACATTTCTTAAATTTCATCAAAAAGCTTCATAGTTTTAATAAAAATATTTTTAATGAATCTTTTTCATTAGGCTTATGAAATTTTTTATAAATAATACGAAATTTGTCATTAAATCAAAAATGTTATAATTTTTGTGTTAAAAATACAAAAACTGGATTTTCTAAATTATCATATATTTGGTTAGAATATTGTTCTACCTCAAGTCCAAAATATCATATTAGATGTTATTTGTTGCTTTTAGAAAAGTTTGATCATTTTGATAATATACAATTCAATTGTTTTATTGGCATCAACCAAATCATCAGTTGTCTGTAATAGAAAAAGATAATTGGCCGAGAAAATAAACTATATGAGAATCATTATGTCTACCTTAGTGTACAAACTGCCTGATCTGGTAGCCCTTATTATAAAACCAAACTATTTGAAAAACAACAATTTTACATGTTTGTATGTAAGTACATGTATGTATGTTTGTTGTACTACAATTTGAAAAAACAACACATATCCTGTTGCGATATATGTTGCATTTTATGAAGAACTGCATTAAGTTTATGAAAAGTTTCAGTGGACCAGTTCCAGTGACAATTCATAGATCTACTGCGAAAATTCATTGATATCATATAGATAATTCTCTCGGTGCAGTTAACTCTTTTTTTTCAATCGATCATATGTATTCTCTAAAGATGTATTTTCAATTGCAAACATATAATAAAAATTCAACACGCAGAAAAAAACTTGGGTTATACAATTATACAACCAATATATAATTATACTACATCTTCTTGTATATATTTTACAAAAATTTGTAAATATTAAACTAAAACTTTGTAAAACTAACTTGAGCCTTATGTTGTTGTATAATTACTAAACACTTCAAACATATTCCCCCAGTTTTTTTTCTGTGTGAAGCAAACTTGGGGTCACCGATTGTATACCGAATGAAATCAACGGGAAATCTACACACAAAAAAAAACCCCATTTCAATCACGAAAACCACCGATTCAATAACTTTAATTGCTGAAATTCCGCTAGCAACGAAAATTGCTAATTCAATTTGAAATTTATAGCTCTTTAATTAAATTATTTTTCAATTAAATAATAACTTATTTGATTAAAAAGTGATCAATATTGTATATCTTCTCAAAAGAAAAGAAAAATAATTGGATAAAGTTTTGTTGCCCTACCTAATGTTTTTGTTATAGATTTTATTTTATAACAATGAATTTAAACCTGCTAAATAAATCTGCTAACTAAATGAGAATTACATCTCATTTAGTTAGCAGATTTCTTTAAACAAATCCACACAGAAATTTGTTTTTTTGCTCTCTATTAGAACGTAGGGAGTATGGCAAAACATGTTTTTGGATTTTTTTTGTTTCAATTTTTTTTTGTTAAAACCAGTGTATTTTTTTGAGTAATAATTTTTTCTTTATTTTTAGCATTTTTTTGTTTAAAAAATGATTACGTTTTCATTAAACAAAATTTAACTTCAAAAATTATTGATAATGATAATGTTTTAGAGTAAATAAATATTTAGATTTAAACTACTGAAATAAAAATATTTAACGTAATAAAGTAATAAACCTAATGAGAATTAACGAAATCTAATAAAAATGAATTTAAAATATTTATTACTACTACAAAAACATTTATAAAAAAACAACTACATCGATAAATATTACAGAAAAACAACAACAGTATGTTTTGAGCTATAGCTATATAAAAAAGTCTAGCAAGTTCCGAATTTAAGCAAATATTTAATTTATTCAATTAATTTTTAATTGACAGCTTTTAAAACTTTCAACAAATCGATTTCTTTGAACAAAGTAGGAAAATATTTTTGTCTGTGTAAGTAGACTATCAGTAGATCAAAACCCTAAAAAGTCTCGACCAGGATACAATTTCTTATAGCACAGTGTAATCTGTTGCTTATAATATATAAAACAAAATATTAGTTTTTACTAACAAGAGATGTATTCCGGCCCGGACCGGCATATATTAATAAACTTTGGATATGTTGTAGAGAATCAAAATCTAAGGGACCCTTGTTTTTTTAGCTGGCCAATCTCATGTTTAGGCATTACTAAGTATGTTCAAATATGACCCCGTTTTACTTTTTTCGGTTTATTTCATTCTATTTAAAGTAACTACACTCAGGCAATTTCTGCTTTAAAAATATGTAGTTTTTTGGATTGTAATACAGTTTATTTATTTTAATGTAAATGTCAGTTATTTGTAGAACAAATTCAATTTTTTTACTAACCTTGTAGTTTATTAAAAAAAAAAAAAAACACATCAAATGACTGTATTATGATTTTACATTCATTTTTTACAGTTGTTTTTTGTTATTAAAAAAAAATAGAAAAATTAAATGTTTGTTAATTTTTTTGCTACATTAAAAACAACTGACAAATGTTAGTTGAATTTAATGAAATGTTAGACGTTCTTTCTTTAACTGAAATTTCATTTGTTTGTGACTGCAATTGCTGTCGTCTTTACCTACATAATATCCTTAGTGTACAGACAAATTTGGTATCAAATGAAATGGTTTTTGACGACACATTTATTAGAGTAAACACCAGTCCCAATGATTTTCAAGCAGTTTTGTTATTCTAAAAAATGTGTTTTGAGTATCATTAAATGTTTCGTTTTATTAACTAATTTTAGTTGTATTCATCGAAAGATAATGCATAGCAATGCCAATTTAATCGAGGGGGTGTCTGAGCTTTTTCCGATATTCGAAACCGTTCGGTCCCCTTTACTTCTAATAGTTCGAAAATTTGGCAACTCTGGGTTCCCTATATATGTAATATGGGCATTTTTAATTTCTTGAGTATTTTAACCCTGCGCACAATCCATATTGAATGAATTTTTAGTCCTAATTTTTAACCCTTAAGCGTGAGATTTTGTTGCTAAAATATATCTCTTTTGTATGCTCCTTTACATCATATTCAAACTCGGGTCGTGATACATCCCTTGTAAGCATATTAGTTTTTACTGAAACGAATGTTTTCTCAAAAACGAAGCCGAATTACAGGCTGAAACCTTTTGAAACCGATTGAAAACCATCTAAACTTTTTTTTTTTATAAAAAACAAAGAAAAAAATTAAAATTTATTTTCATCGGGATAAACATTAATTGCATTTATAGTAATTAAATGTGCTAAAGTCCCAAAACTTATTTAACAAATTGTGAAAAGCAATCTGATGTAGGCGTGTCCCTATCCGGATTTCATTCCTGCCCAAGGAAATCTTCAGGGGACTTTGTTATGCCTATTCTTAGATAAATTGAGGTATACATTACTCCAAATATTCAGAAATAGTTTTGAGTTTTTTAAAAAAATTAAGTTTTTTTTAAATGCCCATAAAAAGCCTTTTCGTCGTGATAAAATTTAAAACAATTCTAAAAATTTCATTAAAATTATTCGATTGGTCAATATTTATCCACAATTGGAAAAAATTTCCAATTAATAGGGGAATGTGGTGTACCATGAAACGATGTATATATTAACAGCCATATCTCTGAAGAAATGATATGTAAAAGCCCAGTTTCACTTGATATGTATTTGTCTATAAAAAAATAAATTTTTTGCATTAAAATTTTCAAGAAAAATTGAAAAATTGGAAATTATTCGATAATTGCACAATAATGTACAATTTTTGAAATTCTGTTACAGGGTACACTTTTGGGTGTACCTTTAAACAGTTAGAGAGTACCTTAACACGTTAATTTTAATTGTGAAAATGCATTGTTTTTAGACCCCGCTTATTATTTTTTATTCAATTTAACTATGCTATAGTTGAGAATAATTCGAGAAAAGGTCAATAGTAAAAAATTAAGGGTCCTATAATGGGTCGGTTACATTTTTCACAATTACTTATTAGAATTTTTTTTTTTTACATTTACGTTTAAAATGACTTTGGTGAATACCTTCATTTAATGATACAACGATAGAAAGGACATGTTAAGAAAGCTCCCCTCTCAAAAAAAAAAACAATTAAACTTACAATTTAAAAAGCTTAAGTTAATATATCGGTACTGAACTCATACTTTTCAATATATTTTATTAATCCGATTCATTTAAAAGGAAATAAATAAAAGGGAATTTTATTTTGATTATATCCACTAGAAATAGGTCCTTAACATAGGCCTCTTGTAAATACCAATATGTATAATATTTTTTTTTTAATATTGAAATTCGTATAAAAAACAAATTTTCGATGTGCTTTATACTTATTACATGGAGGTTTCTTATGTTTACCACTCATTTGGTAAAATTAGCATTTTTTTATAATTTCTTCAAATTTTGCAGAAATATAGTAATACAACTAAGGTTGACACAATTTTTTGGCTTCTAGACCCCTTGTTTCGCGAAATATAGCGTGTCTCAAAATTTAAAAAATCGTAAAAAGTTAATACCTTTAAAAAATTAAGCATATACACACAGAGAAATATTTAGCCATTTGCTAACTGAAATCCGGTTACTACGACTCAAATTCGGGTACTATAACTGAAATCGGAATATTGGTGTTTACAACAAAATTCGGTTTAAACAACAACAGAATTTTAGTTATTTTATTCAGAAATCAAGTTTAAATATGGTCACTACAATCAATAAATGTGGTTAGCACAACATTTATTGATTGTTAACACCAAAATACACTTTTCAATTCGGTTGGCACTTTATTTCTCTGTGTGTAATTAAAATACGGCGTTTTAGCATTTCCACTTTTTTGGAGTTTTGGAACTCTTGAAGCAGATTATGAATACTACTTATGGCCCAGAAGAATTTTGAGATTTTTTTCAGATTTTTGGAAGAGGTATAAAAAAGTTACGAAACACAATTTTCTTTAATTTGTTTTCTCTTTTTTTTTTTGGTTTTAGCGCTATTTGGTTTGTATAATTCACTATAACAAATGTTTCACAATGATATTGGTCGTTAACTGGTTAAATAAATTTAAGTTTTATTGGCATTGTTCAAAAATTTGATTCCATTGATATTCTTCCGCATTTTACTGTTTTTATATTTCGTTTTACGTTTTAATTAAAATCAAATATTTTCAATTCATTTCATTATAACATGATTCATAAATAAATCCAAATGGATTATAACAATAAAAAAATCTAAAAGATTTTCTTTGTATTGTCACAATAGATTTATCCGTTTTTTTTCAAAGTGACACATTAAAAATATTTTAGAGCAAATAATTTAGCGACATGTCCTTGTCAACAATGTGTATGTTATTTGAAGATGATGATGATGATGATGTCAACAACAAATGGTCTCATTCCGCGAAAGTATTTCATGATAATGATGATGTTATTGTTTTATATGTTAGTTTTCTTTTTACAAATAAAACAAAAAATTAATCTAATACTTCCTAGTCTAATCTCGTTAAAGATTTTTACCATAAAAAAAAAATGTTTAAATAAAAAAACAACGAAAAATTGTAACACTTAACAAATAAATGGTGACATTTTGCACATCTGGAATCTTTTTCTGTTGCAAATTCGATTTTGAAATGTCTCATAAATTTTTCTTCTCTTTAACGCCAAGTAAATCTAAAGAATAGACTAATTTTTCATTATATCCGCGTGTTGGAATAGTTTATATACGTTTGTATTTTGTTCTTAACACAATTTACGTTTTAACAGAAAAATATAAAATTTGCCACCAATGTGAAAAAATGTGTAACACAAATATACCAATAGGTACCTTGAGTTATTATGCGGTATATAAAATCAAAAAATATTTCTTAGGTAAGTGCTAAATAAGTATATTTATTGGAGTTCGTCAGAAAAGTATAAAATTTCTTTGTTTTTGGGATATCATCACTTTTTGAAATGTTTTTGCATCAAATGGTTTTATTATTGGTTTTATTATTTTTTTAAAATTTCAACTCATTAGTTAGGAAATGGAGTGGTCGGAAATTTAGGAAATGGAGTGGTCGGAAAAAATCGACATTCTGAAAAAAAAAACTTATAAGTAAAGATTAAAAAAATCAGCATGATGCATAAAAGAAATGTATCAAATTTGATACAGATATTTATATATATATTTACACTCATAGAACTAAAAACTAAATTAAAAAAAAGCAAAAAAGGCTACTAAAAATTAGTTCAAAATGAGCTTGCAGAAAAAACTGCTAAATTTAGCAGTTTTTTTTTTTTTGCTAAATATAATAAACTGAGAACAGCAAAAATAAATCTGTTAACTTTACAAAATTTTAATTATATTCAATGTGAATGGTAGTTAATTGTAATAAGCATTTTACTCTGTCAAATTAGCAAAAACTTTTACTAAATATTTGTAGACTCAACATGGCAAACAAAAACTGTAATATTAACAAAACTTTTGCTATATTTACCTCACAATTTTAGAATGCAAATAACAGTTTATTTTGCTTAAATCAACAGAAATTCTTGCAAATAAATTGTAGATTGCTCATTTCATAAGAGCAGACTTTTATTCGTATTAAAAAAAAAAAACTAAATAAAAAACTTTCACATTTTTTAATGATTTTTTGTCTATTAATATTTGATAAATGTTTTTGCTAATTTTAGCAGATTATTTTGTTACTTTTAATTAACTAAAACTTATCTCAAATACTACTAAATATTTGTTATTGAAAAGATTTTTTTTTGCTATTCTTATATTACTAATATTTAGTAAAAAAAATTTCCTAATATTAGCATTTTTTTCTGCAAGATCGTTTTTAACTAATTTTTAGTAGTTTTTTTTTTTTTGCTATTTTTACAGGTTTATTTATATGAGTGTAATTTAAATACAATTTGATCCGAAAAATGGTGGATCGTAGTATACAAGAATGGATTATATTATATTGAGTTTGATATAATTTGATACGATTCAGAGAAAATAAATTTGTTTAAATTGAATACAGTTGTGGTCCGATTATTATAACAAATCTGTATATCAAACTAAATTTTTTGGAGTTTAATATTTTAAATTGTGATGTTCCCTTAAGATAATTTCAATAAACATTTTCAATAAAAATGTTGGAGTTGTTTTTATACTTTTCTCGAAAAGTCCATTAATAAATACTCTGTAACATAATTTCAGAGAGAAAGACCAAAAATGTGTAAATGAAATGTTTATGTTTTTTTTTGTTACTTGGCGCAATACATTGTTTTGTATAATCCCATATACTAATTTAATTCTGTCAATCCAATTATATATTGCTCGTACAATAACGTATGGTATAGCATTTATATATAAGCCGTTTTACGAAAAATTACAGTGGCAAGTAAAATTTTATCTTATTATACATGATGTCATACTTAACTATATTAAATTGAACAAAACTGGATCACATTATATAAGATTATATAATATTATTTTTACAAATTTTTTTGGTCTTGAAAGGTTAGTAACGTTATGATGTTTGTTAGGAAAAGACCATAGCCACGTGTTTGATTGCTAAGAATACAAGAAGGGAGCAAAATTTATGATTAATGGATTTTCTTGTTAAACCTCTGCCTATTCTGGAGGCTCTAGCTTTTCTAAAACTTCGGGTTCTGATGAGACCTTTAGAAAGATCAAAATACTAGTATCATCAACCTAGCTAATATGTTTCATTTGCATTATTTTTGTAAATATACGGACGTTGGAAGCTCGTTAACATAAAAAAGAATTTTTAGCTGATAAAAATGGTGCTAAAAATTTCGCTTTAATATTCCTGTAAAAAGTTATAAGTTTTCAAAACTTTTGAAAAAACAGTGTTTTCCGTGCACTTTATTGCCTAAACGGTGTATTTGAAAAACTAGGAAAATAGTTTTTTTTTATTAATAATTTTTGGTGTAGAAACCAAAGTCGAGTTCAAATTTCTTACTAAAGAAATCCCTTTACGCTCTGTAGTAAAATCAGCTTTTTGGCCAAGGCGCTCATATGAAAGGAGTTGAAATTAAAGAAAAATATATACACCATTATTTTTATCGATGCAAAAACCTTGAAAAGTAATGATATCCCAAAATCGAATTTTTGTGACTAACTCTAATATTTATTCATATTGTCTAACTTCATAAGCCAAAAAAAAAAAACTAATTAAAGATCTCTAACCTTTTTTCCAGCTTTTATTAAAAAAAAACGTATTTTTCAATTAATTTTTAAGTTATAGTCAAGAATAAATAACAAAAATCCTCAGATGCAGTTTATGTTGATCTACACTGTGGTGCAAAATTATAGCCGCATGCACTTTTCAGCAGTTTTGTACATTTACATAAAAAATTCAAGAAATCTGTGAATGCCATCTGAAAGACCTCTAAAAATAATTAGAAAAACAGAAAAAAAAAATTTTGTTTTTATGCCTTAAAAAACCGTTATAACAAATTCTTTGTTTTTTTGGTGGTGCAAAATTATAGCCGCAGATAAGAAAAAAATATTTTTTCAGCTAGCGGTGGGGCCAGTCTTAATTTTTTTTCTTTTATTCTTATTTTATTTGAATAATTACTATTTTGTAATTACATATCAGCCTTATTTTCGAAATTCTGCGGGGGTATTACGTGTTCGATATTGAAAAAGGCAAAATTACAGCTTTTTAGGAAGATGTTAGTTTTCGAGGAATTTCTCGGAAAATAAACCTATTTCCAAAATGTGGTACTGAATTTTTGAAAAGGTGCTTCTAATTACGGTCAAAATAAAAAAATTTAAAGAAAACTCAAAATTTCAGTTCGTAATAAACGCCAGCGTATCAGAACGCTAGCAAATCAACTAAAACTTTCAAACAAATAGCCCACAAATTTGATTTTAATGTGTTCCCCTGGACTGAAAATCGGTTGTTACATCAGTCTTAAGTTATATGCCGCCAAAAAATAAAGAATGCACCACGATTACTACCATCGCACAAAAGTGCAAACTTGAATTTTGCCAAAAATGGCATGAGTACTGGCTGGAATAAGGTAAGTCACATTTAGAGTTTTTTCACGGGAATTCCCGGGACGGGATTTCCCGGTAATTCAAGAATTTTTTTTTCTGTTTTTCTAATTATTTTTAGAGGTCTTTCAGATGGCATTCACAGATTTCTTGAATTTTTTATGTAAATGTACAAAACTGCTGAAAAGTGCATGCGGCTATAATTTTGCACCACAGTGTATACCAGGCATTTTCTTAAGATCATAATACGGTGGCACATCTAATAACAATTTTTCAAGCATCGGCCTTTAAATCTTAAGTACACATGTATGGCTTGGCTGGAGCATTTAAATTAGGGTGGATCGTACTAGGACTTTGGAGGAGTTTTGCTCGCAGCAGCATTAGACAAGCTGTGGATAAACATTTAAACTATTTTTGGAAAGTCTAAGCTTAATCGAAATTAATTTTTGAAAATCTAAAATTTTCGAAGAAACAATTTTTTTAATGAAAAATTTTTAAGAACAATATTTTGCATTCACCCCATTATTTCTTACAACTTCCAAGGGAAGTTTTTTTTATAAACATTTCACAAAATAAATTGAGTTTAAGATATTTGAAAAGCACAGAATTGTAACAATTTTTGTCGCTGTTTTTAATCGGATTACACGACAATACTATCAAAATTGTTAATACCACGTTCTGCCAATGCATAACCGACCGTCGCCGACGCTTTGCCAGTACTGTGCCTATTCTATTTTTCGGCCAGCTACGTCCCTGGATTTAGCACGAATTTAAAATTTAAAGGTTTTTCTAATTTAAAATATTTTCCGTAAAATTTAAAAAAAAAACATAATCTTAAACTAAATGTAAAAATTACATATGAAAATTACTAAAATTGAAAATTTTGTAACAAAATTTAGAAAATCGTAGTAATTTAAGCACTTTGGTATGAAAACAAATGCAAAATGTGTGGGACAAAATGGCTAGCGGAAAATTTAATGCCTAATTCTTCTGACTAGACACAATCTAGCCATTTTTTATGGCTAGAAAAAAATCAAATGGCTATATCTAGACGGAAAATGGCTAAATTTTTAACTTTGGTTAAAAATTGTGAGCTATTCATGATTGCGACGACATTGTTACTATGGTTGCGACAGCTTTACACTCATAGAAATAAACCAGTAAAAATAGACCAGTAAAAAAGCCACTAAAAATTAGTTAAAACTTAGCATGCAGAAAAAACTGATAAAACTAGCAAATTTTTTTTACTAAATTTTAGTAATATAAGAATAGCAAAATAAATCTCTTTAATTTGCAAATATTTAGTTATATTTGAGCTGAATTTTAGGTAATTGAAAGTAACAAAATAATTGGGTAAAATCAGAAAAATTATTTACTAAATATTAGTAGATAAAAAAATTATTAAAAAATTTAAAAAATATATTTTTGAAGTTTTTTTTTAGTTTTTTTATTGCAGTCTTTGTTTCCTATTTTGAGTCTACAAATTCGTAAAAGTTTTTGCTAATTTTACAGAGTAAAATGCTATTTTAAATTAAGTAAAATTCATATCGGTTGTAACTAAAATTTTGTAAAATTAACAGTTTTTTTGCTGTTCTTATTTTATTAATATTTAGCAACAAAATCTGCTAAATTTTGCAGTTTTTTCTGCAAGGTAATTTTTAACTAATTCTGAGTAGCTTTTTCTACTATTTTTACTGGTTTATTTCTATGAATGTACGCTTATCTTTTTATTAATCATAATATTGTAATTAGATATCATTGTTATGGTTATATAAATATTTATAAATTATCATAACATGCTGAAGCTGGATTAAAAAGTTGTGTATGTTTTTTTTTTAAATAACATTTGTATTATTAAGGAGTTACATAAATCCTTATTTTGTCGCTGTGCTGTTGTTTTACTTAAATTTTTTATTTAAGAATCGTAAAAAGCTAAGCTAAACTTTCCCCTTTTCAGCGCACATCTTATTTTGTCTTGAAAAATAAAATAATGACAACATGTGATTACACTCATAAAAATATTGTTAAGAATACAACTTCACAATACATTTATAATGATCATAACATATTTGTAGCAATTATAATATTTGCATTACAACAATAGTATTGTCCTAGTTATCATATTATTCCCACGGATTGGAATGCCGTCATCATTTATTATCATATTATGATTATTGCAAACATATTATGATTATTTCATACTGCAGACTTAAAAGCATGTCTGAATTTTTCTTTCATATTTATTTAAATTTGTTGTCTTTAAATTTTTTTTTGCCTGTGTATTTAGTACAGAAAATTTCAAAATAAATAATTTTTCTATCACTTTTTAGACAGGGTAGACCGGATTGGGACCATCTAAGTATACCTTTTTTCCACTGAAAATGTCACCACTGCGTTGGTTTTCTCTTATTATGCATTTTTGTTAAATATTATTTAATTTGTTGCGATTGATTTCTTCTCATAACTTCTTTTTACAAAATCTTGAACAAAAATGACACTAAAAGAGCGAAGATGTTCATAAAAAACACACTAATCACCTCATAGCTAGTTGGTGCAACTGTAACAATTATTGCTACACGTTTTAAATGATTACTTACAAGATATTTCTCCAATTATATAATAATATGATTGAACTTCAACGAGAAAAATATTATTATAATTACAATATATGGCTGCAACCAAGTAAATAATATGGTAACAGAAAAAAAAAAGATTTTTACTAGAACACGATTAAAGCAACCATATCATTGGTGATTTATGATTGCTGCAATAATAACTTTATTTAAACAATCATTTGTGGCTGTACGAAAAATAGTTTTGTGGTGGCAATCATATTATAACCATATTTTTTCTCTGCGTCTATTCAACATTATTTGAAAATGATAAGTTTTTCTAACCGTGAGTAACTTTAAGATACGAATTTGCAATGAAAGTCACAAAATTTGTCCGAAATTGAGAATTTTATTACTTTGTTGAAAACTTTTTAATTTTTAGATAAAAAGCGAAATTTCCTGAAAAATCCGAAATAGAGAATTTTCTTACTTTGATGAAAACATTTTAATTTTTAGATAAAAAGCGAAAGTTTGAATTCAAGTCGAGGCACTACTTATAAATCCTTGCCGCAAACAAAATTTTTCAAAATTTGAAGTTCAATCCACCCTAATTTTCAAAGATGTTGTGGCTGATGATAATACTGATATAAAACTGACAGAAATCCATGGTTATATGAATATGAAGTAAAAGATATTCTACATAGCATGTTTCTGGCCACCATTTGTCATGGATTGAGTTTTGAAAACTTTAGGCCAAATGTTTTTTTTTTTTTGCTAATAATTTCTCATAAACAACTTGTTGAAGTTTTATGGACAAAAAAGTAGCGGAAATAAAAATTTGTCATTTAAGATATATTTATACGGTTTCAAAGCCACTTAAACAATTTTCTTTAATTCCTTCAATTAAAAATTTTTGTCGAATAACCAAGCCTGAGAAAATTAAGTATGTTATTAATTTAATCAAAAAAGTTATCAATATTAAAACTTTTTACAGTTATATTAGTTTTTTGTTTTTATATACATCGAGATTATTTTTATGTTATTTTCAATTTATAACGAGCTTTCAACCTCCGTATATTTACAAAAATAAAGCAAATCAAACATATTAGCTAGGTTGATACTAGTATTTCGATCTGGCTAAAGATCTCATCAGAACCCCAAGTTTTAGAAAAGCTAGAGCCTATATAATAGGCAGAACTTTAACAAAAAAACCTATTAATAATCAATGTTGCTCCATTCTTGTCTTCTTAGTAATCAACCACGTGGTTAGGTCTTGTCCTAACAAGCATCATGACGTTACTAAATTTTGAAGACCAAAAATGTTCTATTTATATAAAAAATTTTTAGTGTGTACTCTGGCTCAAGTAATATTTTTTACAGTTATATTAGTTTTTTGTTTTTATATACATCGAGATTATTTTTATGTTATTTTCAATTTATAACGAGCTTTCAACCTCCGTATATTTACAAAAATAAAGCAAATCAAACATATTAGCTAGGTTGATACTAGTATTTCGATCTGGCTAAAGATCTCATCAGAACCCGAAGTTTTAGAAAAGCTAGAGCCTATATAATAGGCAGAACTTTAACAAAAAAACCTATTAATAATCAATGTTGCTCCATTCTTGTCTTCTTAGTAATCAACCACGTGGTTAGGTCTTTTCCTAACAAGCATCATGACGTTACTAAATTTTGAAGACCAAAAATGTTCTATTTATATAAAAAATTTTTAGTGTGTACTCTGGCTCAAGTAATATTTTTTACAGTTATATTAGTTTTTTGTTTTTATATACATCGAGATTATTTTTATGTTATTTTCAATTTATAACGAGCTTTCAACCTCCGTATATTTACAAAAATAAAGCAAATCAAACATATTAGCTAGGTTGATACTAGTATTTCGATCTGGCTAAAGATCTCATCAGAACCCGAAGTTTTAGAAAAGCTAGAGCCTATATAATAGGCAGAACTTTAACAAAAAAACCTATTAATAATCAATGTTGCTCCATTCTTGTCTTCTTAGTAATCAACCACGTGGTTAGGTCTTTTCCTAACAAGCATCATGACGTTACTAAATTTTGAAGACCAAAAATGTTCTATTTATATAAAAAATTTTTAGTGTGTACTCTGGCTCAAGTAATATTTTTTACAGTTATATTAGTTTTTTGTTTTTATATACATCGAGATTATTTTTATGTTATTTTCAATTATAACGAGCTTTCAACCTCCGTATATTTACAAAAATAAAGCAAATCAAACATATAAGCTAGGTTGATACTAGTATTTCGATCTGGCTAAAGATCTCATCAGAACCCGAAGTTTTAGAAAAGCTAGAGCCTATATAATAGGCAGAACTTTAACAAAAAAAAACCTATTAATAATCAATGTTGCTCCATTCTTGTCTTCTTAGTAATCAACCACGTGGTTAGGTCTTTTCCTAACAAGCATCATGACGTTACTAAATTTTGAAGACCAAAAATGTTCTATTTATATAAAAAATTTTTAGTGTGTACTCTGGCTCAAGTAATATTTTTTACAGTTATATTAGTTTTTTTTCAATTTATAACGAGCTTTCAACCTCCGTATATTTACAAAAATAAGCAAATCAAACATATTAGCTAGGTTGATACTAGTATTTCGATCTGGCTAAAGATCTCATCAGAACCCGAAGTTTTAGAAAAGCTAGAGCCTATATAATAGGCAGAACTTTAACAAAAAAACCTATTAATAATCAATGTTGCTCCATTCTTGTCTTCTTAGTAATCAACCACGTGGTTAGGTCTTTTCCTAACAAGCATCATGACGTTACTAAATTTTGAAGACCAAAAATGTTCTATTTATATAAAAAATTTTTAGTGTGTACTCTGGCTCAAGTAATATTTTTTACAGTTATATTAGTTTTTTGTTTTTATATACATCGAGATTATTTTTATGTTATTTTCAATTTATAACGAGCTTTCAACCTCCGTATATTTACAAAATAAAGCAAATCAAACATATTAGCTAGGTTGACTTTTACTTTATGTTTTCATGAATCATTTACAGAATTAACCAATTTTTTACCAAGCATGAATTCTGAGCGAATTTTTTTACAAAACTTGGTGAAGGGGTAAATCAGTTTCTCAGTATGAATTTTTTTTTTATTTTATATAGCTTGATCGTACCCCATAGTTGAGCGGTTCTCACCTTCTTTTAGTTTACGGACCCCTTTGCACACTTTTATTAGTTCACGGACTCCAAAGAAATTGTTTTTTTCATACATATATTAAAAAAAACAAAACTTTACGAAACAAAAAAAAATATTTTTATTTTAAAAATAAAATAAAAACATTACAAAAACCAAATACAGTAAAACCATATTACGATGAAGCGAGGTTCGGTTTTAAATATAGTTAAATTCTTTCATTTGATTTCATAAATTAAAAGTTTTCTGTATGTTTGGTTTAAAATTTGTAAAATTAAAAAAATGTCAGGAAAATTTTGCAATATTTAGAGAATTTCGTATTAAAAATGGAAAGTTATATGAACATTTGTTTGTGGGTCTGTCAAAAACAGTCTCCAAAACGTCAGGACTTTCAAATTAGTTCGTAATAACTGAACTTTCGTCTTAAACGAGTTTTACTGTACGAGACTTGTAAAAAGAATCACCAAGAATACAAAAGCGTGAGCAAGACTTGTATATTTTTTAAACAATTTTAAAAAATTTAAAAAAGGGCTGTTTTAGTTATTTTTGAGTACAAAAAAAAAACTCTGAAGAATAACTTTCATACAACGGTTTTCATTTTTAAAAATGTAATTTTGCATCATTTTTTTTTAAATCAGTGCTTTTTAATTAATTAAAAAACATTTGTGTTAAAAATTCAAAAATAAATGGAAATAACAAAATTGTTAATAAATAGAATCATTAAAAAAACAATCCGCTAGTATACACTCAGAAAATTTCTATAGTTACTTCATGACAGTTATGTGTGAAGTAATGCTCTTGTAGTTATTTTAACTGAAATTGCAGTTGTTTTACTTAGAAAAAAATTTGTTAACGTTTTTGAGGGTTGATTTTTTAAAGAGCATACCAAAATTACTGCATTGCGGTAACAGTTATTTTATGCAGTTATTTCGACTTTTTCACAAAGTGTGTGTAATCAAAAGATACAAAAACCAAAAAAAACCAAAATGGAGTCTGCAACAAGCGGCTTTCTTTTACATGTTTTCTCTTTTATCTTTAGTGAAAAAAAAAATGCTAAAGAAGATTGTCAAATAAAATGAAAAACGCTGGAGAAGACAGGAGCTTTTTCCTGTCCACAAAGCAAAAATTTAGCAATATTCTAATAGCAAATGTCAAAATTGTTCACAATAATTTGTGTTATAGGAAAAACACGCTTTTCTGGTATTTATGATTTTACAAAATAAAAGCACTTTTATTTAATTTTTTCAATGATAATTTCAAATGTTATTTTTATTCAAGTAATTTTATACCAATTCAATTATAGTTAAACTTTTATTTATAATAAAATTTACTTTAAACTAATACAAACATTCAATATTATTTAAATTTTATTTTTTCTTTTCACACAAATTTCATGGACTGTATTTTATTGTTATTAGTTCGAATGATGCAAGCCAAGTGATTTTATGGAAAATTTTAGAAATGTACAATACTTTGTTTAATGAGAGAATTAACTGTTTGTCAAAAACTAAAATTTTTTAACAAAAACAAAATCGCTTGTAGCGAACAACGGTGATAAATAGAACAAGAAACAATTGCTTTGCCTTACGGCATCCAATATACATTGCGTTGGTAATGCAATTGTTGGTGGCAGAAAGAATGCGATTTGACAAACAACTAATTCCCAATAGGAAATTTAAGTATCAATTACAAAACCTTAACAAACGCTGTAAATTTCTTTAAATAAATAAAATATAAAGGTAATATTTGGAATAGAAAATAAACGTATTTAATTGAATTTTATAAAATGCTGTATTTGTTTTCTTGTAGCTAGTTAATATTTGTATATTAAGTCAATGTGTCGAAAAGAAATCAAAAATTTTTAATTAAAATGTGTTTTAGAGGTTGGTTATATTGTTTTAACTGCATTTGTAGTTGACAGTTTCTATTCGACATTTTATTTTTAACAGTTAAAAATAACTTCAGATTGCAGTTGATTTAAATGCAAATGCAGTGTACACCTTTCAAACTGCAAACGTAGTTATTTTAACTGCTATTTGCAGTTGATTCTACCTACATAATTTTCTAAGCGTATTATTAAAAAAATTAAGAAGGACCTAAGTGATAGACAATGTTTTTATACAAAAAAATCTTCAATTAAATTTTTGTTTAATAATTTGAATTTAATAAAATTTATAAAATTATTGCCAAATTTGTATTAAACAATCATTTTTTTGGAATACTCCGCGGATCCCCTGAAATACTCATAAGGACCCCTGGAGGTACGAAACATGTACATAAAATCTATTTTAAGCGATATTGAAACTGGCGTTTTGTTGAGAGTTATAGTTGTATTAGGCTAAAATATATATATATATATATATATATATATATATATATATTAATGTCTTTTAAGTTTAATCGAGGAGGTGTTTGAGGTTTTTCCGACATCCGTTATTGTAAACTAAGTGGCCCTTATTTTTTTTTTCGTTGTCACATAACCAAATTTTATTAAGATCGGAGAGGCATCATCGGTCGACGCCCTATGTGAGGAAAATTTGTAACAGGCATAAGTGAACCAATACCGATACCAATTAGTTTCTTTCATATCACGTTGCACTATGAAAGAAGCGCTTTTCAACTACACCACTTTGCACCACACGATATAAACATTATATAGATAAAATATATACACTAGGATCTCATATTTCAAAAAAACTTGCCCAAATTGTGCGGAATTTATAAATGATGATTTAATGGCCATTTATCGCAGAGATCATTATTATATATATTTCGTTTAATAATAAAAAATTCATGTTTTTTCAAAAGGTTTTACAATGTTACCAGGTCACAATTGTATAATGATATATATTTAATGTCGTAAAGCAAATTAGAAAACTAAATGACGGGTTAAATAACGCGACTGAAATTTTCTTCCGATTTAGAATCTGCGGGCCTTGTTATTCCAGACTATATTACGATGGTTTTGAAAAATTGTATAGGCATACTTACTAGATAAGATCCGGAATTACATGGCCGCGAAATGTTAATATTGTAATTTTACTCAATTGTTTTATCTTATTAAATTGTATCCGAAATATGCGCCCCTATAATTGTATCTGTTTGTATGGGTTTAGATCTGATCTGATGCTTTTAAAAAAGACTTGACGCCAAATTATAATGTGTCAAGATATTTATTTTCATTATAAAGGGTCCGCCATCTAACGTTGTTTTTTTTCAACTAGTGCTTATTTCGTGAATTGTAACACTTAGCTCATGTCTGATTTGACAGATAATTAGTTTTATCCTTCCGCTGAACGAATATGGTTGTGTATACGCTTGAACAACGCTGGGAAATATTACGACATTACTTTGAAAATCATGGTAATGAGTAAGGAGTGGCCATTACAGTCAATGGCGATCGTTATCGGGCCATGTTGAACGAATTTTTGTTCACAAAATTTGAAAAGGAGGATATTGGCAACATTTGGTTTCAAAAGAAAGTTGGCTTATTACTTTGGTTTCAGTGATGAGGCAGTATCTCTGATGAGAGGCTATCTGTGTGGACGAATGCAGAAGGTGATTGTAGGTGTAAGGGAATCTGGACTTAGATATATGAATTCGGGTGTACCGCAGGGGTCAGTCCTCGGACCTTTGTTATTCAGTATTTTTGTTAATGATATATTTGGTGTGTGTAAACATACAAAGGTTCATGCATACGCTGATGACATTCAGATTTACTTGGCAAATGGTAATCATGATACCTGGGAAGTCACTTGTGACAAATTAAATGAGGATTTGAAATCTATTTATTCTTGGGTGGAGGCTAACAACTTGAGGCTTAACCCAGGGAAGTCTGTGGTATTACCAGTGTGTAAGGTGGATTTGTGTGTTAATCAATTGCCGCGAATAATGCTTGGGGATACTTCTCTTACCTATGTTAAGAAGGTTAAATATTTAGGTTTTTACATAAATTCCACACTGTCTTGCAGGGACCATATTAACATTGTGATACGTAAGGTGTACCTTACACTCCGTAACTTGCGTATGTCATCTAATTATGTTCCGACTGAAACGAAGAGACGTTTAGTAATTCAGTTAATACTGCCGATTATAACTTACTCGGCTGAGGTCTTTAGTAAACTAGATTCCGAGTCTTTACACAAATTGCAGGTATCTTTTAATAATGCTACACGGTATGTTTATGTACTGCACCGGTTTAACCATATATCACCGTGGAGAACAAAGGTTCTTGGATGTGACCTTGTCGACTATCTTCGAATGCGTAACCTGTTATTTTTACACAGACTGATATTTCAGAAAAGCCCTTTATATTTATATGAAAAGATACGATTTGGTCCATCAACTAGATGTATGACCTTGATACACCCCCATTACAAACTCTTAAATACCGGCAGAATGTTTTTTATTAACGCCATTAAACTTTGGAATTCTCTACCAATTCACTTAAAACGCATATCCAGAACTGACAGTTTTAAAAAAGCAATTCTCGATTATATTAATAACTAGTCTTCTCATCTTTCACTTTCTTTACTTCGCGTTTTTCTAACACTTGTTTATAATATCAATTAGTTATTTAAATGTCAATTTTATATATAAAAAAAAAAAAAAAACAAATTATATATATTATATTACAATTTACTATTAACCCTTAACTATAGATAAAATATTTATAAACCAATTATGACTTATTTACATGTTATTTATTTGAACTATAAAAGAATTTTATTCTTATTGTTCTAACAATGGAAATTTTTTTTTAAATAAAATAAAAATAAAAGGACGGCGCTACGTGCCACACAGCCGAAGCTACACTCGATGTTTTGCGCCCTGTTTTTGAAAATCGCATTATCAGCCGCAGAGCTGATGTCGTTTGACCACCTCGGAGCTGCGATTTGACACCGTTGGACTATTATTTGTGGGGTGCCGTCAAAGACAAGTGTTACGCCAACAAGCCAGAGACAATTGACGCTTTAAAGGACAATATTCGTGAAGCCATTGGTGAAATACAGCTGCACACAATCGATAATGTGCTTAAAAATTGGACTGATCGTGTAGGCTACTGCATGGCCAGCCGAGGCAGCCATTTGAATGAAATTATTTTGCTTTATTAACCGGAAGGATTGTACTTTCAAATAAAAAGAAATTTGAGAAAATATTCAGTAATTTTTTTTTATACCATTTTCAAAAAAAAAAAAGTTATTTGGCGGACCCTTTATATTCACTTACGTGCTAATGAAAGCTTTTGCTGGGATACAATGTGTGTGTGGCTGGTAGAATGACGGGGAAATACTTTTGATTGGTCATAGAAATAAACCTGTAGAAATAGCAAAAAAGTAACTAAAAATTAGTTAAAAATGAGCTTGCAGAAAAACTGCTAAAATTAGCAGATGTTTTACTAAATATTAGTAATAGAATAGTGACAAAAATTAATCTGTTAAATTTACAAATATTTAGTTACATGTGTGCGAAATTTTAGTTAATTAAAGTAACAAAATAATCGGCTAAAATCAGCAAAAAAATTTTCAAATAAATCATAAAAGAATGCGAAATTTTTAAGGTTTTATTTTAGTTTTTTTTTTATGCGAATAAAAGTCTGCCCTTATGACATTAGCAATCTAGAATTGTTTAGCAACAATTTCTGCTGATTTTAGCAAAATAAACTTTTATTTACATTCTACCAAATATGAGGTATTTATAGCAAACATTATGTTAATATAACAGTTTTTGTTAGATATTTTGTAAAATATTAGGCAAAAGTTTTTGTTAATTTTTTGTTAAATATTTGGCAAAAGTTTTTGTTAATTTTTTGTTAAGCGTCATTATTTGTTTAACTGCTATGAATACATGAAGTTCCATATATATATTTTTTTTAATCGGGCGGTTATGAAATCGAAATGAATTTTCTCGACTGAAGAAACTTTCATTTGTATTTTTCTATTTTCTTAGCAAACACTTCATATTCTTTTAACTCATGTTTTTTGCAGGTGCCTTTGGTTTTATTGTATGAGGGCTAAAAATAGGATTACAAATGCAGCACAATACAATTGTACTCATCATCACCACTGGTATCATTAAATCATATGTTTCTTATTGTGTACTCATCTATTACGCATACGTTTAGCGGCAGATGCAACACGTTGATGCAGACGTTTAGTATGTCGTAAAGGCAACACTTCACGTTGCAAAATAGATATAAAAACGATGGAAAAAAGTCTGGCATCTGCTTAAAGAAAAGCGAATGCTGGATTATATTCACATATCTTTGTATGTATAGTTGTATACGCAAGGAAAAAAACAAGTTACATATAGAAAAAAGAAAAAACAGGTTCATGACCTTGACCATCATTGTGCTTTTTTTTTCATACGCGTACAATAAAGCTTCACTGTATTGTTATACAACTTTTGAAAATGCAATAATTTATTTTGCATTTGAAAATAAGGTCTGTTAAACGCACCCTGTTTTAAGAAATCGAGCGTTATGATTTGTTCAGAGGAATTCTGTGATGAATTGGTCCATTTGCTTTCTACCAGTTCATCCGATATTGGACTTATGAGTCATGCACGCTGCATTTGCATAAATATTTTTTTTTGGCATTTTCATTTAGGTTTTTGTCTATATTTCCTTCTCCGTCCATAAAATAAGAAAGTGCGTTCCGGAATATGATACAAATTATACTTGGTGCAGGCAATTACACGCAAAGAAGAAATATGGTTGAAATATGAATGCGGCCACCTAAAGTCAATTAAATTAATATTGTATCAATCATATTTCAGCAATAATATGGTTACTTTAATCATGTTCTAGTAAAAATCTCTTTTTTTTCGGTTATCATGACTGCACTAAAAAAAAGTTGGTAAATTCAGCAAAAAAGGATGCTTGCAAAAATTTGCTAATGTCAGCAAAATCTTTTGCTGAAAATTAGCGAGCTGATTTTTAGAGCCGAAATTTGTAGATTCTGCTCAATTTTTGCTAACACTTTGTTGATTAAAAAAAAAAATAAAAAATCCTTGCTAAAAGTTAATAAAATGTGTGCTGAATATTAGCAGACTAAAAAAACTTAAAACATTTCTAGAAAAATTATACTTCAGTAAATTTATTTGCTGAAAATCTTAAATTTTTTTTTATGATTCTTTTAAAAATAATTTAAAATACACTAGAGCCCCGACTTGCGTCGTTAATGGGGACCGGAGAAACGCGACGCAACTCGAAACGACGCAAATCGAATCACCTTTTTCTATATAAATGCACTAAAATCTAATTTATTGGGGAAAATATTCAAAACAAAGCAAAAAATTTTGTATTTACTGCAACAAATGCTTATAATTATTATAAAGAAATAACAAAACAATAAATTAAGAAAAAAGACCTGTTTCGTCCGCATTCAAAATCCACTTAGCAGAATACCCTCCTATTTCAATTATGGCTTTCAGCTCAAGCTTAAACTTTTCTGAAGCTACTGAATCTGCACTGGCTGACTGCCACATTATGTAAATTTGCCCGTGTTTTAAAGCGGTTAAACCAACCCTTGCTGGCTTCGAAATCATCAGAATTTCCGTTACTACTAGATGCAGTATCGGAGTATATAGAAAGAGCTTTATTTTTTATTACGTCCTTGCTCAGTGGCATTCTTCGCTTATTTTGATCATGTATCCAAATTGAAAGAAGGAACTCCATCTGAACCAATAAGGGATTTCTTGCTATAGTGTCTTGTTTAGATTGGAGTGTTGTGACAATTTCAGCTAATTTATTTATTTTATCACTGTCTCTGTTGCAAATTGTTCTTACTGTTGTAGGTGCTAGTCCAAGAGCTCTTCCTATATTAACAGCCTTTTCTACCGATTTAAAAGTTTTATTACGTCCAATTTTAATTCCAAACTTATTACTTTTCTTTTACTTTGACTAATTTTTCACGTCCTTAAGGTATTTTGGCGAATCACACACTAAATTCTTACCATAACCAGACAATTGTTCTTAGCACCACTTATATAACAAAGAAAAGGGTATTCCCCTCATTTCACTCAATTTGAAAACTTCTTAACGTACAGGTGACGATCACTGTTGCCAGAAGTTGTAAAAATGCTAAAAATGGTCATCCACAATGCTGCAGTAAAAAATTTAACCATTTTTAGCGACGCAAATCGAAATCAAAACGACGCAAATCGGAAACAAAACTACGCAAATCAAAATCAAAACGATGCAAATCGAACCGACGCAAATCGGGGTCAAAACGACGCAACTCGGTCCGACGCAACTTGAAATTGCAACGACGCAAATCGAATTTTTCCAGTTTTTAAAAAGCGACGCAAATCGAAACGACGCAAATCAGGACGACGCAAGTCGGGGCTCTAGTGTACATTACAATATGGGGCGTTTCATCTCAAATGACCCAACTTTTGAAATCGTTGTCTTCCGATCGGGATGAAATTTGAACTAAGGTTAATCCTATTGGATAGTAGTTTAGACACAATTTTTTAACAAGGTCGGTCAAGATCTCTCTGAGTTAGAGGGGGTCAAAATTTGATATTTTGGCCAAACTGGTGAGTTTTCTCATCCATGTAACTTATTATTGTTCTTAGCAAAATTTTTCCTAAATAGTTTAGATAGCTATTTTTTTCATTATTTGAGCTGAGGGTCAGTAATCATTTTAAGTCTGTAGCAATCATGTTATAGTTGCGCCAACTATAAGATGATCGCTCTGTTTTTTTATGAGCGTCTTCGCTCTTTCAGTGGTGTTAATTGTAATGGTGATTTTTTTTTTTGTGGAAGAAGGAATAATTTTGTAGACTCAAAACGGTCTACTCTGGAAGTACAAGCAAAAAATTGTCAAACACCCCATAGTTAAATTTATTGATTATTGCAAGAACAATCAAAGTCCGGTAAAACGCATGCTATATTGTCAGGCCCATTCGTTATATAGAAAAATTACTTACACCGCAACAACTTTTTGTACTAAGTCGACTGCACATTTAACATTTCTAAAAATCCTGATTTTTTTGAAAATGAAAAATGAAACTGCAATAGAGTCATTCCAAGTCAGACCGTACGATTTTTGCTAAAAGTTTACTTTGATGTCTCCGATGTCTTTCAAAATTTTAGTACGTTTTCTTCATTAAAAAATATTGTACATGTGTCCAGAAAAAACTTAAACATTTTTCTTTCAAAGAGTTATATGCATTTGAAAATCGTCAAAATAGTGAAAAATCTTCCGACATGACAACTTTTAAACTAATGTTTTCCTAAAACTAGTAAATGGATTTTAAAGTTTAATACCTTATTTTAAAGTTATTTAAACATTATTTTTAAAAATTATTTTTTTTTTTTACTTAATTTTTTTTTTTTATTTTTAAAATTTGGTTTTTATAATTAATTTGTGTTTTCCACCAAGTCGAAAAAACTGAAAGAAATATTTTTCTTAAAGCTCAATATAACCTTAATATTCCCTGAATGGAAGTTGAATGGATTCTATTTTTTCCGAAAAATTAAAATATATAAATATTTATTTATTTAAATTTGTGAAGTGTTGTCAACTTTTTATAGATAAATGAAATATTTAATCGATGTAAATTATAAAATAAATTTAATAAAGATAAAATCCTGATAAAGTTGAAAAAAAAAAAACAACCAACGAAACGTTGAGTGAAAGATGATGTAAATTGGTTTTATTCACATCGATTTATTGAACGACTGACCATCCACGGCCCGCAGAGAAATCTAAAATTCATTAATGTGTCGTCTTTAGAGTGTCTATCACTGATAAAATTTTTCAGTTTTACGAAACATTTATTAATGTAAACATTTGCAGGCATACACTAAAAAAAAGTCAGTAAAGTCAGCAAAATTTTAGTCAAGAGGGTGCTTGCAAAAAAATTGCTAATGTCAGCAAAATCTTTTGCTGAAAATCAGCGAGCTGTAAATTTAGGAAAAGATTTGTTAACATTTAATTGATTAAAAATTAAAACATCCCTGCTAAATATTAATAAAATTTTTGCTTAGGCTAAAAAAAACTGAAAGAATTTGTAGAAAAATTCTACTTTAGATAATTTATTTGCTGAAAATCCTAAAGAAAAATTTGTGATGCTTTAAAAAATATTGAAAATACATTAGAAAATATAAAAATGTCAATACAATGACGACATGAATTAATTTGACAAGTTGCACTCGTGAGAAACAAGTCGTGTTCTGGGTCGCATGTGAAAATTTTATTATTTTTGAAGTAAACAGCGAATATTATCTGCTTATAACGTGATAAACTTAAAGTTAATACGGTCCGCGATAGGTGTAAATAATTGTATCGTCGATTTAGTTGACTTTTATCACAGAAATTAAAATAAAAATATCTGTTTATCAGATAAAAAAAAAAAAAAAAAAAATTTCGGAGTTAAAAAATACACTTTTATACAAACACTGAATCCGAAAAAAAAAAACTAAATAAACAAAACACAGCTGTTTAAAAAAACACACAGTTGTATTAAGAAAGTAGTGTATAATTACTCAACAGCCAGCGCCATCTAGTACCAAGTAGCAAAGTGTTAAATATATACAGTCAAGGGCAGTTAAATAGAGACATCATTTTTGTTAAAAAAAAAAAAAAATGAGTGTTACTAATCCCCCTTTAGGAGGGGGCACACCTGTCAGAGGGAATAGAGGCAACATAATAGCCAGAGAAAATGAACAACTAAAACATGAACTTTCAGAATTAAGAAAGTTAATCAATAAAATGAGTAATGAAATTTACGAACTAAAGAATGAGAATAAATTATTGAGAAATGAAATAACCAATTTTAATACAAATAAATTGGAAAGTATAACCGAAATGAACTTTCAAGAAATGGTGTCTGAAGAAGAATCATTAATGGAAGAACCCCAGATAAATGAACGTAACGAACAGGTATATGAAACTGATGAAGAAGACCTCGAAAGAGAAACAAATTGGATTTTAAAAAAGCGAAATAAAGAAAAGCGTGAAAAATCAAAACGTAAAAACGAGCCAGAAAATAATGGTGGAGATGTAGATCTTATTGAGGCTACTCCAGCACCAAATCAAGTAAATTCGGCAAAACCACTACCACCACCCCCTATTAATGTCATAGGGGTACCAGAGTTTTCTGCTATTAGAGAAATACTGGAAATAATTCCAAATAAGAACTACAAGATTGTTGCTTTAAACAACAATATTTGGAAAATAAATACACCAGATTCAGATTCTTATAGAGCTCTTGTAAAGAAGCTTAATGATGACGGAACACAGTGGTACACTTATGAAAATAAGCAGGAGAGACCCCTTAGAGTTATGGTAAGAGGTCTACATCCAACTTGTAAACCCGAAGATATTAAGGAAGATCTACAATATCAAAAATTTGAAGTGTTAGATGTTGTTAATATGGTCAAAAAGATCAGAACTGATGAAGGGATCGAGAAAAATAAACTTCCGTTATTTATGATCTCCTTTAAAAACGAAGAATCCGTTGATAAAGTATTTAATATAAGATACATACTAAACGTTAAAGTAAAAATAGAGGCTTTAAAAAAAAATCCAGAAGTTATCGCGCAATGCAAGAAATGTCAGGGTTATAACCATACTCAAAAATATTGTTCACGAGAACCAAGATGTGTCAGCTGTGCAGGAAAGCATATGTCTGCATTATGCACAGTTAATAAATCCTCTCCTCCATTGTGTGTAAACTGTAAAGGTAGCCACCCTGCAAACTATAGGGGGTGTGAAGTAGCAAAAGAGTTGCAAAAAGTTAGAAAGCAATCAATAAAACATCAAAAAACGCAAACAAATCCAATACAGCAAAAAGAAAATAATGTGAGGCTTAGGCAAATAAACTCCTTTCAAAATGAAGAGTTA
Source organism: Delia radicum (assembly GCA_021234595.1). Lineage (NCBI taxonomy): Eukaryota > Metazoa > Arthropoda > Insecta > Diptera > Anthomyiidae > Delia > Delia radicum. Next base: position 167,180,453 of record CM037851.1, on the reverse strand, counting down.
ACCTATGCTCAAGTAGCTAATGAAAGAAATAATAGAACTTATGATAATAAACAAACTATACACGAAATATCTCAAACTCTCAACAAGGTTAATCAAAGGCTTGAAGAACAGAGTCGTATTAATGAAATGTTATTCAATAGTCTAAAGACACTTGAGTCTAGACTACAACACCGCAACTAAAAAAAAAAAAAAAAAATACAATGCCTAAAAATCTAAGTATTGTAACGTGGAATGCCAATGGTTTACAAAACCACCAACTTGAGCTTAATTTATTCTTAAATGAACAAAAAGTTGATATATGTCTTATATCTGAAAGCCATAACACGAAACAAACGTATATTCAAATTAAAGGATATAAATGTTACAATGCAATACATCCACTAAATAAAGCAAAAGCAGGTGCATCAATATTTATAAAAGAAAGCATTAAACATTATGTAACAGAAAAAATAGAAAAAGAAAATATGCAAGTCATCGCAGTTAAGATAGAAATAAAAAACAAAGAATTCAATATAGCAGCAATATATTGCCCGCCAAAATACAACCTAAAATCATGTGAATATGTTGACCTTTTCAAAACATTAGGCCCCTGTTTTATCTTAGGAGGCGATTTTAATGCAAAAAATTTATATTGGGGTTCACGGCTTACAACAACTAAAGGAAAGGAGTTATATCATGCTGGTAAGATAATGAATTGTTTTTTTCACTCTGGGTGTAAGCCTACTTACTGGCCAGCAGATCCAAATAAAATCCCTGACCTCATTGATTTCTTTGTAACGAGAGGCATCGCAAAAAATTACATACAAGTTGAAAATGCAGATGACCTGTCATCAGATCACTCGCCAGTCAAGTTACTGGTAAATGAAACTGTAAATGATTTTCCACAACCACCATGTCTGGTAAACAACAAAACCAACTGGCAAAATTTTCGCTCTAATATAAATACAAATATAAAACTAAATGTGTCTCTTAAGTCACCTTATGAAGTAGAATCTGAATTAGACAATTTGATAGAAGTCATACAGGCATCAGCCTGGAACAGCAGCCCAAATATACAAAGAAAGAGCTTACCTAAATATCCTCAAGAAATAAGAAATCTACTTACTGAAAAGCGTAAAGCAAGAAAAACCTGGCAACAACAAAGAAGTCCAGAAAACAAAAATATTTTAAACAACCTTTCTAATAGATTAAAAAAAATGCTTTCCAAAATTAAAAATAACAATATGACAGAACAGTTAAAAAGTTTATCTTCTACAAAAGATACCGATTACTCATTATGGAAGATAACAAAACAGTTTCAAAATACACCCAAGATTATTCCACCTATAAAAAAATGTGATGGTACATGGGCAAAAAGTCCCCAAGACAAAGCTGACCTCTTCGCTAACCATCTTGAAGATACCTTTCAACCGCTGCCTAGACTAACTTCAGATGAAAATATTGAAATCATTTATACAGCTGATTCCAAAGAAATTTCTGAAGTAACCCTTCGTGAGCTAAACAACTTGGTAAAACTGGAGATTAAACCGAATAAAGCACCAGGGTATGATCTTATCACCGGCAAAGTGTTAAAAGAGCTCCCGGAAAGTGGCATGCGATTATTTTTATATATAATAAATGCTTCGATTCGTTTAAAATATGTACCTAGCCAATGGAAAGTTGCAGAAGTTATTATGATACCTAAGCCTGGTAAACAGCTTCATGACAAAACATCGTACAGACCGATATCTCTCCTCCCAACAATGGCGAAAGTGTTTGAAAAAATATTATTAAAAAGATTACAACCAATACTTGAAGAAAGATGTCTAATTCCCAAACACCAATTTGGTTTTCGTAGTAAACATTCAACAATTGAACAAGTTCACAGAGTTACCAACACAATAGAAAATACTTTGAACTGCAAAGAAATATGCTCCGGTGTTTTTTTAGATGTAGCGCAGGCCTTTGATAAAGTTTGGCATGAAGGTCTTACGTTTAAGCTACAGAGAGATTTGCCTAACCAGTTTAGTGACATGCTTAAATGTTATATTTCTGGAAGATATTTTAGAGTAAAACATGAAGGAGAGTACTCCAAACTGATGAAAATTCATGCTGGTGTCCCACAAGGAAGCGTACTAGGGCCCATACTGTATATACTGTACACTAGAGACTTGCCAACTCCACCTGAAGCAAAAATTGCAACCTTTGCTGATGATACAGCTATTCTTGTAACTGATAAAAACATAAATGAAGCTACAAAAAAGCTTCAAAATGCAACCAACAAAATCCTTGAATGGACAAAAAAATGGAGAGTTCTTCTTAATGAATCCAAATCAACACACGTTAATTTTACAAATAAGAAAATAGAACATTTACCGATTTATATAAATAACACTATTGTGCCATACGCTAATACGGCAAAATACTTGGGTTTTACACTCGATGCCAAACTTAAGTGGAAAGAGCACGTAAAGAAGAAAACCTCAGAGCTTAATTTAAAATACAAAAAGATGTACTGGCTTTTTAGCTCGACATCTGATATATCAATGAAAAATAAACTTTTACTGTACCAGCAAGTACTTAAGCCTAAGTGGACGTACGGAATTCAACTTTGGGGATGCACAAAAAAAACAAACCTAAAACAAATACAAACCTTCCAGAACAAAGTGCTAAGATGTATCACTTGTTGCCCGTGGTACGTAAGAAACGACGACCTTCACAGAGACTTGCAAATACCAACCATAGTAGATGAAATTAAAAAAATAGCAACTAAACATGAATTGAGATTACAACAACACTGTAATGAAGAATTACAGGAAATACTGCGTAATCCAATAGCAAACAGAAGATTAAGAAGAACATTACCATCTGATCTGCGATTGATGAATAATGTGTAGATGACTTTTAGGGATAACCATTGGGTTATTTCCTTACCAAACGTGATTTAATTGTGTAAATATAAGTTACTAGATAAGCAAACATAAAGCTTAGTTGTAATAAATAAATAAATGAAAAAAAAAAAAAAAAAAAATGAATTAATTTAATATCTGAAAATATATAGAAATTATTTTAGATAGCATAAACAAATATATTTTACAAATACTTACAGACATGGTTGCCTAAATGATAACAATTTGGACTGAAGCTAAATGCCGTAGCTAACTCTATAAAGAAAACAAAAAATAACAAAATATGACATACACATGGCAAACCATGTTTTTGCAAATAAAGAAAGGAAATATAAAAAATTACCTAAGATGTGTGTCCTTCTCTTTCGCTTTAGTCTGTCTACCTAAAGCTATACTCGTTTGCAATTTTTCCACATTTCATAAATTACCACTATACAAATTTAGTTTAAATATTTTATTTGTAATAATCAATTTCTTTGACAAGTTTGTTAAATCAACAATTTATATGTATACTTTGTTTGCGTCCATTTGTATGGAAAACATATATAAAAATCTTCCATGGTTGATTTTTGCGTATATGTCTTACATGAGTTGAACTTTTTAGTATCATTTTCCTCGTCTCTACTAAATGCCGCGAAAACCACTTTATTCTGCGCATAGCATCCAATCTGATTTTCTTTTGCACTATTAATGTGCTTATTAGCACAACTGTTGTATCAAAATGAATTAGTAAAACATTAGTTCAAATCAGTTAATCGCTAAATAAGTATTACTAAAATTTTAGCTGAATACACAATTTGCTGAAAAATAGTATACATGATGTACAAGACGTTTTTTTCTACTAACTAATTTTTTTGAGTGTAGCTTTTGAATACTGAATGTAAATTTTGATATATCTTTTGCCGAAATGGCTGCTAGTATTTTACTTTTGGTTCAAATTTCGCTTTCGCCGAATACCGTACTTTGTCGGAAGTTTTTTTTTCAAGTCATCAGAATAAAATCCAGAATTAATACTTCCTTTGTTCCAGGCAAAAGAAAAGTATTTTTCATCATACAGAATTATGTAAATGTTATTTTCCATGAAGTGTTTTCTCAGTTGTCTGCTTTTTTATGGTATTTCTTCCAATTGGTTTTTACTATATTGGGGTACTGTCTTCCTCTGGTAGTTTTTCACGTTCATTTGGACGAAATTTTTTTCGAATTGTTTCCTTGGAAACCCGAAATTTTCTGGCCAACTAGCGATTTGATGCCCCAATTTGATTAACCGACGATTTTTTTCAATTTTACAAGCTCAGCTGCGATTAATTTCTTTGGACATCCTTTGTTTTTTATCCATCTTGGTGCCACTCCATTTTCAAACCGTTTGAATGTGGAATATATTGTGCTTCTCGGTACTTGTTTCTTAAGGCAATTATGTAATACTTCGTTTTTAGGATACCGTCCAAGCACGTCATAGACATTTTTTTCTTAAATTGTTTTGTTCAACCACCTTCAATTTGAATATTTACAATAATGCTTATAATATTAGATTCCCTTGACATAAATTTTAAAAAAACTCATGTCTACTTAGTAGTTATTTATATTTGAATTTTGTCCATTTACTTAGTTTGCATAAGTTATATATACTTATGCAAACTAACATATTATAATGACAATTTCGTTAAACTTGTGAAAAGCATTTGTTGTTTGAAATTGTACACTCATAAAATGTTCGTTATAATTTTATTGCCTGTAAAACGTCTTATAGAATTGCTAAAATTTTTAATAAAAAATAAACTTTTTAATACACTAATTTCATTAAACAGATTCTTTATTTTCGAAACAAATGAAAACTTCTCTCAGTGTTGAATTTTAAAACATTTCATTGTAATAAAATATATTAAAACAAAAATAGTTGAAAAATTGTATTTACTAAAATTCATTTAACTATGACACGAAAAACATGAAAAATGAAACACATACATATGAAACAATTTTCGGTTTAAACATTTACCAATTGTGCATTAGGCGTAGAACTGTTTCTAAGTGAACAAATTACATACCACCACGATATGGATAATATTGTTCTGATAACAAAAATATTTTTTATTGGTAATTTTACCTATTCTCAAAATATCCTTGAGGACCATTTAGGACCATAATATTCCGCAGAAGATTTCACTACCAAATATAAGTATTGTAACAAAAAATTGGTTCCTAGAGCATCTTATTTCGCACGGTAAAAATAACTCCCATTTGACCACAATACAGTAAGGATCTTCAACTAAATAATAGTATTGTTGCAAAAGATTGGCTCCATAGAAACCTCCGCTCGTAAAAGTTAATTTATTTTGCCCTTAAATAAAGAATTAGTATTTGAGTAGTCCTGACGGGAAAGTGGGTCCAGATGGATATATAGCACCCACTATATTTTTTATAGCACCCACTATATTTTTTATAGCACCCACTATATTTCAATCCTCCATTACAAATAACATTTTGACATATTTACACAATCTTTTCTTTGGACAATAATAAGAATACGATGACAGCAAAAAAACATTTTTCCGAATTCCTTTAAATGAGATTTTTGTTAGTTAATAAAATCGCTGTCTATAAATTCCCCAGTACAAATTTTTTCACTTCGAATTTGCAGTGTTCATCGATGTATTTTACATTAGCTTGTCATGTATTTTACATTGGCATTCCAAAGAGGTAAGTTTTCTGCCTAACTAACTTCTTTGGAAGTTATTTAGTCTTAAAATATTCCTACGAAGTTGTTTTGCAGCATTATAAGACATTATGGCAAACCAATTTTAAATTCATTTATGAAAATGCTAAATTAGAATCATTCTTCTTCTCTGTAACTGATGGAATAAAAAATATGATCAATATTTAAATTGAAGTCTAAAAGATTTAATATTGATGATTTGTTTATTAAATTAATTGCACAATTAATTGATTATGACTTTGTTGTGAAAACAAATTTAATTAAAAATTAAGTTTATTTTTTTTGTATTATAAAGGGGGATTTTTTAAGAGCTTTCGGATTTGATGTAAAAGAAAAACAAAACACTAAAATTTAGAGAAATGTATGAAATCTTTATTTGAGTCGATAGAACGATCTATATAATTCAATGTTTAAAGATGATTTCATGTAAATGTTGACAGCGGCTACGCCTCAAATGGTTCATACGCTGGGCTTAATTTTGTCATACTCTCTAAAACATATCGGCAGGTTTCTCACGAATAAATCCTTCAATAGTGGCTTCCAGTGCGTCAACTGTAGCGTGCTTGTCCCCATAGACATAGGATGGGAAATCCAAATTATATTTTTCAATACAAAAATGTAAAAAAGCTATACAAAAAAAGTCCAACTTCGTTAATTCGCACGATCTAGTCGGCCAATTGACCGGCCCCAAACGTGAAATAAACTGTTCACCGAACTCGCCTCTCAATTGGGCCATTGCTTCGCGTGCTGTGTGGCATGTGCACAGTCTTGTAGAAGCCACATGTCACCCAATTCCAAAAAAAATGTGTAATCATCGCACGGTAGCGCTCGCCATTCACAGTGACGTTTCTGCCTTCGTCGACTTTAAAAAAGTATGGTCCAATGATGCCACCGGCCCATAATCCACACCAAACACTGCATTTTTCATGATGCATTGGCAATTCTTGCAATGCTTCTGACTGCTCTTCACACCAATTGCGGCAATTTTGCTTGTTCACGTATCCATTCAACCAGAAATAAGCTTCGCCGCTGAACAAAATTTTCGGATAAAAAAGTGGATCTTCATCCAACTTTGCCAGCGCCCATTTACCAAAAGTAAGCCGTTGTGGTAGGTCGGGTGGCTTCAATTCTTGCTCCAGTTGTATTTTAAAAGGTTGGGTGTAAAACCTTCCGCAAAATTTTCCACGTATTGGAGTAACAGAGTAACAAGCGTTGTTCGTTTGTAAGTCGATTCTTGGTTAAATTATAGACCAAACTGAACATGATTAACAGTAACATGTTACACGAAAACAGCTCAGCTGTCAAAAACAAAGTTGCTAACAAATTATTTAGTCGAGCGGATACATTTCGTAAACTAACTGTAACTCCGTATAAAGTGTAAAATTAGTACATACATAAAATATGTTGTTTGTTTAACACATATACACAGAGAAACATTTAAACATTTTCCAACTACAATTCGGTTTTTCTGACTTAATTTTCGCTTTCCTGTACTATAACTCCTTATAATGTGTGAAAATAGTATATACACACAAATAAAAATTTAGCCATTTGCCAACTGAAATTCGGTTGGTACGACTGAATTTTCGCTGTCGCTACGAAAAAACACCCAAAATATTCAGAAATCAAATTGTACTAACCACTTATACACACTTTTGAATTTCAAATGGTGGCGGATTTGTGGAAAGTTAATTCTGTTGAAAAATGATTTTCTATTCAAATTTCCTTTTAATAAGTTAAATAGAGACAAACCAACAACATTAGCTACTATTTTCTTTTAACTCATATAACGTTTCATAAACAAGCAACGTTTAGAATCCGCTAGAGTAATTTGACCTTAAAAGTTTCAATTCCCAGAAATTAAATGTATTTAACAAAAATCTGAAAAGCTAACAAAATTACAAAAACTCGCTATAATTTTAAAACTCTTCGATTTTGGAAAAAAACATTGCCAAATTCGGAATCAGCTAAATTGAATGTTATTTCCAAAAACGGCAAAGAAAATTTTGTTTTGCAAACTTAAATTCGAGAACTATATTAACGACAGCGAAAATGTAATTTCGGACTTTATTGTATTTCTGCAAGGTATATTCTGCTGTATGAGATAATTTTTTTAAAATTGAAAAAAAAAAAATTGCAAAAAAGTTATATCCCTAGTGTGTATGTATTGCAGTAGTTACTATATTTTAAACGTCATAAATAATAAATTTAGATTGTAAATAAAAAAAAAACACACACACCAAAAACGTTAAAATGGTGGGTCATTTAAATGCCACGCAATGAATGCTGCACTCATAGAAATAAGTCTGCAAAAATAGCAGAAAAAGTTACTAAATGTTAGTTAAAAATGACGTTGACGAAAAATATAGTAAAATCAGCAGAATGATTTTGCTAAATATTAGTAAAATAAATACAGCAAAGAAAAACTGTCAAATCAACTAACTTAAAATTAAATTTTTTAGTTGATTGCATGAAATGTGGACTGAAGATAACTAAGCACCATTAATAAAACAAACAAAATACCCCTCTGTATTTGAAGGATAATTAAAATACAGATTTGTGTCTGTCTTTTGTTCGTCTTTATTATATCCTTTATTTTGTAAGTACATCGAAATGCTGTCTGTTCAAGCCTGAAATATAATCTAAAAAAAAACAAAATAATAGAAAAATAAGTAAAAATCTAAAACTTAATTAAATTTTTTATTTTATTAATTTTATGGACTTAAACAATTTTATAAACACCAAAACTAACTATTATATTCCTTTAATTCAGCAAAATGAAATCTATCCATTTTTGCACTCCCAGGTGAAAAAGTTCATGTATGATCATATATTGTCATATATGGTTTCATGTATGAGCATATTTGGTTAAATATATGGGCATATATGTACATATATGTAATGTATGGAGTCATATATGGGTAAATACATTCAAAGGAAAAGTTCATATATGTTTATGTATGACACCATATATGATAATATATTGCATATATTGGTTCATATATTGCTTTATATATACCAGATATCTCCATATATGAATTCATATATTATTTCATATATGGGTAAAATGTGTTAATTTTTTTATTTTTAACCACCCAGGTGAAAATGTTCATATATTGTCATAAATGGCCACATATATGAGTTCATATGTGAATATATATATGTTCGGATCCGAAATTTGAGGACATATATGCTCATATATGGACATATATGAATGTTCATATATGGACACATATGAATGGTTATATATTGTCATATATTATTGATTTCCTATACTCTCGTATATAAAAAACCTTTTTTAGTTTTTTTTTTTCAAAAATATTCTGTTTATTAAAAAATACAGCTATTATAATTCTATATACATTAGGGTGTCCCATTCAAAAAAAAATTTTGGGGATCATTCTTAATTTGAATACTCATAAGGCTAAGAATTTTTGAGAATTTTTTCAGATTTTTCGGAGGTGGTTTAGAGGTCGCGCAAATCGATTTTTTACCAAAAATCGAGCTTTTTGGGCTTTTTTTGAATTTAGCTTGAAAATTGGTAAAAAATCGATATTTCTTCAGCTTCTGAGTCAATATTCTTAAAGAAAATTTTCCGATCTTTAATTTTATGTGCATAAATAAAAATTTTCGGCAATGATTTTGCACATTTTGACAATTTAATAACTGTTTTTCGTAAATTTTCAACAAATATGGAAAAGAATGCTTTATAACTTTTAAAATTTGTATAAAGACTAAAAAAACTAATGATGCAGTTTAATAGATTATTAAGTTTTAAATTAATTAGCAGAAAAAAAAATAAATTTTCTCTCACCGTTCTCGAGTTATACCCTTTTAAAGCTTTGTACACATTGTATGAAATGTATAATACTATAAGGTGTGAACTAGGTTTACATTGGTTTAAACTTTAAATAATTGGATTTAGAAAATGTTTTTACAAATAAAATAATAGTTACTTACCACTCATACATAACAATTATATTAAAAACAAAGAAAAATAGATTTGTTATAAATCATTTATTAGAGTTCTTGCGATGATGCTCTACCCCCTGCAGTAAACTCTGAAAGTCTGTTTCAGAAGTTGTGATATTGTTATAACTATTAGCCAAGGCCAAACCAAGTTCTGCGACATCATTTACAACTTGCAATTGTTGAACTTTGTGTTTTGCTTCCTGAAATGATTTGTTGTTTTCCCATTTTTCTGGATCCGTTTGTAAAAAATCAGTAGAATTGTTGCAGGCTTCAAAAAAAGTTAGGCTGGCTTTTGTAATAAAACACTGAATTTGTTTATTTTCAATCATGTCTTCTGTTAAATTTCCTTTCACTAATTCGTTGTTATTACTTGGTTCATGTAGATTTCTAAGCATTAAACGCAAAGTTTTGGTATCTATACGTTCATCAAAACACGATAAGGCAGCCAACTTCTCGGAAAGGTACCACTGATGACCCAGAAAGGTTTTCAGAGTCTCGCGTGCAACTTTTTCATTAAAGCGTTTGTAATTATACAATTGTTTCAAAAGTCTAAGGTTATTGAGAGGAGCGTATCGGGGACACTGGCATAGGTACCAATTTTTAATATATACTCTTAAAATAAATGAGGTAAACTCCAGCAAAGCATCAATTTTTGAATTTTGAATGAAAGGTTGTAGCTGGTTTCGAAAAATACATATTTTTAGAGAGTATATAATTTTCATCATCCAGCGAGCATTTTAATTTGTGGGGATGTAATTTGATCCTCAATATTAAGGGCCTTAAACGCTGTTCCAGCAACTAGTTCCATCATATGATGGCGGCATGCCAAAAATATGAGGTCTTTTTTTACTTTTTGGCGAAGTAAAACGCAAGCCCCAATCCGCCGTCCTGTATTTTAGCTGGTTGTGTCCGCACACATAAATTGGACATATTCCGTTAGATTCCAAGATTTTAAGGTTTGAAATACTGCCTCGGCTTGGGCCTCTCCTATTCCTGATGAAAGTGGTACTACTCCCAGAAGCTTGGAGTCTGAATTACCAGTTACACTAATGGATAGCCGATAATTTTTATTCCTTTTGTTTTTTAAGTCAAGCATTATTTTTCCATCCCAATGTACCGTGTTATAATTTGAGGCAACAAACGATTTTTTAATTGAGTCTGCCACAATCAGCCGCTGCTTTTTACGTTCCCTCCAAATTTAACTCTTTGAGCATGCAGCTTTTGCGTTGCTCTGTCCGGAATCAGCGTAGGAATTCACAATGAGCGAAGCCTTACGGCAACTAATCCCGGTTCTGTCAAGGCTTGCACAAAGCTGGGATTTTTCCAATAAATCATGAATTTTAGTTCGAGCCATATCAGTGCCACCTAGTGATAACGGCTTTTTGGCTACTTTTTTTGCTGTCCACAACTTGACAACACTTAAAACTAAGCTTTGACATACAATAAATAAATTTTCAAATCTCATAATCTAAAGTTTACAACAAATCGGATGACCAAATCTTATAGTACTAAAAATTTCATACAAGGGGTGCAAAGCTTTAAAAGGGTATAACTCGAGAACGGTAAGAGAAAATTATATTTTTTTTTCTGCTAATTTATTTAAAACTTCATAATCTTTTAAACTGCATCATTAGTTTTTTAGTCTTCATACAAATTTTAAAAGTTATAAAACATTCTTTTTCATATTTGTTGAAAATTTACAAAAACTGTTATATAATGTATCAAAATGTGCAAAATCCCTGACGAAACTTATTACTTATGCACATAAAATTAAAGATCGGAAAATTTTCTTTAAGAATATTTACTCAGAAGCCGAAAAATTACCGATTTTTTAGCAATTTTCAAGAATAATTCAATAAAAGCCCAAACAGCTCGATTTTTGGTACAAAATCGGTTTGCGCGACCTCTAAATCACTTCCGAAAAATCTGATAAAATTCTCAAAAATACTTTACCTTATGAGTATCCAAATTAGGAAAGATCTTCCGAGAAAATCCAAATTTTTATTTTTTTTGGGACAACCTAATATACATGTTACTGAATACAGGAATTTTTTTATAAACTTAAAATATACTTCAATATAAGAATATTCTACACCATTTTTAATTGTATCTTTAAATTTAATTAGTTATGTCTAGTGTTCCAATTATTCTGAAACACAACTAAAAATGGGAATGTGGGAAAATATTTTATTTTTAAATTCAAAATATAACAAAATAAATGAATCCAAATAATTCACCTGGTTTAACCAGTTTTTGAATACTGAGATCAAAAATGTTGGCTTAAATAAAGTTTAGCCGCATGTTTCCAAAATTAATGAAACTTTTCCACGCTGAATCTGCCGATGGTAAAATCTTTTGGTGGACCTTATTGGGGAGAGAGGGGTTCAAATTTGAAGTTTTGTTATGCGATTTTATACAAAAGTTTTGAATGGAGTGGCATCATTTAGGCATCATCGGAAATGTGTTTTAAATGTCTTTTCAAAGAGTATATCCCTATTCATTAACCCATTACGAGTCAGTTTAACATTTGAATTTTTTTTAATTTTTTCTGTTTTTCAGAACTTTTGTATAAAATCGCAAATCAAAATTTCAACTTTGAACCCCTCCCCCCGGAAAGGGGGTGAGTTTTTCCTAATAACTCATTCTCTGCAATCGTATTTATAAATTAATAAAACATTAATTTATATATTTTTGTTAAGAATTCGTAGACCGGCAGAGTAAGGGTTAAAAATAAAAATAAAATATCCGCATATATGGTCATATCTGATCAAAAATTAAAACATGTTACCCATATATGGAATAATATATGAATTCATATATGGCATATATGGCATATATGAAATAATATATGCAATATATTATTATATATCATCATATATGGTGTCATACATATCCTTATATGAACTTTTCATTTAAAGATATTTACCCATATATGCTCTAACACATTACATATATGTTCATGTATGCTCATATATGGAACCATATATGCCCATACATGAAACCATATATGGCAATATATGATCATATATAAACTTTTTCACCTGGGCAATTCTCGCCGCTGTAGTAATTTATGACAAAAATATTTAAAAGAAAATAAATATTAAAGTTTCCATAATTTATAAAGACAATAGTAGAGAATGAGTTAATAAGATAAACTTTTTTATGATTTTTATTTTAATTATAATATTAAATCTATAAGGTTTAATTAAACTGTTTACGCAGTTTTTGTGTAATTTATGTTTCGGTATATCTAAAAGTTTTAATACTGCTTCACCTACACTTATTTTACTATTTATTTACATGCAAGGCATGAAACATGTTTTGGTTCACATGAGATATATCACTTGAATCTAAAGATAAATATCAGTCGCATTTAATGTGCTTAATTCTCACTCGTTAGTACCTAACATGACTAATCATCCCGCTTTTGGAGGGACTATCTCGCTTTTCAATATAATTTTTTTCTCAATAGAATTTTTTGAACATTCATATATGCCAATATATGACCATATAGCCTCAAATTTCGGATCCAAACATATATTAATTCATATAGGAACTCATATATGTGGCCATATATGACAATATATGAACATTTTCACCTGGGCTTTCTTAAAAAAAAAAAAAACTTTAATATTTTCATAGCTGTAATAGTTTCATATATTTAGTTAGGATATTGTTCTACCTCAAGCTCAAAAATCTAATTTGAAATTGTCACATTATATTTTATTTAGTGCTTTTCAAAAAGATTTTATTTCTTGATTTTCATAGAACAATATTCTAACTAAATATATGAAAATGTAGAAAGTCCGAAAAAACTATTTTTGCATTTTTAATACAAAAATTAAAATAATTTTAATAGTTTATAATAAAACCATTTGCATAACTTTTTTAGTTATATTTCTAATCCTACGTGTTCACTTCACTTCTATATTTTACACTGACACAATATTAAAAAAATATACAAATACTAAATGGCAAACATCGCATTGAAATGACATTTGCTTGTTTCGATTATCATAATAATATTTTTAGACTTTAGTAAATTCAGCAAAAAATAGTTGTAAACCTATTTTGTATTTCATCAAGTTACAATAGCAAAAGTTTTAAGTAAAATCTCAATTTGAACTAAAAATTAGTTTAAAACTTACAATGTTGGATTACTAACGGCTTTACTATTTTTTTCTATGAGTGCATCAGTGGAGGCGAAAATAGTATATGAAAACTCTCGAGAAGAGACAGTCTAAATGCATTCTTATTACATGGGGGATAAACTCGTAGTGCAAACATGTCAACAATATATAATATTGAATTCTATACAATAAAAACTTTATGAAGTTCTATGTCGTATACACTTACGAACTTACACACCAACACTGTGCTAAAAATAAAACTAAATTTTAGTATAAAAATAAAAAAATTTTAAAATATTTGTTCTACTTCAAGTCCGAAATCGGTCAAGCAACAATAGTCACCTAAGGGGACTGCGCCGTACGAAACCGTGTGATCTCGTGAAACAAATTAAAAGCTGAAGATATTTTTAGTGTAATATCTTTAAAACTTTAATAATTGCTTTTATTAGATTAAATCTGCTCGTTGGTCTGTTTTGACTGCACGCAGAAAAAAACTGGGGGAATATTATCGAAATGCTTAGTAAGTTAACCGTTAACCGTTACTCGATGAATTTTAATCAAACAACTTTTCGAGTAATTTAAAATGGCCAATTGGTCGATTAATCGAGTTAATCGAGTAAATTAAAATATATTCTGTTTCAGTTTATATTATATCAAAAAAAACTTAAATTATTTCGAATTTTTTAAAAATAATTTTTTTTTAAACATAAAACTACATTCACACTGAACCCCAGTCTCAGTTTTCGACCTTTAAATTCCATACCAATTTTAAATCGAAAAAGTATTTTGGGGTTCAATATGAAAATATAGAACAATGTGTCAATTACCGTGGTATTTTACATATTATATACCCAGGAAAAAATTACACATTCCAAAAAGAAGGTGATGCCCACACTTGCTTACATATCTCATTGCCAAATTTAGTAACTGCAATACCAAACTCATTCCAACGATAGAGTCAAAAAAGCAAGTAGTATTGTAATCAATTCTTTAAATTTAAACCAGAAAGCATGAACTCAATAACAAAGTAATTATTTACTTAAAAGAAAATAACAATGTTATCAACTTGTATGTATAACTTTTTGTACTCAAGAAGTAATCATATACTTTTTCTTAATAAAAGGACGTTATTGGAAGTAGTTCCTTATTTTGAAAAAAGAAGTTATACAATTTTAAAGAATTTATCTCAAACAAATTTTCATTTGCAGGAAAATAATACTTAAAACAGAATTTGCATGTTGCCTAAATTTTGTTAAACTGTGGTTAGGTATAAATAAATAAATTAGAGAAGCGCACGTGAGCAGAAAATTGAGAGTGGAAGTTGGAATTACTGACGTCATCGTTAGTGAGTGTAAAAAAAAATTTCGAGGGTGATTGTGCGTGAGTCATATTTTTGTTTTTCAATTTTGAATTGTTCTTTTTTTTTGAAAAATTTATATTTTTGTGGTTTATAGCTCCAAAATTATGACAAACGCATGTTATCATAACAATTCGATGTTTCACTTTTTAGGATTTTATTTCCGTATTAGTTTTGATCGTTATATTTGAGTGACCTAGGAGAATCACCTGTGAGTAAAAGTTGAATTTACTTATGGAACTACTTCTTTTTTTTTAAATGTAAGTACTTCTTATTTTTCTAGGGAACTATTTATTTATTTATTTTTTTGTGTAAGTACTTCGTAGTTTTACAATGGAACTATTTCTTTATTAAAAAATGTATGTAGTTCTTAAAAATATAAAGTAAATGGTTCTTCGGTAAAAAAAATAATCAATTCTAAAGAATCAATTATTTTAGTGTCACGCCCTGTTAAAAGAATCGAGTAGGTAATCTAGTAAGGAATGCGTTCTGCCCAAAATGCTTGATTACAAACCCGCTTACCTTTTTGGAAATTTTTTGCTGGGTATGTGTAGTAGGGCTATAACTTTTATATATATATATATTCCCGTCGTTCCTATAAGGAGCATAGGGCCTCAATAACTTTTATATAGGCAACAAAAACTAAAAATCGCAACAATCGCAAAACCATTAGATTGTGTTAAATTTGTTTGCAAGATTCGTATTGTACTTAATTCATAATAATTTTTTGGTGTTACAGCTCAGATTGGGCCGTTCTATTTATATTTTTCGGAGTCATAGACTGATATGCCATATTATTTTTGATATTTGCAAAATTTTCTAAAAGTTATATCTCTAATATCTTCTTAAAGTTGAATTTTATAAAAGCGAAAGAAAATAATGTAAAACACCTCAATTGTATATTATTTGAGAATATTTTTTTTTTTAGTTTTAAATTAATTGGTCAAAAATTTTTTTTTTAATATTGAAAAAAATATATTTTGGAACTCCTATTTTGGTATGTATTTTGTATTTTATTATGAATTTTGAAGGAAACATTAAGAAGTAGCATTCTAGTTGAGAAATGAATTGTGCATTTTTATTAGTTAATTCTGTCTCTTCTGATCGAAACAATACTTGTGTGTACGTAGTGTGACAAAACTCCACTTTAGCCATAGCCATCGCTGTGTCGACCGTGGCTCAACTCGTTAAGAGGTGAGATTACGATGCATAGCTTGATGCTAAGGCAGTGAGTTCAAATACCAGTACGACACCAAAAAATAAAAAGTTTTTCATATATAGCAAATGAACAATATAAAATACTTTGTTCAATCGACACATGAATTAACCACTGACGAGTCCCAGTAGGGGACGAAACTGCGGCAGTCTGGTGTATCCCTTGTGTCCGTAAAATTGTTCAATAAAAATGTTTTCGTCTTCCTCTTCCTGTTAAGAGACTAACTAAAGTAATATTCTACAGTAATTAATTAAAAATTAATTACGATTGTCATTATCTGACGGTTGCAAAACACTTTCTAACATGAAATTAATTTTAATTTATAATTAAAAACCTCATAATAGAGTTACTTGTTTACTCGAACAAAACCAAATCCGAGTAGTTTGAATACCCTAGTAAGTATACAACTACATAACTTTCAAAAATTTGGAAACGATTCAGATACGTGAGCTGATTCGATAATTTATATTTGTTTATAAGACACGCCCGCTTTGGAGTCATAAATGCTTTTAATATTGAATTTTCTCAACAATACCTGTTCGGGACAAATTACATGCAATTAGAAAGCTTACAAAATCTTATTTCCTATGAAATATAAACATTTCTATTTTCCAGCGATGAGAGCGTGTTATTTAACCTTAAAGTTAGAAATGACCGAAAAACAAAAAATAACGCTGTATTTTGTAAATTTGAACAATTACTTTCCCTTTTAATTTTGCATTTAATTTACTTTTATTTAGCATAATAATAAAATTTAATTTGTTTAAAGCAAGGCAAACTTATTTGCCGTTGTTCGTTAATGATAAAAACTACACACTGTGTGCATAATTCCAGAACTTTCAGTAAAAATATTTCGGTTATTTTTACTTTTAAAGTAAAAAACACGCTCCCATCCCTGGAAAGTAAAAATGTGAATATATCATACGAAAGGAGATTTTAGAAGCTTACCAATGAACAGATAAGTAATTTTTGAGTAAATTTCAATTAAAAAATTTAATTTTTAACCCTTGCCGCCTCCAAATTGGGCGTGTCTACAAAAAAAAAAATAATAAAATTCTCGACTCAGCTCCAATATCTGAATAGTTAATAAATTTTTTAATAAAATCGGTGAGGTAACCCTAAAATAAAGACTTTGACTTGTCTTTAATGGGCCTTTGATGGGCCGCGAATAAAAAAGCCCCACCTAATTTTTTTTTAATTTTCGTTGGAAACTAGTTTTTAAATCAACTAGAAACAGAACCCGTTTTCTGATTAGAGTCACACAAATTTTATTTAAATCGACTCACGCGCTCCGTGATCAAAGTTTGCACAAATAATTTAGTTATACCAACATAAATTTTACTGCTACAATCATATCATTCGTTAGCTGCACTCAGTGAAAAAGTTTCATCAAATTGATGAAACTGTTTGATAAATCGTTTGTCATCAATTATTCATCATATTTATGAAGTTTTCATAGACATGATGAAGAGTTATATAAAAATGTATGTCAACGGTTTGATAAAGCTTAATCATTTCATAAAAAAGTTTCATAAATCGTGTGAACATTTTTTTTTTTTGTTTTCCTATCAATTAAAATTGCGAATTTCCATTTGAGATTTAGAAATGATCAAGAGAAATTAAGAGTTTTCATTTGAAATTAAGAAAATGCAATATGTAATTTAGAATTTCTTTTTAAAAATGTGAAACTATCATAAGATCAATTGAAAGTCCGAATTTCCAATCAGTTGATGTGTTCTAAATTTCGCATATAATTTTGAGAATATAAATTTAGTTTTTATAAATTTCAGTGGAGTCGGAAATTCTTAACTTCAATAAATGTTTTTAAATTTTAAATGAAAATTCTTAACTTAATTTATTTTTTTCAGGATTTGAATGAAATCAATATCAATTAATATATTCTGAATTTAAATTTAAAATTCAGAGTTTTAATTGATATTAGAGATGTGCATGTGAGAATAATTTTGCGTGATTCGAGTGACTCATGTGAGTTAGTGTGAGTAGGAAAAAATTCTTCGTGAGGGAGTGTGCGTGAGGGATATATTAGTGAGTGTGTTTTACAGACAATTTTTTTTTCTGCTTTTAACAAAAATCTCCTTAATTTTTTTCGCCGATTTTATATTTTGGGATTTATAAAATACAAAATAAATTGCAAAATTTCATATGCAGAGCAATTTTGATTTAAACATTCACAATTTATCTTAATTTTAACATTTTATTTTTTTCCGGTAAGATTTTTTTTATGAATTCGCGTAATGCAAGTAATTCACGTGAGTGTAAGTGAAATCTGAATTTACTCCCGCAGGCGTGAGTGAGTGTGAGTAGAAAAAAATTGTTCGTGACTGATTGTGCGTGATTGGAATTTTTCACTCGTGAGCGTGAGTAAGTGTTAGTCAATATTCATTCCCTAATTGATATATTTTGAATTACAGTTGCAAAAATATTGGGTTTTTAAAATAATGCATTAAAAATAAATCTTCTCCATTGGCTACAGCATTTCTTATGTTTGTAAGATACCAAAAAAAAAAAATTGTGAAAGGCGTGGTAGAGAAGAATGAGTGTATTTTCTAAAAATCATAACTACATTGTAAATTTCAGGGACCGTAAATAATGATTATTGCTCGTTTTTTTGAATCAAAAAATCAATCACTTAGAAGAGACATAAACAAAAATTTATTGCACCATTATTATTATTTTTTGACAATCTTTGCATATCCGTCATGATTTTTAAATTTTTGATTTTTAAAGTTTTCTTCAATGGCAATGATTATTTTTGAGTAATAATAAGAAAAATCAGCCATAATCATTATTTTTGAGCAAAAAAAATAAAACTCAAAAATAATCATTATTTATGATTTTTATTTTTTTCGCTCAAAATAAAACTCACTTTCAATGTGTGGGATGGACATATCTCAGGAAGTAGGAGGAGCTTGTCGAAGATTTTGGTACCAATCTCTTCTTTGGAAGATTCTCTAGCAGATTAATGCATCAATCATATTTGTGGGTGAGGTTTAAGGGGTTAATTTTTTGAAAGTAAAAATGTGTGGGATGGGCATATCTCAGTAAGGAGGAGGAGCTTATCCAAGATTATGGTATCAATCTCTTCTTTGGAAGATTCTTTAGCAGATTAATGCATCAATCATATTTGTGGGTGGGGTTTAAGGGGTTAATTATTAATTTCAAAATAGGGCTTTTTTGCCGTAAAGTCAAAATCTGGAAGCTCGATTTTCACCGTAGACGTATGGTCTGGTGGACTTTTTTGCTCAGTACAATCCCAAGAATCAGAAACGCGAAGCGCCCATTAAGATTTTTTTCCTTCCATACTAATTGCCCCACCCTAATATGTATATATATTTACACATACATTAAAGTGAGTTTTATTTTGAGCGAAAAAAATAAAAATCATAAATAATGATTATTTTTGAGTTTAATTTTTTTTTCATCATATTTATGAAATGTTACATTAGACGAAAATCAATGAAGTTTTTCATCATATTTAAAAAGTTTTTCATAAATATGACGAAGCTTTTCCTTTAAGTGTTCAACTTAAAGATTCAGTAGTTTACAAATTCAGTTCCCTCAGTCAAAAGATCAGTTCAAAAAATATTGAAACCAAAATTCCAAAACTTTTGCACCATAGTGTATCCGTACATTCACCTACATAAATACATATAAATATATATATAAAAATCCATAAACTCAGGGTTGTTTAGCTTCATAGGTCTTGACTTGGATGGTCAGTTTATCATTATTATATATTTTTTTTTTAGTTTTTTTAGGGAACTATAAACTCATAGTAGAAATTTTGTGAACAAAAAATAAAATAATGACAAAAATAAAATGCTAAAAATGCAACAATAAAACTAAAAAAATTTTGTATACTTTACAATGCATTTCGTGTAAACAAAAAATACACATTTTTTTTACCCCACACATTTATAGAACCAAGCGATTGTTCTAGTAATATTTCGTTGTCAACCATAGTGGGGGAGTTTATTTTTTTTTGTACACTGAGAGAATTATCGTCACTTCAGTAATGAACTTTTTCAAAGCAGTAATGAAAATTGTTATTTGAACTAGTCCATAGAAACTTTTCATAGAATCTATGAAACAGGTTTCATTAAAGTCAATGTTTATGAAATTTGTGTAAAATAATCTTCATAAAACTAATGACTCATACCGACAATAAAGCATTAATAGAATTTATGAAACAATTTCATAAAATTTTTTAATATTAAGAATTCTCTTAAGTTCATAAAACTCTTCATGAATGTCTTGAAAAATGCATCGAATGTTTTGAAACAATTTCATAGAAGTTCAAAATTAAAAAGGCTATATTGAAGAAATGAAGCACTTTATAAAATATGTCGAACACTTGCGAATTAAATTTTAAAACTAAAATTTTAAATGTATGAAAATTAATAAAATTATGAAATTTTATAAGAAAATAAAAAAATAAGTTTTAGAAAGAATTTCATAGCTCTAAAGAAAATTTTCGTTAAATTTATGAAGAGATATTATATGAATTTTTGTGAAGTTTAGATTTCTCTACGTGCTGTTGATGGTCAGTCTTTTTGATTTATGAAGTTATGAAATTTTATGAAAAAAGTTAATGAGAAATTTCTTACTATTAATAAAATATTTTGGATATAATGAAATTCTTCATTGAATCTACGAAAAAAATTCTATGAAATTGTTTCATTAGTATTATGAAGGATATTTTTTATCAGTGTACGTCTATAAAAAATTTTAGCTTTTTTTTTTTTTTTGCTTATTTTATGATATTTCACTAAAACGCTTAAATTACAGATATCAATTTTAGTTTACGAAAACTAAATTTGGAATAATAATAACAATTGACAAAAGCTTAAAAAAAAAAATTATAAATTTTCTGTAATTATGGATAGAATTTTAAATATAATATGTAAATATAACGCTAAACAACAGAAAACTTAAATTGTCGGTTATAATTATGGAGCAATGACACAAGGAGGAACGCTGAACTAGATATTTTTGCAAATAGATTTTTTGTTTTTTTTTTAGCGATAGTGATACTGATAAAGTATTCTAAAGAATTCTAAAGAATCTTAAAATTTTCTCATATTACAGCCAAAAAAACACAAGCAAATGGTATGTACATTTTGATGTATTTTGAAAATACTATTTTCTTTATAAACTAAATCTCAAACTTTTTAACTTAAAATGACTTATTCCATATAAAAAAGCATAAAAAATCGAATTTTTGACCTCGACCACCTTCAATTTTTACCAAACTTGGTACCAGATTAAAAGAACTGAAATGAAGCTTTACATAATTTAATCTTATTTAATATGATCCCATAATTAATTACACCGTTCAACAAAATCAGAAATATTTAAATCATCGTCGTTGTGATCTATCATTTCCAAATAACTTTAGAGCGGAGATCACGAATATGGCCTTAGAATTTCAAAGTTAGATACAGTTAAAGAAATATTTTCAAAAAACTTTTTGTAGAAATTTTAAATTTTTTGATAAACTTTTTGCAAAGAATACAAAATTTAAATTAATAATGCTACTTTTATGAAACATTCAAATATTATGAACTATGGCTTTTAATTTGATATACAATATAAAAAATCTACAACAAAGAGAATATCCAAAATTTTAATATATACCTTTAGTAAATATGACGGGTTACTTAATTTATAAACAAAATCGAGTTCTTTTGTGAAAGGCGTGGTAGAGAAGAATGAGTGTATTTTCTAAAAATCATAACTGGATTGTTAATTTTCAATTTTCTGAATCAGACTGCGCAGTGTCTGGTATTGAACCTTCGTCAGTGACCCTGTTTTTTTTTGAATAATGTAATATTTGTTATGTTTTTATTTGTTCGATTGCGTCGATATGAAATTTTCTGTGCAATCACTGACCGTGGTATAGATAAACTGATTTATAATGCCACATGCACTCGCTCTACACGTTAGACAGAGCGCTTTAGCCCACTGATCTATCGTCAGTTTTATTTTAGTTTAGGAAAAAATTTTATATACTTTTATGCCTCAAAATTATGAAGTCTATGGCAAATCATAACTAATAATATTCAGACCAAAACATTCAAGTATGTTAAACACATGTTTTCTAAATCAATACCAACAAAGTTTTAACTAATTGAAGTGCGCTTTCCTAAAAATAACGTTTTTTTTTTAATTATGCATGTCAAATAAATACTTTTTATAATTTCTCTATAGTGAATTAATAAAAACGTTATAAATATTTAATTTCAGATTGAATTTTCAGGAAAATTTTGATATATTTATTAATGGTTTTTTGAGGAAACGAATTAACTGGAATATAAATTACCATCATGTGCTGAAATTTTGCAAATTCGATTAAGGGATTTTAAAATATTCAAAAAAAAAATTTAAACAAGTGAAGTGTTTACTTTAATTGCAAGGATATCCTACATCCTTCACCCTATCGCAATTAATTGATATGGCTTAAAGTCGCCACTTTAAAACTCTCATTAAAAGTAATTCGAAGTTTATTCAGGTATATGAATTATTAAGAAATTTTAAAGAAAAAACTTGATTTTAGGTAAACGTTAAATTCGAGAATATTTTAAAAACCAGAGCTAATATTAAAATTTGGTGTTCACAGTCGTGATCTAGGTCCTAAAAGCTATTAGAAGTGATAAGAAGTTTGGCCGATGTATTAGTATATAACATTTGATAATCAAATTACATCTAATTTTATCATATCTGATTAAATTAGATACAATTAGAAGTGAATTGATACAGTTTTGTCTGAATTTTGTTTTCATCTAATTTTATAAAATTATACATTACTTTATCTAATTTAATATAATAGGATGGCCTATATATTATTTCAAATATCGTATGGTTTCTTTAAATTAATAAAAACTCGTGTATTACTTGTAAGTATGGTACGAGTAAAACTATGATAAACACAAAATTTATGATAGTTTTCTAGCTATATTATTTTGTTTTATATTTTATTATTTTATATTTATTGACCACATCAGTTGAAATCAAGAAAACTTTAAATAAATTAAAGTTTTAATCACAATTTAATTCATAGTTTTTACAAGTTCTAAAGTTTATTGTTAGCTGGTCCCTATTTGGATTTTGTTATTGCCTAAAAAATCATCATTTCTAAAATATATTTTTAGAAGCATGATTTACCTTTGAAAATATCAAAGAAAAAACAAAAACAACCATAAAATTGCAGCACTTCGCTTCAGATTCGATGTAAAACAAAATTTTAATATTTTAAATTGTATTAAGCTATACAAAATTATATATGAAATAATGCTAATTAATAGATACTAGTAATATATGACAGATCTACGGTAATATTAATCGACATATATTAATATGTATAGGACCACATAAAAATGTTTCGAAAAACCAAATCGAAGATTAAATTATATATGTTTATATGCGCCATAAAATATATCCATATTAAGCAATATAAAGCAATATGTTTTTATATAATCTATATCTATACTAATATTATAAAGAGGTAATGTTTGTATGTTTGTTTGTTTGTAGAAAGTAATCTCCGTAATTAATGATACGATTTCTAATTTTTTTTTACCAATATTTAATTTGGTCCTCCAGGATGGACATAGGCTATATATCGTTCCGAAATTTTTTTTTTTTTTAAAGTTATGAGCGGAAACATAAAAATAATCTATATATATAAAATACAATATATCCAATCTAAAACTATCCAACCGATTTGGCCCAAACCGGTTTCATTTGAAAGGTTATAGTCCAAATTAGGTCTTCGGCTATATATATTTCAAGTGGGCGTGGCATCTCCCACATAAATTGAATAACATCATATATCTTGACTATTGTGATAGCAAGAGTTTTGAAACATTGCAGTATCCCATATGTTACCGATTTGAATAATCAGGAAAAAAAATGGGCGGGATCGGACCAGTGGAAGTGGCAGCTCCCATACAAAGTAAATATTTAATATCATATATCTACAGTACTATAATAGCCATAGTCTTAGAAATTTGTGCACGTTGATTATTTGTTAATGTGAATAGTCATGGGAAAAATGGGCGTGATCATACCAGTGGGCGTGGCAGCTCCCATACAAAGTGATTATTTAACTCATATACAAAATTAATATTAATATTAAATATCTAGGGTTCTATATAAGCTATATAGCCTTCAAATTTTATACGAGTCCATCAATTACAAATATTAGTAGTCGAACTGAAAATGGGCGGAATGTGATAAATGGGCGTGGTACCAAAAGCAAAAAACAAATAAGCATTAAAATAAATTATCACATTCAAGACTTTTTGCAAGCTTATTTAATAATGTTGTTCAAAAATTGTTTTAGCGTTCCTCATAGTCCTAGAATAAATAACAAAGGTAAAGAAGTAAACAATAAATTTTATGATATGGTTTTAAGTAACAATTCATGTTTAACAGGTACACTTAACATAAAAAATATATTATTATTATATTATTATTTGCGTAAAAGAAATTTCTTGATTTAAAGAATTAATTGCAATTAAAATTTGAATGCAAAACAACGTTTGCCTGGTCAGCTAGTGTTATATAAAATGAGATATTATTGTATATGAACGTTTTTACTCGCTTATGGAAGGTAAGTGTCATATATGAGTCATTCCATGTCAGACCGTACGATTTTGGCTAAAAATTGACTTTGATGTCTCCGATGTCTTTCAAAATTTTAGTACGTATTCTTCATTAAAAAAATATTTTAGACGTGTTTCCAGAAAAAAATAAAACATTTTTTTTTCAAAAAGTTATGTGCATTTAAAAATCGCCAAAATCGTGAAAAATCTTTCGTCATGTTTTATTTATTTTTTATTTTTAAAATTTGGTTTATATTTTTAATTTTTACAATTTGGGTTTTTTGCTTAATTTCTGCTTTCCACCATCTTCAAACAAATCGAAAAATCGGAAAAAAATATTTTCTTAAAGCTCAATATAACCTTAATATTTCCTGTAAATTTCAGAATGGAAGCTGAATGGATTCTACTTCTTTCTGATTTTTTTCCATTGTAGTACCACGACAAATTACATTTTGTATGTGAACAATATATTTTCAAGCGTGTTAACGAAAATGTTACTGCATGCAATGTATGCAAAAACACACGCTAACAAATTCATATTGTTCTTGAGCATTATTTGTTTTGCTTTTTCTATGCTTTTTGGTATGTTGGTGGTACTACAATGTAAAAAAGTTGTCCTTTCGACTTCCATTCTGAAATTTACAGGGAATATCAAGGTTATATTGAGCTTTAAGAAAATGTTTTTTTTTCAGATTTTCGACTTGTTTAAAGATGGTGGAAAACAGAAATTTAGTAAAAAAAAAACCAAATTTTAAAAATAAAAAAAAAAATATAATAATTTTTAAAAAGTATGTTGAAATACCTTTAAAAAAAGGTATTAAACTTTAAATCAATTCACTAGTTTTAGAAAAACATTAGTTTAAAAGATGTGATGTCGGACGATTTTTTACGATTCTGACGATTTTTAAAAGCCCATAACCTTTTCAAAAAAATATTTAATTTTTTTCTGGAAACACGTGTAAAATATTTTTTAATGTTTAATACGTCTAGCAAACTTAAAATAAATCGGAAGAGGTGTTTAAAACAGGTGTTCGGTTTTACATGGAATGATTCATATGTATATCATATGTTGCCAGCTCTTACAGCTGTGTAAACATCGAGTTTTCAAATATGAACAAAATAAATAGTTCACAAAAGTAGTCGTACATAATCGTCCAAATCTTCTTAACGGTCAAAGCTACACTCATGGAAATATATCTATAAAATTAGTAGAAAAGCTACTAAAAAGTAGTTAAAAATTATGTTGCTGAAAAAACTGCTACAATTAGCAAATTTTTTTCCGAAATATTAATGATATAAGAACAGCAAAAGTAAAACTGTCTACATTACAAAATGTTAGTCATATTGTCGCGTTTCAACCCAAACAAGAGGGTTGCCACTACTTATACTTGCCACACTGGTATCTGACTCGGTTGCGCGGCTAAGGCTCGTCGGGCTTGGGCGGGTGTTCGTTGCAAGTACAAAGTAGCAGGGGTACGAAGTTATATTGTACCAGTGTACATCAACCACGATATTCAAAAATTTAAGGGCCACGAACGAAAAGGATCACGCTGTAATTCACATTTAGTAGATAGTGGTGTTGTGTATCTACTGGCTACCCTCCCTCAGTTCCAAAATGAACTTAAACCATGGTAACACAAAAGCACAAAAAAATTAATGGTTACCCCGAACATTATTTCACGAACCAATACCTACCTTCTTCTTCGTTTATTCAGCCATCTTCTAAGAAAGACAATTATTTCAAGAGTATAAATTCAAAAATGAGTACAATTTTATTTTCCATAGGGCAATTCAATAAATGATAACTTAACGTTATTTGTACTAGAGCTAATTAAAAAATAGCCAAGTAACTTAGACACTAATTAGGCTGCTTAAAACAGACTTTCGTAAGGAGAGATCAAATAATTACAAAAAAACATTAAATAAATTGTCGAAATCTTAATCCGAAATCGTTCGAACATAATGTGTTCTCAAATTGAATAAAAAAAACCCTTCCTACTATAGCGCTATCGTTTGGGGGTCAAAAGCTTTTAGAGCTAAAGTTTAAAAATAGTTCAAACTAAAATTTCGATCCACACAAAAGTATTGATAAATTTGAAAGTGAAGTTATGGATTATGTACATTTACTTATATAGAGACGAAGTAATTCCATTGGTAATTCGATTGCTTAAAATAGTTTACAATTTAAATTCCAAAAATCTTTTCTCCTTGTGTTAATTTAAAACAATTGAAAAAGTAAAAAAAATATTTATTTACGTTGCATCAATATTTAGCACAGAATCAAGCTAACATCTGAAAACTGTTAGTTGGGTTATGACAATAAAATTAAATATAAGATTTTCCCAAAAAACACTTCCAAACCATTAGACACCATTGTATAATCCGAAAGAAAATGCAAGGATTCGCCAAAATATATCTAAATTATCCTGTCAACGATTATTATTAATCATAATTATCCCTGACTTCGAATTTCAATTGAGTTTTGGTTAAGATAAGTTATTTGTAATAATATAAAGTTATAATTCATTTGGGCATTGGCATTGGATAAACTAAATTGTTTAACATATTTCCTTTGGGATTTGATATTTCCTAAACTTTTGGTGCTATCTTAAAGTAAAAGCATGTAAATTTATTTACTTTCAAATAAAACCTACTCATCACAATATCAATTTAAAATGGTTTTGAAATTTTGATACGTACTGAGTATCAAAAACGTAACGTTAAGCCAATAAGTAGCACGACGGCGTACCACCATAATACACGATGTTAATCTTTCAAAATCCTGAAAGAATTTGATTTTGTTCTAAAATTTATCGCGAGCACCGTAAATATTAAAAATTGCTTAATAAAATACTCTAAATTGTCAATATTGGTTCAACAAGTACTTATCTTTCATTTGGGGTCTATCGTTTACGTCTATCGTTACTTGGTCGACAATCGTAGCCCCTTTTTGTTATGTGTATCCACAGCTGTGTTCCTCGTAGATAAAATTGTTTTTATGTTGACATGGAGTTTTTGCCGATGCGGACATACAAACCACCACCTAGTTGTCCAATTGGGCCTGGAATTTGCTGCTGCTTCACATTCAATCAGATGCTGCTAAGGTGTATTTTTTGTTGGTTGCTGAATTGTTGCCAACAAACTACCCTTAATATGTTCGTTGTTTTCTGCGTAATTGTAGCCTGTGCTGCGAAGGTAATCAGATGCTGCTGGTGTTGTTGGGGAGTTGGCAGAAGTTGTTGTTGCTGATTTCGTTGCAGGTTTTAGTTGGTGATGATGCTGCAAGTGCCATACGATCAGGCTGAGGTTTAGCCAAAAGAATTTGCAGATTGTTACAGTTGAACGTAGGGAATTTGACTTTCTCCACCCCGTCGTATTTTATCTGCGGCAAACGTTGGTTAATGGTGAAATAATTTCCGCCGGAGGTTGACTGTACCGGCTTTGGCCTTTTATCCCACGTTCAAGATTATGATCGTGGGCAATTTTATACAGAAATGCGTTGTAGGTTTTTTATTTTTCTTCGAAAAGAAAAATCGTAATGATTGGCCTCTTGTAACGAAAAAATTCGTTTTTTAAAAAAAAGTCGTTTTTTCCCGTAAAAATGTTTTTTTTTTGGGAGATTGGCAAATAAAGATTGGCGACTGAAAAGCCCAATCTATCAACGCCCTTTCCAACGAGCGCACAATTAAATGTCCTGGAAAATTTTCATCGGCCCTGTGTCAAGATGGCCGTCCGAAATTTCGCAAGTGCCAATTATATTGTAAATTATTTTCGGGGTGTAAAAATCTAAATAACAAAATATTTTATTTAAAACATTACACCCTTAAAACGTTCAAAAGAAAAAAAAATTTACCTTTAATCCGCTACGCTTAACAATACAATTTATGTGGTAAAATTAAATTTAATTCCGTGTTAAAAACAAAATGGCCGACAGTAATGGCCGCTCCTTTTTCATCTGTCCTCTTTGGCAACTTGTTCTAGAAAGAATTTGACTTTCGTCAGCTTTCGTTAACATGGCCTCAAAACGAGCTACAGCCAACTTCGGACCATTTGACTAGACTTCAAGAAATATGGCCACATTCTAATGCAGGGTTGTATTAAACGATCGGTCTCTATTACACCGCAAAAATTCATACACTGTGAAAAACTTTCACACTGCAAAAAAAAAAAAATAATACTACAAACAGCACGACCGGAACGGTACAATATTCGAGTTGAATTTTAGTTAATTGAAAATACCAATTTACTTTGCCAAACTTATCAAAATCTTTTGCTAAATATTTGTAGACAAAAAACATCAAACAAAAACTATAATATCAACAAGATGTTTGCTTTATTTACCTTAAATTTAGGAGAATTTAAATAAAAGTATATTCTGATAAATTAAACAGAAATTTTTGCTAAAAAATTTTAGACCCGGTTAAAAATCAATATAAATACATTCATTTATGAACATGTATGAATATTTTCATGCTCATATATGAAGCGATTCCTGGTCTTACATGTCCATATACAATATAGGATTCATATACATATGTTCATAAGAGTTCATATATATGAATATCACCTCAATTTTCGCTAATGTGCACAATTGACCATGTATGGAAATGTATAGACATATATGATTATATATGTAAATATTTCCTCAATTTACGTTAATGCACACAGATGAACGTATATGATCCCTCATATGAGCATTTTGGAGTGGTTTACGAACACATATAAATCATGTATGGATGCATGTGTACATGTATGAAAAATGTGTGTTCATGTATGTAGCCATATATGTCGATTTTAAACAGGGGATTACTGATTTCAGGAAGATTATTATTCACCCAGGTGAAAAAGTTCATATATGACCCATATATATACATATATGGAGTTCCATATATGGTTTGGATCCGAAAATTGAGGATATATGGACATATATGGATATATATGTCCATACATTTGTTCATATATATCCTACCCATATATGTTCATATATTTTCCTCCTTACGTATATTTTCATAAAATAAAAACAATTGTTAGTTTGAAAATTCAATTTTTATTAACAAAATTATTGCATATAGACGACATATATTTGTCATCTGACATGTCAAATTTCCCACTGCAAAATACATACATGTCGTGTGTGACCTTTTTAACTTTGCTTCTGTAAAAGTCAGACGCAAAGTCATCTGACAAAATTTCAATTAGAGCGTGCTCTATTTTCTTCTGACAAACCATCTGACATCAGCTGTTTTAAATATAAAACAAAAAGTTGTCATAAATCCATGCCGTGAGAAAACAAACAGCGGCGGTCCGCTATTGACGGAATCATTAGCCGGCTAAAGTTAACATTTTACAATACCAATAAATGTATATACATTTTCCCATTTAATAAAATTATGTACATATATATGTTTATAAAAAGTTTCATAATTATATCCCAAATTGGTATGTCCGCATTTAAAGAAAAATTATTTAAGATGGCTGAACTATTTTGCGGCGCAAAAAAAGTTTTTGCTGCGGCAGCATGTCATGTTAAAACCCAGATCGACTTTGGTGTGTGCTAAAACTATAGCAAATTTTGCTTGATTCTGATTCCTCTTTTCTTTTTTTTTTAATTTCAATTTCATTGCAGTTATAATTGAAATTACACTGCACACTGCAATTGCATTATCCTTTGATTCCATTTGACTATCACTTTTAAAAAAAAATTATTTTATTAAAATTTTCGCACTGATCAGCTGTTGAAAAAAAAAACAGAGACTGTGTCAGAAGCAAAAAACATGTACGTTTGTGACCAAATATTATAAACCTTATGTAAAACAGCAATTTTGACAGACATGCACAATTACATGTGACTTGAAAATTTGACATGTCAGATGACAAATACATGTCGTCTATATGCTCCTTTAATTATATATTATTATGTATACATAAAAAATGTATATTTCATATACATTGAAAATAAAAATTATTCAAGTTCGAGGCCATACTCTATATTTCTTTATTAGGATATTGTCCTAACAAATATTCTATAAAGTTTTTTTTGTTTTCAAATTTATTATTTGACCCTTTCAGGAATGTGATAGATGATAGATCTATCAACACATTCCTGAATAGATGATAGATCTATCAACACATAGAGTTACAACATGCATCAACTACAACATATATGTTTAGCAGTTCGCCGTTGGGGACCTTTGTTGGCCACTTCAGAATTTCCATTTGAAGACCAAAATGGATTAATTGCTAAAAGTGTCCACGGTACGCGTCTTTTGAACACAGAAATTATAAATAACGTAAAAATAGCACAGGGAGCAAGTACATTAAAAAAAACGTCTTGACTCTATGACATCTACCCCTGCTGAATTGGTTGAAGTCCTTGAAAAGCATAAACATTTTTGTCCAAACTCGTTTCAACAATATACGTTAGAATCTATGGCTTTAGACCCAAACAAATCATTTTTTTATGACAGAGCAAGATTTAAAAATACAATTTTTACATCTACTTTGTATAAAGAAACAAAAAGTAACAATTATACCATAAAATTAAGATGCGATAATTTTGACGAATATGTTATTATTAATTGTTTTATACAAAGCAACAACACATATTATTTATTTGTTCAAAAAATAGATTTAATTGGTACAGTAGTTTTGACTTAGCTGCACAACCAACTTCTGCACGAATTTTTGTGCAGGTAAGCCAAAAGCGCTGCTAACTCAAATTGGTTACCTGCCTTAAAGTGCAGGTAAACTAAATTGTTGAAAACTGCAAAGACCAGATATGATTTAATTTATTTTTATTAATTGTTTATTTCATACAATATAATTTATATAAAAAACAACAAAACGAAAATAAAAAAACATTCGTAAAAAATTTTATAAGGTTTTTACATACAAATTTATGTAGGTACAAGCGTTAACTAACCAAACTAACTAAGTAAGCAAAACATAAGAGGCAGCTAACGGCGATCTTTTGTATGAAAATAATGTACAACTGTCAAAAACATGAGGCACTTATTTTAAATGCGCAGGTATACACAGTGCACTTAATGAAGGCAATTGCATACGTAATTTTGTAAAATAACAACGAAACCAAAATTTTGTGCAGTTATGTGAAAAGTGCACGTAAGTAAAAGGCAGTTAAATCAAAACTACTGTACCACTAATTTTGCTCAAAGTCAAACATATCCTTCCTTTTAAAGAAACAAACACATTTAGTGATATAAAGTTTGAAGATATACAAAGTATACATCCCGTAATGAAGGTTGGAAATTACGTTTGTAATATTGTAAAAACTTTTAATACAATTTTTTGAAAAAACATTAATCAAAACTTTAATAAAATTAAAAGATAATACCAAAATGTAATACTTTGTTTTATTTGTCAATATATTTGTATACATCAAGATAATATAGAACAGAAGATTCATACAAAAATCTTTTAACTATAGTTTAATTTATAAATTTATTTATAAATTAAACCACACATATGGGAAAATGAGGCATATATGCTTCCATATATGGTAGTATATATGGATAATACATTCATATATGTTTTCATATATGTAACCATATATGGAAACACTTTCATATATGGCTCCATATATGGTAAACATTTACATATATGTTTCCATATATGAAAACATATATGCAACAATTGTTCATATATGGTTCAATATATGCTTCCATATATAACAAACATTTCCATATATGCTTCCATGCATTTCCATGTATGGATCCATATATATTCATATATATTCATACATGGGCCATATATAATAATATATGATCTTTTTCAGCTGGGCACATAAAAAAAAAAATAAAAAAAACGTTAAAATTCTCACATTTTTTTTATGATTTTTTGTCTACAAAAAGTAATTTTTTGATGAGAAAATATTTTTTTTTAAACCGCGGTCAAACTAATGTATAAAAAAATTTTTTTTTTTTTAATTAAAAATTATAAATTATTTTTATTATCTATGCCGCTGCCAAGTCCTGGTACTCTTTCGGTATCAATAGTTTAGCGTAAAATCTGAAAAATGCACTAAATATAGAGAAAGAAAAGATTTAGTTATATAAATAATATGTTATTAAAAAAATGTATATTATAATTTTACTAAAGTAAGTAGGTGCACATAATATCTTTTTAACGGATTAGGATATGAGAGTCATTGATATGTCATTTTAAAGCTACTTAAATCATAGCTTACTGGTGCATTAACATAATTCACTTCTTGGCTGCTAAACGCATTCTTCCGAAATCCGCAGTTCAAACTATATTTTTAAAACCTGTTTTTTAAATTTTTAAACAAAATATTTGTTAATTATAAATTATTTTTCTATGCCGTTGCTAAATCCCTATATATTACTTTAAGGTGGTAAAAAAAGAGCTCCACAACTCTTAAAATATTCCATTATAAAAAATATCAAAAAATGTTCTGTTTAGAGGTCGCAAATCAAAATAGAAATTTCAATCCAAATTTAAATCGGAGTTTACGGAATATGCGAAAATAAAAAATTGCATACAAAAAAGTTTTGAACAGTGATCAAGTGGTTTTAATATAATTACCGCTGTGAAAATAATTTTTGTTTATGAATATGTTCCAGTCGAATGTCCTTTATGTAAGATACGATTAGTCAACAAATAAATTTTAGTAAGCTAAATATTATCGAAAAACCAAAAAAGGACAACATTTTAGTTCAACTGCACGGATATCTGTTATCCTTTCTAAAATTAAAAACAAATCCATATATGATGAAAGTCCTTGGAAAGTAGATTGCAAAACTATAACTAGTTGGATTTTTCAATGACATCGATTTTCATTTTAATGGAATTTTCGAAAAACGCGAATAATTTAAAGTCCACTATTTTTTTTTTTTTACTTCATTGAAATCCAGCTCGGATTTGAGAAATTTGAACTTTAACAAGTTGGATTTTTTTTTATATAAAATTTTACAATTTTAACAAAAATGTGTTACTTTTACTTTTAATTTTTTAAAAACAGGTTTTAAATTTTTTTTGGATTTTGATATGATATTATTTTTCTCTACATAAATTTAGATTGGAATGGAAAATTTTGTTAAGTTACATTGAGTAGATTTAAAAAGAATTAAATTTAAAAACAGACCTAAATTTGTGAGAATTTCTCCTGGAGACAAAATACTAATTCTTAAAAGTTAACTTTTTTTTGCGAGGTCTAAGTGTTGACAAATTTAGCTGAAACTTGGCACATGGAGTTTGATAACATTTGAACTCTAATGAACATATATGAATCCTATATGGTTGTATATGGACATGTTTGACGTCAAATCACTTCATATATGAGCATGAATGGATTCATAAATGTTTATAAATGTATGCATATATATTGATTTTTAACCGGGTAGACGAATTCCAGCGGAACTTCGTTAATTTCTTGTAAATATTTATCATTCATATAATTCTCTTAGTGAATAATTTAATTCATTAAAACTAGCTGAACTGGCGGATGTTCGAGAACTTCGAATATGTTGTAAAGAAAAAAAATTTGAGGTACCCGTGTTTTTTTTAAGCTGCCCAATCTCATGCTTAGACGTTACTAAGTGGGGTCCAAAATTACCCCATTTTACGTTTTTTCCGTTTATTTAGTTCTATTTAAAGTTACTATAGACAAATTTGGTATCAAATTAAATGTTTTTGGAATACTCATTTACCGGTGTCTAAAGACTCACCATGTCTAACGACATTCAAATATTTTTGTTGTTCAAAAAAATTAGTTTTGAGTAACATTTAATCTGGTGTTTTATTAAGGAATTGTAGTTGTATTAACCTAAAAATAATGCATAATAATGCCTGTTTGATTTAATCGAGGGGGTGTCGGAGCAGTTTCCTATATTCGAAATCGTTCTGTTTTTATGCGACTTTTCCCGAAGAGTCTTCTTCCACTATATTTCAAATAAGTCTATATATATTAGAGCGACTCAAATTGTATGGAAGCGGAATTTGTGCAAGGTGTATCCCCCTCAAAATGAACATTGGTATTTTTTATGATGACATCTAAAATATTTCGGCTCCAGCTTTGACCTCTCGTGAGCTGGACCATTTTGAAAATGGGTCTATTTTTGCTTGTTTTGTTAATTTGAAAATCTGTTTCCTTAACAACATATACAATATGGGTATCATAAGAAAGGTTTTTTTAAGGCGCGTCCAACTGTATATACAATTTGTCCAAGGACGATCATCCATGTCCTTTTTTAAGGATATTCTTTAAAAAAAAAACGGTTTTTGAATTTTTTGTTCGGGGTTGTTTGTAATAAAAATGCCAAATTAACATATTTTAATCTTTAGTCGATTTAATTAAATACGGGTCTCAGCTTTTTTTGAAATTCGTGCTAGTTTGCGTTTTCACAAAAATGCAATGGGGTGGTAACTCTTCGTTTTAAATAGGGCAATATGGGTATCAATTTTTTTTTCTTTTGCCAAGTACATCATCTTTGTATGTAAATAATTTAGATTTTTGCCAATTAGATGCATTTTACACGGTGCTCTGGAATATATAAATGCAATTTTGTGGTAACTCTAATATGATAGCGGATTTAGTTTCTAGATCATGTATGGATGAAAATAGGACTAAAGAAAGAAAAAAAAAAATGATCCACGACTTTTTGGCGGCATATTCTTTTTTTAACTTGCGAAAAAAATATGCCGCCAAAAAGTCGTGGATCATTTTTTTTCCTTCTTTAGTCCAATTTTCATTCATACATGATCTAGAAACTAAATCCGCTATCATATTAGAGTTACCACAAAATTGTAAATTGCCCTATTTAAGACGAAGAGTTACCACCCCATTGCATTTATATATTCAAGAGCACCGTGTAAAATGCATCTAATTTTGCAAAAATCTAAATTATTTACATACAAAGATGATTTACTTGGCAAAAGAAAAAATTTGATACCCATATTGCCCTATTTAAAACGAAGATTTACCACCCCATTGCATTTTTGTCAAAACGCAAACTAGCACGAATTTCAAAAAAAGCTGAGACCCGTATTTAATTAAATCGACTAAAGATTAAAATATGTGTGTTGATCTACGGTCGCAGTGGTTCGAAACTGGACATTAAGCATGGAACCCTTACGGACGTAGCGATTGTCAGCATTTAAATTAAATTTTATTTAAGAAATAAATGGCAATTATTGATTTATCAACTCAAATAAAAATGTTTAACGCTTTAAAATCAATTACCTTAACAATCATCGTTTACAATGCCAATTTTTTTTTACCAGGGATTTATTTACCGAAAAAAATATGTTTGCTAAAAACTTTGTTGCATTAAAGTTTCGAGAAACCTGTTGAATATTCGGTAGTATGTATACTAAAAAAAAATTAAATACTAAAATTGTTTGCTATAAACTATCAAAGGAAAAATAAAAAATCCAAATGTTTGGTTTAACGATATTACTTTATCTATTAAAGTAAATATATAGTATACGATGCAAAAAAATATGTTTCTATATATTAAACAACCGCCTGTTGCATATACTCACAACATTTTTATATATTTTTTGTGCATTAAACTTTTTTGGAATTGCGCAAGTGTGAGTTTTCCAACATCCATGAAATGTTTTTTTCAGCGATAGTTTTTTTCGGCTACATTTCTTTCGGTATTTTTTTTTTTTTATTTCAACTGCTGTTTTTAGAATGTCCTTGTACGGAGGGAGGTATACAAATATAACGGAAGAAAACGAATATGAGAATAGCAACAGACACCCAACTCATTTAAGGCACATTATCTAGAACTATTTTTAGCTTCTTTTCACCATACCCAGCCAAAGTTTACAATACAGATGTCTGATGGTGTGTTTCCTTAGACATGCATGTATCTGAAGAGGAAAATGAAACAACATCCAAAACCCCCTGCCTGGCAGGATATCCAAGCAGGACTTCTTTTTTCACATGCCATAGTACGATTTTTTTTCATCTTAAAACTTTAGATTATTTCCATTTTTTTAGTGTGTTTCCACTATAATTTTTTTCGTTATTCTTTATACCCCATTTACCCAACTACGATTTTTTAAAAGTATATAACAAAACTTTTTTTTAATATAATTTTTTTTATTTATTCTCACATTTTTCTTATTCATATATATTATTTTATGTTATGCACTTACTCTTCTTATATTTATATATATTTTTTTTAATGTTCTTTTTCTTACATTTCTACTCCCGTAAATAGAAAAAAAAACAATTTTGTAGCTAAAAAATATAACAAAAAAACTGTATATTTTTTGTATAACAAAAAAAATGCATAAAATAATAACATAGAGTCAAATTCATCAAGCGTATGGCTGCACAATGTCGCGTACTATACACACAAACACACATAATGTATTATATATGTTCATAGTCTATCCGTAAAATAGTTTTTACAAGACAGGGCCAATCAAATTTCAAAGAAATTTTAAATATAATAATGCTTGTTGCATCACGTTATTAATGTACAGAAAATATGATAAAAGTATCTTCTTTAACCCTAAAGAATTTCCCACTTAAAATCTGGAAAAAATAAGTAAATTCCCCAGATGCAATTACGAAATTGATTTATATATACACTCAGGGAACGTCTGCTTTAAAAATTTGTAGTTGTTTGGGTCGTAATACAGTTTCTTTATTTTTAATGTAAATGTCAGTCATTTGTAGAACAAATTTAATTTTTTACTAATCTTGTAGTTTATTTAAAAAAAACAAACCACATCAAATGACTGTTTTATGATTTTACATTCATTTTTTACAATAGTTTTTTGTTATTTAAAAAATACATGTTTGTTTATTTTTTACTAACATATTTGGTTCAGTTTTACTACAGTTGTTAGTAATTTTTTGAACAGCAAAAACCAAATGGCAATGTTAGATGAATTTACAGAAATGTAAGTCGTCCTTTCTTCAAGTGAAATTTCATTTGTTTTTAACTAGAATTGCTGTCGTCTTTAACTACATAATATCCTTAGTGCAAGAAAAATGCAGTAAAAAAAAACTGAATTTTAAGCAAAAATGCAATAACAATATGCATTTAATGAAAAGTAAGTATAAAATATAAAAAATGCATTTAAAGCTAAATATGCAAAAATATGCGTTCAAAATATGCATAAAATCAATGCCATTACAACACAAATTCTATGAATCGCAAAGATATTTTGTGTACACTGTTAAGGGAAAACATACATTTTCATAAACTTCCGGTCCCTGATTATTTATAAAAATAAATAAATCTTTAACTTTATTTTTCAATCAGTTAAAATATTTTTGAAAATTATTTCAAAATATAATATCATATTCTTCTTTATTATTTCTAATTAGTATTGAGTAAAATGTGTCGTTTTGGCAGGACATTTCCATTTCCTTGCAAATGACAAATGTATTATTAACATTTTTAATTGCTAAACAGAAAGTTACGACTAAAATTTATGAGAAATTTGTGAGAGATAGTGAAAATAGACAATAGTGGTCCGAGACGTCAATGTATAAAGTTCTGTGCATTAAATATGGGCCATAAATATAAACTAGACATGGGCGATGTCAATTACATTTCACAATCATTCACTTGTGAATTTTTCTATATCATTAATAATTTCAGACCTACGCTCACACTTTTAATACCAAACATGGGGATTAGTAACAGCATCTGAATATTTAATTACAGGCCAATATCTCAATTACACCCATTTACATGTAATTAGACATCAAAAAGTAATTGGCCTGTAATTAAATACACAATACAATATAATATTGGTTTTATGTCCCATGTGTGGCATTGATAAAATTTTAAATTTTCCAAGGTAGCGTTTAAGTTCACAAGTGTGAGCGTAGGTGTGAAATTATTATTGATGTAGACAAATTTCACAAATGAATGATTGTGAAATGTCTGATATAAACACAGGCCTTGTTATTTAATTCCTTCAAAACAAAAGCAGATTTATTGCTTTCGAAAAGTTTTAAATGCAAAACCGCCAAACTTTAAACACATTTTTCTCTAAATCTGTACCATCCATTGATCAAAACATTAAGTACGCTATTGAAAATGTCCGATATATATATATATATATATATATATATATATATATATATATATATATATTAGGGCGGGTCGATTTGTAGGGAGGCAAAAAAAATCACTCAACGTACAAGCAAAATCGTATTCTAGGGTTCAAAATAAGAAACTTTGTCGAAGGAACCATACCTCTTAAACGAATTCTGATGTCACGACTTTTGACCCGTAGGGTCAAATTTTGAAAAAGCCCACTTTGATATTTCAGAAAGTAGGAGGAATCTCTCCAAAATTATGGGAGCTACATCTTCTCCGGGAGACGCGCTAGCAGATTAATGCATAAATCATCATTCTAGGTGACCGTTAAGGGGTTAAAATTTAAGTTGAAAGAGGGCCTTTTTAGCCGTGTTTTTATAGCAAAATGTACAAATCTCGGGATAGAGATATTTCAGAAAGTAGGAGGAGTCTTTCCAAGATTAGGGTCTCTATTTCTTCTCCTGAAGGCGCTCTAGAAGATGAATGTATAAATGTTATTCGATTGGGTTGGATTCCATTGGGGCACTCTAAATGGGTCAAAGTTGGATTTTTCAAAATTTGACCCTATGGGTCAAAAGTCGGGACATCAGAATTCGTTTTAGAGGTATGGTTCCTTCGGCAAAGTTTTTTATTTTGATCCCTAGAATACGATTATCCTTGTACGTTGAGCGATTTTTAAATCGACCCGCCCTAATATATATAATTAATGATCAGATCTCTATTAATGTTTTCTATATCATGCCGTGTTATTAATGTCAATAACACCTAAGAAGGGATTCCACCATATTAAGCAACAGACATTTCAGAATGTAATGTAAATTCTTTAATTTTTTCAAATTATAGTAAAGTTGGCCAAATTGATCTTCGCTTAACTTTTTGAAGTTTTTTTTTTTATATTCACATAAAAAATATTAATTGATTAAGCATATAAGATTTATCCTTAAAAATATATCGTATAATTATTATATATAATTTCTTTTTTGTAGTTTTTAGAATTTTCTTAGCTTTTGAAGTTTTTGTTAAAACTTTGGTTTGACCAATGGAATTTCGTTCACTGTATAAAAAACTATTTCCTGTGCAATCTTTAATACTTTTATAGTAAAATTAACTCCCCTCTGTAGTTTCTAGGCTCTACCACCATCTCTCACCCCCTCACTACCCTACTTTTCTAGTCATCCTTATACACTTGCCCCTACTGTTATAGTTTCGTTTTATTATTTTTAGTTTTTTTTTTTTTTTTTTTTCATTCTAACTGAACAATGCATGTTTTTGTTTATGACCGACTGCAAACCAAAAAAAATAGTCACAAAAATTTTAACGCTAAACAAAATATTCTACACATGCAAACTTCGAACCCTGGTTTGTGTTTTGTTTGTATATTTTTCCATTTCGAAACGTTAAATGAACGCCAACATAAGTTGGTAGTTTTTAATAAAATTTTATCTAATTTATTGTACGAAAGAGAAAAAAAAATAAATAACAACAGCAACAAACTGCATAGAATTTTTTTATATTTTATTGTTAAAATTAAAACTACACAAAAATGTAAAAAAAATTTATAATGAAAATAAATAATTGTACAGTTTATGACATCATACTATTATTGTGTAAAATATAAAAAAAGACATAAAGTGGTTAGAATTATTTTAACTTTATTCGACTACAAAAAATTTTATGCAACTAATTAAAATAACTTCTAAAATTTTTTTCGGCAGTATGTTAAAAGTTAAATAGTAAAATCCTAATAACAGGCTGTAGAACAATTTATAGTTTATTATAATAGGTTCCAATTTATGTTCTACAACCGATTCTTTTGTATGGAGTTTGTCCTATTTTCAATACAGTATTTGCTTTGTATTATAACCGGTTCTTTAACTAGTTATAGAACTTGTTCTGAGACTGTGAAACCTTTCAGTTTGACCTAGAACAAGTTCCATGTAACCGGTGGTAAAAGAAGCTGTTCGATAATAGGTTCACAGGTAACCAGTTCTAAAAAAATTTGGTTGTACAATTATATTCAATATAAAACAAGACAAATTTCCAAAACACAAAAAAAAAAATATCCTTGTTTTGTTCCCCACACTTAACATGGATGTGAAAAAAACGATTGACAGAACTTTTAATATATTTAAATACAAACTGACAACTTATCAAAGTTAAAAACATAAAAACATGTCAAATGTTGTATGTGACTCCTTAACATATATAGAAATAAAACAAGCCTAATATTGAATTTGAAAAATCGTAAAATAAATTAAAAAATACAGTGATTTATGAACTCATTAAAAAAAGTCTATAAAAGCCTTGTTTTGTATTACACTTAACATGGAAATTAAAAAAAAAAATTGCCACCACATAGAATACTATGTAGGTGAATTCTATTGTATTCAAATGCAGAGAAAAACAAATTAAATTTCACTTAAAGAAAGGATGACTTACATTTCAGTAATTTCAACTAACATTGTCATTTGTTTTTTTAAAGTTAAAAAAATTAACCACAATTGTAGTAAAAATAAACCACATATCGTCGTATGAATATTGGTGAGACCTATAGACCATTTCTGGCAAAATTGAGTTAGGAATTGATTATATATGATTAATGTGTCCTCTTTCTAAATCTTTAATCCGTTTTTATATACCTCGTATCAATTAGGAGATATCCAGCCCCATATGTGCTGCGTATCCCTATTTTTACAAATTTCTTAACATTGGTATGGTGTATTGACCACTTTTTGGCCAATGAGTCAAACTTTCTATAGAAAAATAAAAACATTATTCGTCAATCTTGGGTTGACACATTGTAAATAAGCAACGCATATAAAATAAAAAACAATAAAAAAGTTTAAGCATTGGTTTGCACTATGACAACCTAGTTTTATAATGGTTAAAAGAAAAAAAAACTTTTGACCTACTTGAAAGAAAAACAATAAAATTGTGATAGGCCATATAATAAAAAAATCTTTTTTTAAAAAATTGTTAATAACTCTGGATACTCACTGCAAAAAGGCGTACAAATTAACAATATTGTTTATAATAAATGCAGCTATATATATAGCAAACAAAAAAGAAAACCTATCTTGTAGAAATTTAATAATTTTGTTGTAAACTTTTTTTTATCGTTTTTCTCGCAAAAATGTTTTTGGTCGGTGCGGCTCTCCAATAATCAATCGACGATATGTTAATAAAAAATAACAAACATTTAATTTTTTTTTTTTTAAATAACAAAAAACGAATGTAAAAAATGAATGTTAGATCATAAAACAGTCGTTTGATGTGGTTTGTTTTTTTTTAATGAACTACAAGGTTAGTAAAAAAATTTAATTTATTCTACAAATGACTGACATTTACATTAAAAATAAAGAAACTGTATTACAACCCAAAAAACAGCTACATATTTCTAAAGCAGAAGTTCCCTGAGTGCAGCACTTTTAATATATTTGTATACAAACTGACAACTTATCAAATTTTCTTTGGAATTTCGTAAGCTTGGGAGAAAATCGTATATAATCCCATTATTTAAATCTGGATCTAAGTCGAATGTGATAAATTATAGGGGCATTGCCAAACTTAGTGCTTTTCCAAAAGTTTTCGAAAAAATTGTTAATGATTTTTTCTGCCACCAAGTAAAATCTACATTATCACCTTTTCAGCATGGCTTTCGTAAAGGTTGCTCAACAACAACTATCCTTTTGCATCTTACAACACTTGTTAATCGAGGATTTGTTAAGGGACAACAAACGGATGCGGTTTACACCGACTTCAGTAAAGCTTTTGATAAAGTCAATCATAATCTTCTTCTCTGTAAACTGGACTCAATTGGTCTAAATTCTATCAGCCTTAATTGGATCAAATCATACCTTTGTGATAGAAAGCAGCCTGTCCGATTTTAAAATAAATCTTCTAAGATCATACATGTTATCTCTGGAGTACCTCAATGAAGCCATCTTGATCATATTCTTTTTAGCTTGTTTATTAACGATCTTCCAACTATAATAAAATACTGCAACATTTTAATGTACGCTGATGATGTAAAAATTTTCTTTAGCTATAAAAACCCATACGTACATATCTATCTTCAAAACGATCTGAATAATTTTTATCAGTGGTGTAAAGCTAATCTTATGGATCTTAACCTGAAAAAGTGCAAATATACACACAGAGAAATAAAGTGCCAACCGAATTGAAAAGTGTGAAATGGTGTTAACAACGTTAAAATTCGCTTAGTATAACCATATTCAAATTTGATTTCTGAATATTTTGGTTGTTGCAACTAAAACTAAGTTGTATTAAGCGAATTTTGTTGTGAACACCAATATTCTGTTGCACCAATCGATTTCAGTTGTAGTAATCGAAATTGAGTCGTTCTAACCGAATTTCAGTTGGCGAATGGCATAATTTTTCTCTGTGTGTATGCGATTCTATAAGAGTAAGTGCGTAAATGTTAATTATGTTTTAGGAGAGCATAAACTGGATCTAGTTGATTTTTTCTTGACTTTGGAGTTTTACTTGATCCAAAACTAAATTTTGTTCCACACATTTATATGACCGTCAATAAAGCCAGAGGTGTTCTTGTTCAAGCGGTGATTATGGATCCATAATTTGGGACCCGCAAAACAACGTACATAGTAACCATATCGAATCTGTTCTAAAACAATTTCTTCTGTTTTGTCTGCGAGGTTTACAATGGAATCCATCTATAAATCTACCTCATATCCAAGTAGACTTGGTCTAATTAAATTACCAACTTTGAAAAGCCGAAGAATTATGCTAAATGTATCCTTTCAATGTCCCTCAAAGACCTACCCGATACTTTTGCCCCATTGCATTACCATTTTTTCGCATCAATTACGCAAATGCTGATCAGTATTTTAAAAAAAAATTTTAAAAATACCAATTTTAGGCGAACGACAACGAATTTGAACCAAATAAACAAATTATTTTGTCATACTAATTAGGAGATTCCATATACCACGTTTCATACAAATCGGAAATGGTGAAGTTGAAAAACTCTTAAATGTTATTGTTTTTTTTTTATGATAATAAATAAAAATTGAGTTTTGAAATGCCAAATTTATTAGAAACGTAAATGCAATTAATGTTTATCCCGATGAAAATAAATTTAAATAACAAATATGCAGGTGCTTGTGCAAATTTAAATGTAACTGACACTAATAGAAAACATATGATTTTCTATTGTTGATTTACTTGAATAAACGTCACTACATTGCTAGTTCTGTCAAAAAAACAGAGTAGTATTTGGAAGATGACAAAGCCAATTGTGACAATTTTTTTTTTTTTTTTTTTTTTTTTTTTTTTTTTTTAAAAAGAGAAGCAACACTCAGGAAATTCTTCCTATTAATTAATGTGTTGCTTTCTTTGGAAAGGGGATAGTGGAGAGATGAAAGGTGGTGAAAGATGAAGGGCTTCAAACATGGCAACACTGCAATTGCGCGAGATGATAAGTCTTGATATTTTAAATTTTGAATCTCGCTCCTAGACGAGGACAAGAAATTCTCATTGAGTTTGTGATTTAACATAACAAATATCTCTAGAAACTCTAATAACAAAGTCCCCTGAAGATTTCCTTAGGCAGGAATGAAATCCGGATAGGGACACGCCTACATCAGATTGCTTTTCACAATTTGTTAAATAAGTTTTGGGACTTTAGCACATTTAATTACTATAAATGCAATTAATGTTTATCCCGA
This sequence comes from Delia radicum, assembly GCA_021234595.1. NCBI lineage: Eukaryota > Metazoa > Arthropoda > Insecta > Diptera > Anthomyiidae > Delia > Delia radicum. Next base: position 167,135,788 of record CM037851.1, on the reverse strand, counting down.
TGAAAATAAATTTAAATAAGTCTCATTTTCTATTTGTTTATGACTTCGATTTCTTAAAATAAAAGAAATTAATTTTTATTACACTGTGCAACAAATTTTTGAACATCGCTATCAGCCTCAGTGGTTCCAATGCGAAGTGAAGGTTGACTTTTAGATAAACAAAACCGACAAAGAGTTTTGCGAAGTTAGCGGGAACTTCATTTTTATTGCATTTTGAAGTTGGCGTATTTTAGGTAATTTTAAGCCGCTTTAAAACGCGAACGACAACGAATTTAAAAAAAGTAATAAATTAATTAGAGTATTACATATACACCAGAGATGGTCACGTGAATACACACACACTCACTCACGTACACGCTCGAAAAATTTCAATCAAGCACAATCACTCACTAACAATTTTTTTCTACTCACACTCACTCACGCTCAAGTGAGTAAATTCAGATTTCACTCTCATTCACGCGCGATCACTCGTGATTTACGTGAATCACTCAAATTCACGAAATAAAATCTTACCGGAAACAAATATAATTTTACAATTACGGTAAATTGTGAATGTTTAATCCAAAATTGCTCTGAATATGAAATTTTGCCCATTAATGTTATATTTTAAAAATTCAAAAATATAAAATCGGCGAAGAAAATTGAAGAAGTCTTTATCAAAATACAATACAGTTTTTTTTTTTGGAAAAATGCTACTCACGCAAAATTTTGACTAACGCACATTCACTCACGAATCATTTTTTTCTTACTCATGCTCACTGACGTTCACATGTTTTACTCACCCTCACGTGTGATCATGCATGATTCACGAGAGTCACGCAAAATTCTGCTCACGTGCCCATCTCTAATTTACACACAGAAAATAAATCAGTTGGAAATCCACCAAAACTGCCATTGGTTTGCTATAACTACAACATTTTTATTATAATTGCAAAAAGAAATAATTGTATTAGTAAAATATTGGATACAATAACGAAAAATTAAAAACTCTACTAAAACTTAATTTTACAATTTATTTTGGGCAACTACCTATAAAACCAAAAATTAGATTGCAGCAACTTTCTTACATTGTACAAATATAGTTGGCCTAACCGTAAATACAACCGAATAAAGTAATAGTACCCGAAACTGCTAAAATACGGTTGCCGACAAATTCGGTTGTCACAACGAATTTGTTATGTATGTGAAGATACCAAGTTTAATGCAAATCGGAAGGAGTCGAGCTGATGACTACACACAGAGAAAAGATTCGTTGTGATAACCACAATTGTTGAAAACCGAATAATGTGACATGTACTGTCACATTATTCGGTTACAGCTATCGACATTTGCAGTTATGTCTACCATATTAGAACAGCATATTTACTACACTCGATCGAATTTTTTAATATAATTCGTTACGAGTTAAATCAAACACAATTTCCAATATAATTCGGTTTTATTAAATTTTTATATGTAAAAACAAACAATTAGTGGATATACAAATTATTATTGTTGAAAAATACCAAAACAAAAAAATCAAAAACATAAATTTCCATTCCAAATACTGAGCCTTTCAAATTTTCAACCGCATATTATCTTATCTTCTTCTGAAATAGCCGTCCTACTGAGATTCCATGAGTAGATTAATTTAATCTTCATAAATTACTTCCAATATCTTCGAGCTCTGAATTTCCAGACGATATTTCATTTAATTTTTGTTTTCTGCACAGATTGTTTGAACTCACAAAAAGATGACCAACATTTTTGTTAGAATCCTGGAATTATATGTATTTGTATACTTGTCCTAAACTGAACAATTCCTATTCAAATTTCTTGATTTCTTCTGCTTTTTCTCGTGCTGATTAACATCTTGACATTTATTTTTGTTTTATGTAAAATAAAATTTCCATATTTTTATTGACATTTCACTAAGAAGTGAATATTGAAAATCTGTGTTTTTTTCAGTGTAACCATTGGGTCTACCGATCATTACTACAAATTTTTTTTAAATTCAGTATTGATTTGGTTCACCAAAATTATTGAAATGTTGCAGCATATATTTGGTTGTATTATACTTAGAATTATATGTAGGTAAAGACCACTGCATATGTAGTTAAAAACAAATAAAATTTCATTTGCAGACAGGACGACTTAAGTTTTAGTAAATTCAACTAACATTCAAAACTGAAATTTCTGCTGCAGTGACTGTTTTCATACTGTATTACAACTCGAAACAACTACAAATATTTACAGCAAAATTTCACTGAGTGTACGTTATAACGTTCCATATATTTTTTTTTAATCGAGTAAGTACAAATTCTATCGATTTTAAATGCCATGCCATACACAATTTTAATTTAATATTATTGTAAAGGGTTGTTTGTTTTTAAAAGAACACTAGAGCGTATGAGTGTTAAATAAATTAATCATCTAATTAATATAAAGTATACGCAATAAGGAAAACATTTATAACATTTTGAACCCATTGCTACCAAATGTTACTTGAACAAATTTTGGTTTTACATGATACTTTTTTTAACCAACATTGAGAGAATTGTCTTCATTTCAGTAATGAATTTCTTCAATAGAATCTATGATGAAGGTTTCATTAAAGTCAATGTTTATGAAATGTTTGTAGAATTAAATAAAATCTTCATATAACTAATGAATCATTCCGACAATGAAGCGTTTATAGAATTTATGTAACAGTTTCAAAAATTCTTTTAATATTAAAAAGTTTCCTTGAATTAATAAAACCCTTCAGGAATGTCTTGAAAATGCATTGGAACTAAGCCAATGAACCGATTCACATAATTTTTTTAAACAATTTCATAGAAGTACAAAATTAATAATAAAGCACTTTAAAAAATGTTGAATAGTAGGAAAATAAATCTTAAAATTAATGTTTGAAATGAATGAAAATTAATGAAATTATGGAAATTATGAAAATTGATGAAAAAGTAGAAAAACTAAGTCTTTGAAGTAATTTCATAGCTCTACACAGACAGAGAGTCACCGGAGTGGATCTTTGATAGATATTTTGATGTGCTATTGTTTGACAGAGACATGTGGACCAATCAATCCTGGGAACCGGAAGATGTTTCTCAGGTGTGGTTCACTGATGGCTCTAAGCAGTCGAATGGGAACACGGGTGCGGGCGTCTTTGGACCAGGCTTCCAGCGTGCTTTACCTATGGGAAAATATCCGTCCATTTTTCAGGCGGAGATTTGGGCCATCTGTGTCTATGCAGGGGAATGCCTGCGAAGGGGAACTCGCAGATCTCGCATCTACATTCTTTCTGACAGTCAGGCTGCACTGAGGGCCTTAATGGCTTATAAGGTGTCGTCCGGGTTGGTCATGGAATGCATTCAGACTTTCAATACAATCGGTAGGGGCAACTCTCTAACCTTGGGGTGGATTCCTGGTCATGAAGGGCATGAGGGCAACGAGAGGGCAGATTGTCTTGCCAACCGCGGGGCCCGAAGGCCCTTTATTGGTCCTGAACCATTCTGTGGAATACCTGCGGGGTTTGTTAGGGAAAGGCTCAGGGCATGGAGAGAGTCTGAATTCTCTGGTTACTCGGAAAACTCTACTGGTCAGCGCCAGGCTAAGAGATTGATCTCTTTTTCCAGTAGGGGGTCGAGGCGACTCTTGTCGCTTGAAAGGGGGGGTTTGAGGACAGTGGCGTCGTATTTAACTGGACACTGTAATCTCAGATACCATCTGCACAAAAAGGGTCAATCGGACACGGACATGTGTAGGTTTTGTGAGATGGTGTCTGAGACCTCGGAGCATGTTCCCTGCGAATGTCCCAGGCTTTGTGATAGGAGACTTAGGTTTCTAGGTGATCGCTTCATTTCGCCTTCCGACATCGCGAACATTTTGCCTAATAGGATAATTGGCTTTATAGGTAGCTTGAATCTGTAGGTAACTTTAGGCAGCACAAAAGACCTACATTGGTCGCGGTACATAGTGCCATCTGATCTAATCTAATCTAAATAGCTCTAAAGAAAGTTTTCATTAGATTTTTAAATGGATAATTTATGAAATCGAAAGAATTTTTATTTTTTAAAACTTTGAAAATTTCGGAAAAAAATTTATTAATAATTTTTTTTTAAAAAAATTTATTGGATATAATCTACAAAAAAAAAAAAAAAAATCGTTTAAATTGTTTCATTAATATCATGAAGGATAATTCTTTCAGTGCTGCAAAAGTTATACCTAAACGGTTTTTGCACATTTTTTAATGTATCATAAATTGTTTGATGAAAGGCTATGATATTACGAATTCGGAAACTGTGCCCTACACAATCTTTAAATTTTTGTATTAAAGTATTTTACTCTACAACTATATTAGAATTAAAGAGCCTAGACTCTACGGAAGCAGAATTTTCGCGTGATCACGCTTGGGTATGAGTTAAAACTAATTTTATTCAAGTGAGCGAGTGAGAGTAAAAAAAAAAATTCTTCGTGAGTGTGTGTGCGTGGGCTAAATTGTTGCGTTAGTGAAGGGGTGTAAGTAAAATTTTACAAAAAAAAAATCTTTTCTGTTTAAATTCATATTTGTTCCTGATTCTCACAAAATTTTTTTCATCTTCTCTTACATTTATTAAAAATTAGTGTTTTCTTTTTTAACAGTAACATTTAGTTATGATCTCAAAACTGACAATTCAAAATAAAATGAAATTCTTAGTGATGAACAATACATACAGAATTCTCAAACAGTGAACGAATTCCGATGACACTTCATATATTTAACGCAAACATTGATTAATATCATGCTGATAATTCTCTTAGTGTAAGTCATTGTTATGCGTTTTAAAGTATTGCAAGATTCATAGTAAATATTTGCTTCGTTTTGGAAAAAAATATTATCTGAATACTGTCTATGTCAAATATTAAAACATTTAATAACACAAGGCAACAATTTTGAAAAAATTTTAGGGGCTTTGAAAACCACTATACAATTTTGATGTATTGTGGTCCCAGTAGTACAAATATGGTTCAATTTTGAAATTCTATGGAGAGGTTTTTTTTTAAAAATTTTTAATTAAAATTATAAATTTTTTTAGACGTTTCTCCACATAATTAATGATAACTAAAAAAAAATTAGTCCGATATTATTCAAATAAATTTAGAAAAACTGAAATTTACATAGCCTTTAATCCGTTAATATATTGCGTTTCAATCGGCACAGTAGTTTCGGAGTTATAATAAAAAATTGAGGGAAAAAATATTTTTTTTACGTGAAAATAGCTAATTTTTTTGTTTTAAAAAAATCATAAAAAATCGAAAACGGCAAAAATCGTTCAGATTTATTGCTTTATCGCAAAGCCACATGTAATAGGAACAAAATGAGATATCGATCATAAAAATCGATTGATTTTTTTCGAATTTATTCACAATTAAGTGAATTCGCTCATTTTCACCAAATTTTAGTTTTTTGTCTGATATACATAAAATTGAGTAGTTAATGTTCTTCTTTCGATTGATTGAATTTTGAAAACATTTTCCCCATGCTATGTACAAATTTTCACATCAAAAATGCATTACATAGTAACATTCGTGTATTTTTTGGCAAAACCCTACCTAGAATATACTGATTCTATTCTTCGGAAAGACATTTGTGTTGGATGAGCTTAAATGTAAATAAATAAATAAATTAAATAGTAGGAAATTTATATTTAATTATTCACATTTATTATAATAAATAAAACAAGAAAATAAATAAATAAATATGTATTATAAACTACAAACTCTGAAATTTTCTTTTAGTCGATTTTCTACTATTGTTGAATAACGAAGTGTTACTCTGAATACTCCAGCAAAAATTAGCCATCATGTGTGCATCCCAGCGACCCTGGTATCGTTCCTCCATTGTCCGGATATCTTGGTGGAATCGTTCGCCCTGTTCTTCACTCAAGTCTCCTAGATTTTCAGGAAAACGATCTAAGTGACTGTGCAGGTAGTGTACTTTGATGCTCATGTTGCATCCAAGATTCTGGAAGTGAGTTAACATCTCTTCAACGTGCGCAACGTAATCATCACCCTTGTTATTTCCTAAGAAATTTTGAATAACCCATACAAACGAATCCCATGCATTCTTCTCAATTTCTGACATTGAACTGCCAAATTCAGTATCGTTCACCAATTTGCGAATTTGTGGGCCATCAAATATGCCTGCTTTCAGCTTTTCCATACTTAGATTGGGAAACTTCCTTGAAATATACTGGAAACATTCACTATCTTTGTTAAGTGCTTTAACATATTGTTTCATCAGACCAAGTTTAATGTGAAGAGGGGGTAATATGATGCGATCTCGGGGCACTAGAGCCACATTTATAACATTTGGCGTACCTGGAACTAGTGTTTCCCTAGAAGGCCATTGTTTTCTCTTCCAATGTTCTGTTTTAGCTCTGCTGTCCCATAAACATATAAAACAAGGATATTTTGTAAAGCCGCTTTGTTGGCCTAAGAGGAAATTTACCATCTTAAGATCAACACAAACTACCCACTTATGTTCATCATACTTTATCTTCTTCATGACCAATGCAATTACAGAGTATTCTTCTTTTACTTTGGTTGAATGTGCGATCGGCAAGGAGTGAAATTTATTTCCATTATGCAAAAGGACACACTTCAAGCTGCGTTTTGATGAGTCGATAAATAAACGCCATTCGTTTGAATCATATCTCTGTAAGCCCATGGCAGTCATCAAACCAGAAATATCTGTGCAGTACACAAAGTCATCCTCTTCAGCAAAATAATGAAGTAAGTCTTTTTCTCGAGTACGGTAATACGAAACTTTAGTTTCTTTAGTTATGAGACCTGTTTCTTTCATCCGGGACGCAAGTAATTCAGAAGATCTTTTCGACAATCCAAGGTCTCTAATTACATCATTAAGCTGATCTTGATTCCATGGTCTCGGCGAGAAATGTTTGTGTGGGATGAACTCGTCATTTTCAGCTGTAGATGGTAGTGCTGGATCTGACATATCTGATTGGTAAGACATACTTGAGGTTGAGTGTCCTGGTGAAGATGAAAGCACATGAGGTTTTTCCCAAAGGGGTTTTGCCAAAATGCGTGTCGTAAAATGCACCTGAGTTTTTATGTTCTGCATTTTCATTATATAGTAGGTACAATTTTCTACAGTGCTTGTAAATATGCGATACCTTCCATTAATTGTAAATAAAAATGTAAAGCATGCATCGATTTTTATGATCCATATCTAGTTTAATTCACATGATATGTAGCTTTACTACAAAAAAATAAAAAGTAATATTTTTTGCAGTTTTCGATTTTTTCCAGATTTTTGTTTTTCAAATTTTTTTTTTTTTTAGCATTTTTTTTTTTTTTTTTGCTAACAATTTGTTTCATAACTTTGAAACTATTGATCGCATTAAAAAAATTTGTACACGTTCTTTAAAGATATTGTAAACCCTAATTTTTGTAAATTTAATTTGACAAAATCGGACTAGTTGTTTTTGAGTTATGACAACATAAGTGGAGAAATGTTTCAAAATATTGTCAATTTGACTTAAAAAATTTTAAAAAAAAAAATTATCCATAGAATTGAAAAATTTTACCATTTTTGTACTTAGGCAGCCATGATGCATCAAATCTATATAGTGGTTAGTCAAGCCTTTTTTTGCTGTTGACCTGTGTAATTAGAACTGCAATGCGTATGATGAATAATATAAATAATATAATTTATCCTATTATCGAAAATTTGGCCAATCTTTTTTTTATATATAAATTAAACTTAGATGTTTTCAATAGTTCGAGGTACCCAACAAAAAACAGTGCTTACCCAGAAGCGCTTTCGGAAGGCATTATTTGATAACGAAACGCTTCCAAAGCAAATAATGGTATGCCTCCTTTAAAGCGCTTCTTTCATGTGCTCTTAGAAGCAATAAATTCATTACTTCTTAGGTACTAAGAAGCGCTTTTTGCATGTTGAAAACATTAGTGTTTCATGGTATGCATACTTTATGTCTTCATTGTAAGCATTATTCACTGCTTCAAAGAAGGCATTCTGGGAAGCACGACAGAATGCCTTTCCTAATTGCTTTATAGTATGCAAGGCGGTTAAGCGCTATTTTGGAAGCATACAAATGTAGTTACTCCTTACCAAATCCAGGTTGTTTTTTGCTGGGTAGTTTCACCGTGTAACCCGGCAATGTTTTTGGAGAAAATATTCGTTGAATATTATTCATCTCAAATATTTAAAAATTTGTTAGTGATGAAGAGAAAATGCAAAACCACACACTTTTTTTCCCCCTGATCCGGTTCGTGAAATAAATGAACAATTTCTTGATATTGAATCATATTTTTATATGAAAAATTCCTTACACGACATGCGAATTTTAAGTTTTTCTTAAGTATGAAAGAAATTGACTTTATAACAAGGTTGGCCACCGTTTCAGTTTTATAATAAAGGTATTGATTTATCATGCCGAAACTAAACCCGATATGAACGTTTTAAAACAATGATATCATAAAGGCTACCTACCTTCAAATTTTAAGCTTTTTAGTCTACTATTTTTCGAAATATATGACCAACACCGTTCTAAAACTATCTCAATACCGAAAGAAGAATTTATAACGGTGTTGGGCAAATATTTCGAATTCGAGCCGGAAAATTAGGAGACTAAAAGTTTTAAAATTTAAAGGTTGATGCTTCTTATGGTATCCTTGTTTTAAAATGTTTACATCGGATTTTGGTTTGATCATGAAACGCAGCAAATATTTATAAATCAATACAACTGAATCGGTGGCCAATTGATAGACGAGTTTGAAAGAAAGAGATTTAGTCCCGGTTCACACACGACAATTTTACTTGCGCAATTCTTGAGTTTATAGAAGAGGGAGGAAAAGAGAATGGAAGGGGGTACATACTTTCCCGTACTCCAATTCCGTTTTGTTTTGTCATCCGCAATTTTCAACACGAACTAGAGAAAACGTAAATTGCTGAAACAAACTTTTCCTGTGTGAACACAAAAGCAAGTTCAAAGGAGAATTGAAGAAAACTTGCGCAAGTAAAACTGCCGTGTGTGAACCGGGACTTATAACAGTTTAATTTGCTTTAGCTTTTCATACACATGGAGACTATTTTAATGTTATTTTTAATTTAAAACAAGCTTTCAAGCTCCGTATATTTACAAAAATAAAGCAAATCAAACATATTAGCTAGGTTGATACTAGAATTTCGATTTGGCTAAAGATCTCATCAGTACCCGAAGTTTTACAAAAGCTAGAGCGTCCAGAACTTTAACAAAAAACCTATTAATCATTAATTTTGCTTCATTCTTGTCTTCTTTTTTGTTAATCCTGAAAAGTTTTACTTAATGGACTTGTGCCCTTTTCGAAATGACGCGTTCAATTATAATATCAGTTTATTTTTAAAAATAAAGTAAAAAAAAAAATATAATGTGATTAATGACCAAACTACCAAAAATAGTAATAAAAACATTTTAACTACGAGTTGCATAATTTTATGGTCTCCAAATAATATAGAATTTATATTTCCCTAATGGTTCGTAGTAAGTGTCTAATTTTGTTGTTGCTGTGGAAGTTATTGTTACTGTATATGCTGCTGTTGTTGTCTATTGTGTATTCGGGCAACATTGAATGAATGAAAACTTGCAACAGGTGCTGCTTACAAACTGCATAATGTAGTTAAATATATATCGAGATACACAAACTGTAGACTTTGGAGTAAAATGTTCCAGTGAATATGAAATGAAAGCAAATGTACTTGTTTTCCTTTCTTTGTAGAACAAAACAGCAGCAGAAACAACAGCAACAACAGCATCGGCAACAGCACCCTGTACAAGTAATAAGAAAACAGCATCTTATGAAAATGATAATAATCCTTCCTTCCGTTGCTTTGCCATATCTTTGGCATTGTTGTTGCTGAAAATTGTTGATGATGGCTACAAAACTGAACACAAAATTGTGCATTAGGGCTATAACGTTTTTGTTTGCAAAATTGTTACCAATCACCACGTGATGGGCAGTACTGTATTAATAATAAAAATCGTTTTTTTGGGTCTTTTCCAAACAGAAACCTTGCGCATAAAGTGCATTTTCCAAAAATCCATTTTTCACGTTTCATCATTAAAGCTTCCCAGTAACAAATAACCCCGATTTAGTAAATAGTAATAAAAAGCGCCTATTACCTGCTGAAAAGAGATATACCAAGTGGGCCATCGGGAACAGAAGTCATGCCTTCTGGATATCCTTTGGAATCATTTGATAATTAAATAATGCCTTCCAGAAATGGTAAGCACTATTTTTTGCTGGGTTCAGTAGTGAACCAAAATTACTGCACAACATATTCTGAATTACGTTTTACGTAATGTGCTCGTTATTTTGCAAGTTTCGATGCCTATATTGTGAAACGACGCTTTAATATTTTATTATAAATTTGATAACGTCTGTGTCCTTTAAGATAAGGCATAATTATATTGCAATTAAAATTTTGGGGAACTATTAGTGTTTATTTTAATTAAAGCAAAAAGATTGTGTCGAACTTCAAAATATAGGTAAAATTTGATAACTGCAAAAATAACACTGTGCGAAAATAAATTGTATCCATAACGAGCACAACGGGAAATAAAACAAGACTATCAGTGGACCGAAACACCCAAAGCGTTTTGAAAACTTTGCTCGAATTTAGTTTTTATAGCTTTTAAGCTATTTTTGACTGTTTTTTCCATTATGGGTTGAAATTATCATTTAATGGACTCAAAAGTATGTTTTAAAAAAGTTTTCGAATTCGGAAATATATTTGTTTTACTGGCAGCACTGGCTGTTTCATACTTAAGGAACGCTAATTATAAAATAAAAGCAGAAACCCCCAAACGAATGAGTGATAATAAATACTTCGTATAATTAGTATTGCGCATATAACGTGTGTTACTGGTGTATAACAAAATTTTTGGTTGCATTACTGTAAAGAAACATATTAAGAAAACAAAGGGGCCCCAGACGGATGAGTGATATTTAAGTTTTTATAATAATAAATTATTCCTACTGCATGTGTTGCATTTTTTCAACTTGCTGTTTTATAATTTAGGAGGGCCTTAGGCGAATGAGTGATATTTATAATTTTTGTAATATATAAATTATGCGCCTATTTTTATTTTGTTCTTTTTAACAAAGCTTTTTGTTAAAATAAAACTAAAATAAAACTAATTACGTATAATTTTTTAAAAAATACAATAATTTTCGTATTTTTTTAATGGATTTTTATATACAAGTTCATATATGAAAAATTTCATATCAAAGCCTATAAAAAAGGCACATTTTGAACCCGACCCTGTCAGATTTTGATGAAATTTTGCATACAGCTACATTTTACCTATACCTCATTTTTAAAAATTGCATTTTGAAAAATTGTTGGCGTGGCAAGGTATCGAAATATTTGATAATAGCTGTAGAAATAGAAAAATAACCATCAAGCTGTGATTACTACGGAATGGCTGAACCGATTTCAAAGATCTTGGTGCCATTAGAAAGGTATATAAGTCAGCTTTCGAAAACATATACTTTAAAAAAAATATTACACTGAAATTTTTTTTGGCAAAAATAAAACTTTAAACTGGAAAAACACTTCAAAGGCCAAGTGTTTTTTTACAAAAATTTTTTTTTTAGAAAGGTCTCTTTAATATATATAACATATCTAAAAACTAAAATGACGTTTTTTCTTTTTTAGGTTTTTTTAAGTAAATGCATCTCTTGATAACTTCCTTATATTTTGGTATCATTGTGTGACAAAAAAGAACAAAGTAGCTATACTTTGGAAGTTATACAGATTTTTTTGTAATTCTAATAGATTAGAACAAGAATCGTATTATAAAAATTTTCAGACACCCCCAAAATATGGACTTACGTAGCTGTACACTCAAAAAAAAATGTTTGTAAAGTTAGCAAAAAATTTTGCTGAGTCAGCAAAATTTTAGTCAGGAGGATGCTTGCAAAAAAGTTGCTAATGTCAGCAAAATCTTTTGCTGAAAATCAGCGAGCTGATTTTTAGCAACAAAATTTGTAGATTCAGCAAAAGTTTTGCTAACACTTAGTAGATTAGAAATAAAAAAGCGTTGGTAAAAATTAATAAATTTTTTGCTGAATTTTAGTAGACTGAAAAAAACCCAAACAATTTGTAGAAAAATTGTAATTTAGTTAATTTATTTGCTGAAAATCATAAAACATATTTTTGTAATTCTTTTAAAAATATTTTACTATAATAACGAAATATAAAAATTTTCATTTTCCCACATTGACGACATGAATTAATTTAATATCTGAAAATATATAGAAATAAATATATGTATATAACACAACAAAAATTTTCTTTCAATTACTTACATCAATGGTTGTCTAAATGATGCTATCGTTTACTGGACGCAACTGCCGAAGATAATTATAGAAACGAAACGAAAAATAAACAAAAACATACGAAACGAAAAAAAAACAACCCTTTTTTGCAATAAGAAAAAGGAACCATAAAAATATACCTAAGATGTGTTGGTTTGTCTTTCGCTTTACTCTGTCTACATTTCTGTATATGTTTGTTTGCATTTTGACCACACTATTATTAATATTAAACATTTAGTTTAAATAAATAAATATTTTATTTTGTCTTTTATTTAATTAATAGACAATTATTTTCACAAGCCGGTGACAATGCAAAATTTAAGTTGTTTTAATCCTCAATTTTGTTTTATGTATGAAAAAGAGATACAAAAACTTCCATGGTTGATTTTTTTATATGTCTTATTAGAGTTGTACTTTTTAGTATCATTTTCCTCTTCTCTACTACATCTTGACATGCCGCGACATCTGCTTCATTCTGCGTATATCTTTCAATCTGGTTGGCGCCCACACTATTAATGTGCTGATCAGCACAATTTTTTTTTAGCAAAATTAATTAGTAAAACATTAGTATATTAGTAAAGCATTAGTATAAAACAGATTTTAGCAAAAAATTTTGCTAAAAAATAGTATACCTGAATTACAAGACGTTTTACTAACTTTTCTACTAACTTAATTTTTTGAGTGTTTGCAAAATTTCATCAAAACCTGAGAAGGTCGGGTTCAATGCATATCGGTTTTGATATGAAATTCATCATATGATCATTTAGGTCCGAAAAAATAGTTATAATTTTCGAGCTCCACAACCCTTAAAATATACCATTATGAAAATAAATATGGCCTGAAAAAACAGATCTTCAAAAAAGTTTTGTTTAGAGGTCGCAGACCGAAATTGAAGTTTCAACGTAGTGTTTGTTCTATTATTTTATTTGAATCAAAAAATAAAAAATAATGAGAAAAAATGAGAACAAATTAAAAATAACTATTATGAAAGCGACACATCAAATCTAATCTATTTTTGGGCGTGCATTAGGAATATAAGATCCAAATTGAAATCGGAGTCGCGGAATTCGGGAAAATGGAAAATTAAATACAAAAAGGTATTAAAATTTGATCAAGTGATTTTCATATAATTACTGCTAATCTCCTGTATGCAAGATAAGATTTTTGTTAACAAATACATTTTAATAAGCTAATTATTATCAAAAAATCAAAAAAAGCCAAAATTTTAGTTAAACTGCAATGATATTTGTTATCCTTCCTAAAATTAAAAACAAATCCATATGTGATGAAAGTCCTTGGTAAGTAGATTGCAAAACTATAACAAGTTGAATTTTTCAATGACATCGTTTTGAGGTAATTACAAAAGTAGCACCAAAAATCATTTATTTTGTAATATTTGAAAAAGGCGAATAATTTCAAATTCACAATTTTTAGTTTTTTAATTTCGATTGCAGATTCCTTATCTTCATTTTATTTACATCTTTCAAGAAAGTTTTTCAATTTTCACAAAAAAAAAGCCGCAAATAACTTAAAAGCTTTTAAACTTTTTTGAAGTTTGATTTCATAATGCTTTTCTGCACATAAATTTAAACTGGAATGGAAAATTGTGTTAAGTTACATTGAGTAGATTAAAAAAAAATTAAATTTAAATACAGCCCTAAATTAGAGAGAATTTCTTCTAGAGACAAATTACTAATTTTTAAAAGTTAACTCTTTCTACGAGGTCTAAATATTGACGAATTTAGCAGAAACTTGGCACATGGAGTTGTTTGACAATAAGGCAAACTTGTGGAGATCGCAAATTTAAACTTTCATCTCTTTTTTGACCACTTTAATGATCATATTTCTTAAAATTCGATACCTTTTTAGTTTGTGTAGTTCATTTTACTAAAATACTCAAAATAAATCGAAAAATTGGCTTGAAAAGAGCCCAACTACAAAAGACCATAAAACTTAAATAAGAGTTAAGTTTTTAAAACCCTTTGGGGTTTTTTTTTTCTCCTGCTAGTCTATTTTCATTTGCTGTTGGTCTCATTCAGGATAAAATCTTTGACCTTACATTTGTTGCATAGTGTTGTCAAAAGTTATAACCCTATTGTACAGGCAACTTGTGTGTTAAGGTAGACTGTCTTTGGTTACTGCATAATAGTACAATATGACGACTAGTAGTTGAGTAAAATTATAGTATGGGTTACTTTTTTTTATCCAGTTGTTTTTGCTATAATGTGTTGTTGTTTTTGTTTTCTTATTGCAACTTTCAGTTGTTTTTATTGCTAGTTTTTCGTTGCAATTTATAACCACTAAAGTGTATAGTGTTACCTTAACTGTTGCTGCTGTTATTATTATTTTTGTACGAGCAGCATCATACTCATTTTGCTGCTTACTGAATGTCATGGTTGAAATTATTAATATGACGTTTTTTCTGAACTACATTCAGTACAAAATTTATTTGTGTTACATTAAGCAAATGGTCTTTTATGTTGTATATCAGTCTGATAACAGGGTCGTGGGGCGACTGAAAGAGTTTAAATTTAATTATTTCTAACACAAACCAGTAGGAAATGAATTACGAAATTCGTTAAATCTACAAAAAAAAAAAATTATCTGAACATTCTTTTACCCTTTGGTTCGCAACCGATGTCTCTTAGACCGTTATCCGAGTCAAGCCCCGTTCAAATTGATAACCGATACCGTATACATTGATGTTAAAAATGCTAGTGATACCATAACCGTTACCCGGCACAGTGGGGAAAATTGGATTTTTTTGAGAAAATTTTCCTACAACCCACAGTTTTAAACGAATTTAAAAAAGTTAAAATTTGAAAAATTCCTGACTTGTTTCTCAGTTACATGAAATCTTACTTGAACTTCATATCACAATCGGATTTGTCGTCCTTATTACAATCAGATTTAACCTCGTTCCACGATTGGTGTAAAGTTAACCTCATGGAATTAAATTATAAAAAATGCAAATATATGCTGTTTTATAGAACGAATCTAGTTTTCCATACTTATATTATAGATGGACATGAACTTGAAATAGTACATTCAGTTCTTGATCTTGGAGTATTACTGGACAAAAATCTAAGTTTTAACGCACATATCACACAAACTGTAAACAAGGCTAAAGGAGTTCTTAGTTTTATAAAAAGATGGGGAAAAGAATTTGAAGACCCTGATGTTACAAAACAGCTATTTACATCTCTTGTTAGACCAATACTTGAATATGCCTCCGTAGTTTGGGATCCGCATTATGACATCCATATAGAATGAATTGAATCCTTCCAACGCCAATTCCTTCTGTTTTGCCTTCGATCTAATTCATGGGTGATGGGCAGAAATCTTCCTTCATATGAAAAGCGTTTAGCATTAATAAAACTTCCTACGCTCAAAAGTAGAAGAATTGTGTTAAATGTATCTTTCCTGATCAATCTATTAAAAGGTATTACGAATTCCGATTATCTTCTTAGCAAACTTGAGTTCGTTGTTCCAACTCGACCAACACGGTGTTACCAGCCTTTAAAACTGCAGTACTTTCAGTCCAATTACGCAAATTTTGATACATTCCGTAAAATTTGCAATGAATTTAACAACTTATATGCCTTCATTGACATTTTCGAAAATATACAAGTAACTAAAAGGAATATAATCTTGTTTTTTAATCAATAAAATATAATTTAAGTTTAATCTTTTATTAAATAAAATCATTTATTAAAAAAATAATAATCTTGTATGTTTTTCAATTTTTGTAAATATGTAAAAATTTATGTATATAGTAGTCTGTAAGGAATTTTCCATAGACTTAATAAATAAAAAAAAAATAAAAAATTCCACATCGATTCCTTATGGCCGATTTTTAAAGTAATTTATTTTATGTTCCTAATAAATCGTCACATCTGCGAAATTTATTTTTTTTTGATATTTCTGCTATAAAAATTGTAAAAATTGTGTGCTACAAACGGAATGTAGTTCAACTTTTTGGTAATTTTATTCCCAATTGATAAGTGCAATCCAAGCCGCGGTAACTACTTCACTTTGTTTTATATAAGCAAATTAAATTGGATATGAAGATTTTTTATTGTTAATGCAACATCATCAGAAATTAACAAATTGTGTTGGTCTTCTATAGAGATGAATGTGGATATTTTGCTTCATTGCATGTAGATTACAATACTTAAGAAATACAATGGAAGTGCTGTTCAAGAGCAAATATTATAATTTTATATAATATAATTTTATTAAGAAATTTGTTAACTTTTTTAACCCAAATTCAGAAGTAAAGTAGTATGAGATTTATTACATATATTAGGTATTTAACAAAAAATAAGTTTTTCATTTTCTTATTAAAATACAAGACTATAAAATTTCCTTAAAATTATTTAAATGATAGGCATTTGAAGGGCAAAATATTGATTTTTAAATAAAGAAAATTTCAACGCATTTGATAAGAAAGTAAACAGGCTCACAGTACTTCTAAAGCTTTAATAGGTTTGATAAGAATGGGTGCAAAAACTGTTCGCATATGTTGGTATATGACCATTAGTAGTTTCCAAAACCACTTTCAGTGAAATGTTAGATAATCCCCTTTAAAAGATAACGCGATTTAAAATTTCGGTTTTTTGAAAATTGTTCTGTACCGAGTCGTTTTATGGTCTCCTATGACTTCCAACTTATCCCAATGTTTGCTTTATCAACCTGGAACTGATCTACAGAAGTGTACCTGAATGATTCCCAGATAATACTTAAATTTTCTCAATACATACATATAAGAATCGAAAACATCGGCCTAAATATTTTAATATTTTAAGGTTAATATCGGGTTTGATTTCGTTAATATCGGGTTTGATTTCGACATGATAAACTAATACTTTTATTATAAAACTGAAACCTTGAATTAAAGTATACCTACTTAATATGAGTATAACTTACAGAAAATATCTAATTAAAGATTGTTTCTAAACAAATATTTAATTGAATCAATTAACATTTTAATTGACTTTTAAATATATAAATACATATTTTATTTTAGACGAAATTATCATATTATTTTTCATTTACTGTATGCATAAATAGAAAATGTTCCGTATAAAATACCAAATACGTTTGAAGTTAACAAACAAAACAAGCACACACACAAACAGACTCAGCATTGCAAAAAACACACATACCAACGTATAGATCACACACTTTTTTTTGTGAGTATCATATTTTTTTTTTAGAAGTTATTTATAACTTTTTTTTCCTTCTCAATTTTAATAAAAGGTTTAATTGATAGTATCATTGCCGTGATAGGTGCAAAATCAATTAAATATTAATTGATTCAATAAATTTTTTAATTGAAACCCGTTTTTAGTTTTTTCTGTGTATGAACTAAAAATAAGTTAATTTTGCATTAGCACAAGTTCAAGCGTCTTAAAATTTAGGAAAACTTAACTTGATTGTTTTTATTTTTATTAGATTTAAGCAAAAGTTATAGTAAATTTAAGTCAAAAATATGCAAATTTAGAAAAATTTCGTAAAATTTAAGACAAAATTGATAAAATTTTAAGATAAATGTACCTAATTGAAGTAAATCGATTTTACGTGATTTTAAAAAAACTATACTTTATTTGAGTTACATTTTTTGGAGCCAAATCATTCCCGAACTTCTTAAAATTTTGGTCCAATTACTTAATATTTGGTAAACCTTTTTTTGAGTGTGCCTAGAGTATGTGTATACAAAAAATTTAAAATAAATGGCACATAATAACACCATTTATAAAAGTACTTTTGTTTATTTTTCAAAACATGTTTTTCAATATCAAAACAAACAAAAATTACGGAAATCTGTGGAAATTGTTAAAAAGAAAATAAAAATCGAACACAAAAAAGTTCGATTACAATTAAACCCTGTGATTAATAGCGATTGCTAATATAAACGATTTGCCCACTCTACCCTAAACGTATGAGTAATATAAATATGCAATTACAAATTGATCATACGCACTGATGTCTAAAACAAAATATGCGACCCAGTTAGAAACTGCGAGTGTTACAAAAAATAAAAGCACTGGCATACCACTGGCCAACAGAGGAATTGTAAATATATTACTGGCTAAACGCTTTTTTAAGACTCTTTACCAGCGTTGCCAAAAAGCGTTTTGCCAGTATTAATTTTACAATAATTTTGTAATTTAAAAAAAATCATTATCAAAGAATTGGCTGAGACCACGTTGGTAAAAAGTGTTTTTCGTCAGAAATTGCAAACGGCTCAAAAATCTAACAACTGCTAAAGCATCATATAAAAATGATGATGCTTTGTTTAAAGAAATTCGCAGTCGGTAGGATCCGAGTTCGATCCCCGTTCCAGACATACATATTTTTTGTGATTTTTTATACATTTTAATATTTTTTTAATGTAAAATTAATTTTTTTGTTTTTGGAAAAGCTTTTGGAATACCAACTTTTTTTTTTGTTTTTCCAACATTTGCAAGTTGATTCCAACAAACCTTATGCCAGTGCTGACATATTTCCGAAGACAACTGTTACCCAGCATTTTACCAACGTTTTGTCAACGTTGGACATTTTATTTCCCCAGTGCTTGCCCGTCACTTTTTTAACAGACGGATCTTTTGTCTAATGATGTTATCATTTTGGGATTGGGAAAGCACTTGCTGACAGCACTTGTACCACCTGTTAAAGTGACTTGCCAATGGTGGTCCTTGTTCTTTTTCTGACTGGGCATTTACATAATTTTATTGAAAAACTGTTAGTTAATCCAGGTTGAAACTGGTAATAATTTCTAATTTCAGAAAATAGAAATTTTTTAAAAACTATGCAGGAGAACAAAATCCTAACTTTCAAAAATTAAAAAGGTTATGATCAGGCACACTGTACAGTTTTCTGCAAAATTACTTATTTAAATTTAGCAGTTTTTCTAATTTGTTCCAAAATTTACTGTTTAACAAATTTTATCGCTAAAAAGGCAATTGATCTTAACAAATGGTCATGCAGTAGAAATAGCCTATTAGGTAGAGTTGTTTCAGCAAGAAAAACATATTTTAGTATAATGCCCCATAGGCAAAACGCACGATTTGTCAAAAATTTTATATGACAGCATAAATTTCCGAGATAAACTCAGAATATAACTTTTCGAATGACATGTGAATACGTTTGAAAAATGCGTGTGCAAAAAAAAGCAAACATTTTTATATTTTAAAAATGTATTCTAACAAAAACTACTTTTGTCACATATATGTACAACAATAGGGCTCTTCGTAAGTAAAACTTTTGCAAATGTAAATATTTTTAGCTGAACATTTGGAAACATACTTTCGAAATGTATTTACATATCATACTAAAAGTTAGATCTTGGGGCTATCCTGAAAAGCTATGGTGCCATGTGAAGTTTTTGACAAATCGCGAATTTTGCATAAAAAACGCTTTACTAAAATAACTTTTTTATTACTAACATAACTCCTTTTTATTATTTATACAATTAATCTTACATGAAGCTTTTCACTGCGTGAACAGTATCTCGATTAATTATTTAGCGATAGAATTTGCGAAAACCCCCAAAACAGCGAGTTTAATTTTAAGCTTTGGGAATCAAATAAAGGTTCAAATAACCAAAATCGAACCACTTTGTTTTCTAAATAAAAATATTCAATATAGCTTTTGATTTTTTTTTATATTTTATTATAGTATAGTAACTATAGTAACTACCAATATGTAAAAATAATTAATTTGAAGTCGATGGGTAAGCAAAAGATTGCACTTTTTCTCTAAGTCGTCCCATTAGTTTTTTTTAAATTCCATTTAGATTTGAACTCTACTCCAATTGACATTGTTATTCCTGTTTTCTTTAAAGTTTCTTTTATAATATGCCAATATTCTTCTATTGGACGTAGTTCTGGACAATTTGGTGGATTGTTTTCTTTTTGTACAAAGTCGATTTTGTTGCTGTTATACCATTCAATTGCGGCTCTTGCATAATGGCTAGGTCAGGCCAAAATAACGTTTTTGTAAAATGAGATCTTACAAATGATCACAGCCGCTATTTTAAGCACGCTTCTCTATAAATTTCCCCATTTATTGTACCAGTTGCAAAGAAAGGACTTGATTTTTTCCCACAAGAACAAATTGCTTGAAAAATCAGGTACTTTTTTGTAAATTTGAGCTGTTTTTGCTGATGAATTTATTTTTGCATTCCTGTCTGGACATACCTGAGCTTTATAACACTTGAGTCCGTTACGCTTTTTGACATTCTGAACAAAATTTTGCGATTTCTTGATTTTACACGCGACTGCTTCAGTCAAAATGTTAATATCGTTTTTAAAAGCTTCTATTATCTTTTCCGCTTCTTTTAGATCCCTTTGGCCATGCTCACCACCACTTCCCCGCTTTCTTTCAATAACGTTTCTTACTGTGGAATATGGTAATTTAAAATTGTGTGCTATCAATCGTATGGAAACGCATTTATTTTTTATTATATTCGTACAAAATAAGTTTTCTTCGATTAAGCTCTGAAGCCATTTTTTATGAAATTTCAAAAATCTTTTTGATTGAAATAAAATGAGAAGATAATAGCATACTTAAATTATACATTTTATTTTATTAGTCAAGTAGTTTGAGACAATTCTACGTAGGCAGCTAAGCCCAAAGAAAACGCCTGGGTATGAATTAGTCACACCAAACATGATAAAAAACCTACCTACTTATAGCGGTTAAAGTTCTAACGAAAATATTTAATGCGATCTTGCAAAAAGGTTACTTTACGGACATATGGAAAATTTCTCAAATCAAAATGATTACCAAGCCTGGAAAAGATTTAACTTTAACTTCGTCATACAGACCAATAAATTTACTTCCGTGCCTATCAAAGCTGTTTGAAAAGCTTTTTTTTCAGAAGATTCTTCCAATTATCGAAAATGCAAACAGTATTCCAGCTCATCAGTTCGGCGCTCGTGAAAAGCATGGAACCATAGAGCAAGTGAACCGCATAACTTGAGAGATTAGGAAAGCCTTTGAGGAAAGAAAATATTGCTCTGCCGTTTTTCTGGATGATGCTCAGGCATTCGATAAAGTATGGCACGAGGGTCTTTTATATAAAATAAGATATCACCTACCAACTATTACACACACAAACTTTTAGAGTCTTACCTTCTTAATCGCTACTTCAGGGTAGAATATACAGAAACTACAAATTCTGATTATAAAATGAATGCAGCTGTTCCTCAAGGAAGTGTTCTCGGCTCTGTTCTTTATCTCATATTTACGTCAGACTTGCCGATATCTGAACATATAACAACATCAACATTTACGGATGACACTGCTTTGACAAGCACTCACTCAGACGCTTATGTTGCACCCTTGAGACTTAACAACAATCTTACAGCTGTGGAGACGTGATTCAAGAACTAGCGAATTAAAGTTAATGAACTTAAGAACAAGCACGTTACGTTTACACTTAGAATGGGGTCTTGTGCCCCTGTCTCGTTAAATGGTGTAATTATCCCATAGTCTGAGAGTGTTACATACCTTGGTATTCACTTGGACAGACGTCTTAGAAGCGAAAACACTTAAAAGCCTGCCAATTACATTGGCTAATTAATAAGCATTCAAAACTAAGCCTTGACTCTAAAGTGATCCTGTATAATTGTATTATAAAACCTATATGAACTTATGGTATCCAACTATGGGGTACAGCCAGTAATATTGAGCTTATACAGAGGGCACAATCCAAATTTCTGAGGAAATATCAACATTCACGAGGACTTAAATGTTCCGTTAGTAAGAGAAGAGTTTATGGACATCAGAACGAAACCACCCAAATCCATTGACGAGAACCCTTACTCGAACCGAAACGCACACCAGACTGCAACGTGCAGACTTACCGCCTATTTAATTTAAAGGCCCGTTCTTCAAAATGGCTCCTAGGGAGTAAATAGTCTTTAAGTTAGTTTTGTGATTATTGTTGTTTGGCCAAGAATGGGTAGATTCAATAATCCAGAAAATAAACCATTTAAAGAAAAACAAAAATTAAAAATGGTTCGATTTTGATTATTTCAACTTTTATATAACATAAATTTAATATTGGTGTTGTTTTTAGATTTTAAAAAAAAGGAGTGAGATTTGTTGCATTTATATGTATATAAAAAAATCTGCATGAAGATGGGTCAAACTTTAAAGAGATTTTGCCAAAAAACTCTACCATAAATTCAAATATAAAGTATGCCATTAAAATCAGCATGCCCGAAATATATAGAATTCATGGTCAGACCTTATTAATTTGTTTGATATTATGCCCTGTTATTTGTAACAAAATTTTTTTTTAAAAAAAAAAAAGGAAGCATTAACATATCATATCTTATGGTTTATTAAGACCTTAAATTTTTTGTGCAAATAAATAAAGTTTTTGTAAATTTGAGACATCTCAGCCAGAAATTGCCAATGGTATGAAAAATCAAACACTGGCAGAGCACTATTTGCCAATGATCCAACAAAAAAAGTGCTGGCAAAGCACTGATTTACAACGCTCTGCCAACGTTAGTAAAAAGTGCTTTGCCAGTGCTTAATTAACAAAATCTACAACTCTAAAAATAATAAAAGCACTGGCACAGCTCTGGCTTAGAACGCTCTGCCAACGTTCGTAAAAAGTGTTTTACCGGTACTTGATTTACAAAATTTACAACCGTAAAAATAAGAAAGCACTGGCACAGTACTGACTTAGAACGCTTTCCCAACATTGGCAAAATGTGCATTGCCAGTACTTATTTACAAAATTTACAACCGTTAACTTAATAAAAACAGTGGCACATCCCTTGTTCACAACAAGAGTGGAAAAATTCAAAACTAAATTGCAATTTATGATTTGAAGTTAAGAATATTAAGGTCTCCTATTATAGTCAGCACAAAGTATAGTTTTTGTACTAAAATTTTACTTATGAAATTTATTTTCAAATTTCTTTCTTTAGTAAAATTGTAGTAAAAAAGTCGTTCTTGGTGCTAACTTATCACAAAAATAATTTGATAAAAACATATTCGGTTATTTTGTAATTAACTTAGCTAAAGCAAATTACCAAAATCATTCAATAAGAAATAATACATCTATTTACTGAAGTGAATTACTAGGTTGTACTTTATTGGTCGTTATTGGTTTTGGTACTGGAAAATCGCTAATTGCCAGTGCTTTGCCAACGTTTTAAAAAAGGAACGGCCAAGCCCTGCCCGGTGCTATCATTTTGGGGTTGGCAAAGCACTTATTATATTATTAAAACATCACTTCATTGGTTGTTCTACCAATGCTTTGCCAGCGTTTTAAAATTATGGTTTTTGTACTGGCAAAGCGCTCATTGCCAGTGCTTTGCCAACGTTTTAAAAAAGGAACGGCCAAGCCCTTCCCGGTGTTATTATTTTGGGGTTGGAAAAGCACTTAAATCTTCAGAAATCCAACGCACTGCCAACGCTCATACCACCGTTGAAAGCACTGGGCCAATGCTTTGCCGTTCTCATTTTTCTGGCTGCGATGTTACAAAAATGTATTACGATACGTTTTTATAACATATCTAAAGATTTTGAAAAATACCAAAGCATTTTATTTCCATCAAAGTGTTTGTTGTCTTTCCACAGATGTTCATAATGTTAAATTGTAATAAAAACTGTTTGCGTTATTATTAAGATATCCAGACAAAAATTAAAAAATATGTACTTCGTATAGACCATTTTGATATTTTTTTTTAATAAAATAAAACACAACTATTAACAAAATTACAATAACTTAAGCAATTAAATAAATAAATATAACAAAAACATTATAAAATTACGAAAAAAAATAAATTCTTATCAAAAGAATTATGTGCAAAAAATAATTTCATCAAATCGAGGTCACCTTTGTATTATCAAAAAATAAAAAACATTATGAAAAAAGTATTGTACAAAAATAAAATATTAAAAAAAACCAAAAAAGATTAACAACACACTGCAAATAACATTTAACAAAAAAAAAAAATCACAAAAAATTAAACGAAAAAATGCAAGCTCAAAATTGTGGTCCGGGGAAAAGAGATATAGAGGGTAGGCCAGGAAACGACTGACAACAGAAAAAACATCATAAAACCTTATCTTTATGCGATGATGAATTTGCCCTGATTTCGACAAACTCACAAAAAAAAACTACAATAATGCACCGAAAATACAGAAAAAAAAACACAAAAATTAAATGCAGTCTCAAAATAATCAAAGACTATACACGAAAAAGTTTTTAATAAAGTTTTTCATGATTCCAAGCAAAACCATAGTAATAAATTTATTTTGCTCAACTCGAAAAATAAAACAAGTGAACCGACCATTGATTCTTTATATCTCGGCCATGCTTATTTTAATGACGTACCCAGTTTTTTCACTTTTGGTCCAGATTATTAGCTAAATTGTATTAACATTTTGCATGTTTTAACGAAGTTTTTATACACACAATTTTAAAAACATTATATATTCTCCTAATAAAATCCGTGGGTTTTCTCAGTTTTTTACTATTTTAGAGCAATTTATTATACCATGTGGCAATTGATGAAATCATTTCTGTGCATAATCAAAAAGAACAATCTAAACATTTATTTATTTTGTGTAAAAAAACAAAACAAAAAAAAAATGCGGTTCATAGGAAAAACGCGAAATGTGCCTACACAGTGATAAATGGCAAAAATTTTGGAAATAATTCGGCCATTTCCTACAATCTGACTACCCATAATAGGAAACTTTTTGCATATACAATTTTCTAATCCGATTTTCAAAAACGTAACACATTTGTACTCTGCTAGTAGAGCCAAACAAAAAACATCTTTGGATGTGTAGGATGTCTATAATTGTTCCCGAGATATTCCCATTTGAAAATGTGAAATTCTAAATTTGGTCCAACTCAGATCCAGTTTCTTGCGAATACCGGGACGAAATCTGGGACAATTTCAATTTCAAAATATCCGTTATTGAACTAAATAAATTCTTGTTTAAATAAAAACAATTAATACAATATCTTGTTCCACTCAAAAACTACATTCGTTTAAAATAGAAATTACAAAAAATCAAATTTTTGCTATTTTTTTCCAAAAAGCACCAACCGTCTTTTAATTCCAGATAAATATTTTCTTTCTGAACATATAAAGTGTGCATACTTTTCTTTAAGGTCTTGTTGTACCAAACCGAGTTGTGTTAAATTTTTTTTTTTGTATATACTTTTTTCCCCCAGCCGCTTTTTAATTTCCCACATTTTTAAACAAAATATGAATTTGAACCCACTGTTAAAAATTGTGCACGCATCCAATTAGGTAGCAGAAACGGTCTATTTAAGTCCAAAAAAACCATTGGATTAAGTCTGTTATTCATATTTTATTAAATATACATAAAAAAATATACATAACTTATTCAAATATAATAAAATGTAGCAAAATCTGAGAAAAACCACGGTTTTGCTTGTTAATGCATATTTATTGAACAAATTTGATGCCCAAATGTTGCTGACGGACTTAGGAATAAGTGCATTAACAAGCAAAGCCCTGGTTACAATAAAAAATCTAGACCATAAGTGAAAAAACTTTTCGTGCCATTAAAACCAGCGTGGTCGATATATTTAAGATCAATGATCGGTATTCTTGTTTTCGATTTAGAGGTCGGGTTTGTAGCACTGCGTTGTTTTAGTTTATCATTCGATATTTTTCTGAAACACATTTCATTTAATATATGTTTGTAGTTTCTGAATATATTTATAGGCATTCTTTTTTTAAGCAATCAAAGTCACATTCACATTAATGAAATACACAAATATAATAAAAATCGGATAGTTTGCCCTAAAGTGGTTTCTTTGCAATTCTAAATATGTGTGTTTTAATTTCAAATAACTGTTTGTTGTTAATTTTATAAAAAACAAAACTTTTTGACTAGCAGTCTTTGTTACAGTTCATATTTAGTTTATTGTCGTCAACACAATAAAAAAATAAAAAATTTCATATATGTATTAGATAAGGAGGTCCACACATAGTTTGTGCGGGAATCAGGGCCGTAGACGGGAATATATTTTGGAGGCCCGATTTTTTGTTTTTTTTGTTTTATCCAAATTTGGCTTTCATAGAGAACACTCATAGAAAAAAAGTTAGTAGACAAATTCGTAAAGCCGTTAGTAATCCATCTTTGCAAGTTTTAAACTAATTTTTAGTTAAAATAGAGATTTTAGTTAAAAAAATTTTAACAACTTTTTTCTGAAGTTACTAAAGTCTAAAAATATTATTTTGATAGTCAAAACAAGCAGAGGTTGTTGTAATGCGTTGTTTGTATTCGTGTATTTTTTATATTGTGTCAATAGACAAGTGGATAGTGAACACGTCTTGTTAGAAAAATATTTTGGGAACATTTATGCAAATTGTTTTATTATAAACTAACAAAGTAGGGTTCTACGGCCCTGGCGGGAATCATATACTGCAATAAACAAAACAAAAATTAAGTTTTGTTCCAAAAAAAAAAACAAAATACGAAATAGAAAAAATTGCAATTTGATACAGCTGCAAAGAATTATTATGAACGCAACAAGTGTTAGATACGACAATGAATGCATTTCAACAACTTACGAGCACATGCATACATACTCAATGCAAAATTTATTGATTTAGTTTGGTTTTCACTTTGTATAAGTTTCGTACACAAATTTTTTATTATTTATTTTTGTCAAACTAACGAAAAAAAATTCCATACTATATTGTCGTCAATCGACGTCAATAACATCATATAATATTTAAGCCCTCAACACAGGGGGGTAGTAATTGGGTAAATTTTTGGAATATATATTGTCCAGTAGTTCTTTATAAGCATTGTTTTGTTCCTCACATTTAACATGGAAATGGAAAAATAAACGATTGGCAGCACTTTAATATACTTGTATACAAACTGACAAAATATCGACATTGAAAAACATGTCCAATGTCAAATTTTGCATGGGTTTTCGTAACAGGCATAGGAAAAACAAGCCTATATATAAATTACATTCTTGGTAAGTTTGTTTTCGACGCTCCTGTCCCTGTTGTACAATTGCAAATAATAAAACTGACTTTTGTTTATTTGTTCTCAAAACACACAAACTTAAATTAACAAATAAATATTGAACAATTTAGTTTTTTTTTTTTATTGGGTATTTCCAAAAACTATAAAAAGTTATTGAATTTCAACTTTTTTGTTGCCCAACACCAGCAAAGGTATATAATATTTAAAGTTTAAAATAGTTTTCCACCTGTAAGTCAAAAGGAAAATTTGAGAGCTCTGAGCGAATAATCTTCATGATCTTGAAGAATTGTTTCAGATAATTTATGAAACTATTGTTAGAATTTAACCAAAAAAACTTTTTATAAAACTACCCAACACAACCAAACATTACCAAATAATGGGCAAAGTAATGTATCGACATAGGGCTTCACGCATTACATTACACCTTACTTCACCGATGAATTTTACAGGCGATGAGCCTAAAAGTAATAGGTGGACGCATTACCTTGTAGGGGGTAATGTGACTGGTTACTTTATACGAAAGAGTAATGTCTCTATAAATAGATTTCCATAAACATATTTGATAACAAAAAATTATGGTAAACATATTTTTAAATTAAATAAATATTGTGGTCAAGCTGGGATTCGAACCAGGGGTCTCTGGTTGTTAGGCGCGAACTCTACCAAGTGAGCTATCGTCACATATAATAATGGATTGCTTAAACTGTGAATTAATTGTTGTGTTTCGAGTTTTTGTTGGTGATATTCAACATATATACCTTACCCTCTTGGTTACAAAAATCACAAATTAATGTGTCTAAATATAGATTTTGAAAAAATTATTTTAAATAGAACTTTATGTTTATATTTCAGGCATTACGTAATTGATGATTGGTAAGTCAATATTTTATGTTTTGACATAATGTAAAATGTAAGGTACCGTGAAATAACTCCCAAATGAAATAAATCCCAATGAAATAAGTCCCAAAAAAAATTAAATTTGTCCCAATTTGAATAAATGAAATAACCTCCAAAGAAAAAATGAAATAAGCCCAAACATTTGGGAGTTATTTCATAGTAATAAAATAAATCCCAACAAAGAATGAAACAACTCCCAATGAAATGTCCATTGACAATTTTGGACATTATGTCACTTTCAAATGTGGCATAGCGTTCAGACTTTTTAAAATAAAAAGCTTAATAATATTTAGTATATCAATACAATTTTTTTTAAATATATGTATATCACAAAATAAAACTAAACTTATAAATCGTATAACCGCACGCAGACAAAAACTTTATTTCTCGAAGCCGCCTGCCGCGTTCTACGGAGGAAAAAAGCTCTTAAGAGCGGCCGAAGGCCGCCACACAGAAACACTTGTTTTTACAAATTACTTGATGTCTTAAAATATAAGATTTCAACGGATTCGACATCTGATTTGAAAAACAAGTTCTTCTGGGTGGCGGCCTTCGGCCGCTCTTAAGGGGTTGTTTCTCCATGGATTTTATGTCATTCCATTTGAGGACATAATGTCACATTGCAGAGTGTTATAAAGTCCATGGACATTATGACACTTTTCGAGTGACATAACGTCCATGGATTAAAAAATTATTTTAGGCAAAGAGCCCGTATTCATTTTATGAACGTTTCTTTTGGACATGAAATCGGTACAAATATTTAAAAAATATAAATTTTGTGATGAATTCTAAAAAACACCACATATCCGTTGAAATTTCAATCATGAAATTAATGTAGTTCAAAGAAAAAAAAACTTTTTATTTTAAAAAAATACTCAAGAAGTTTTCATAAAGGAAAAACTTTAGATTTAAAAAAAAATATCTTTTGAAAAATATGCAGACTGAAAATGATGTCCTTCATGTCTGTTTTTCTTAAGCACTTAAGATTTTATAATAATGGGATCTCGAATTCTATGCACCTCCTTTCGAGCTAATCTCTGATATTAAACGGGGTTCCCACATTAATACTCTTCGTTTTGCAGAAATTTATTTTACAGTTTTCATCGGATTAAAAAATTTTGAATGCAGAAAAAACATCTGGTTTAGAGCGATGTATGTTCTAGAAAAACTCACAAATT
Organism: Delia radicum; assembly: GCA_021234595.1. Taxonomy (NCBI): domain Eukaryota; kingdom Metazoa; phylum Arthropoda; class Insecta; order Diptera; family Anthomyiidae; genus Delia; species Delia radicum. Next base: position 167,106,326 of record CM037851.1, on the reverse strand, counting down.
CTGAAAAACTAATTCTAAATGGATCAAAACTTTGTGTTTTTATAGAAAAAAAAAATCACTACATTTTTTTATCAGTACAAGACAACAAAAATCAGTACACTAAGAATACTAAATAATTAAAAACAAATTAAATTTCACTTGATAAAACGACGGACTTACATTTCAGTAAATTCAGTAAATGACAATGTTCATTTATTTTTTACTGTTCAAAAATGAAGTAAAATGAACCACATATGTAGTAAAATATAAATTTAAAATGAATGTAAAATCATAAAACAGTCATTTGATGTGGTTTGTATTCAACAATTAAATTTCATCTACAAATTATTGTTTTTTCACTTAAAAATGAAGATACTGTATTACAACTCAAACAACTACAAATATTTACAGAAGTTGCTTGAGTGTACATGTACTGGTCACCGTACGTATTCAGCCTAAGGTGTAATTTAGAAAAATCCATTGATAAATTCCAAAGATATAGCCAAATGTGTCCAATAATATATATGACCTGTTAACTATGTTAATACAAATACTTGCCGTATAAGTAATATTTAAATTAATACTAACACGTATTGTTCATACGCCAGGTGGTACCTGTATATGATGAATTTCATATAAAAACCTATAAAAAGGCACATTTTGAAATACAGAAATTTTGCATACAGCTACATTTTACCTATACAAACACAACCTCATTTTAAAAAATTGCATTTTCGAAAAATTGTGGGCTTGGCAAGGTACTTTTAAGCAGCGATTACTACGGAATGGCTCAACCGATTTCAAAGATCTTGGTGCCATTCGAAAGGTCAGCTTTCGAGAACATACACTTGCAAATAAAAACCAAATCCAAACGCCGAAAGACCTTTATCATTGGGCTTCACAGACTTATAAGTTCTCCATAAAAGTTGCTTATGCAGACGCTGACGACAATAACAAAACAAAAGAAGAGCTATTTTCAAGGTATAAAAATGCTAAAACTATTACAGGAACTCAGAGTTTCTATTCTTTTATACCTTTAGATGAAACTTCACTAAAAGTTAGCAAATATTCCGAAAGTCAACAGTATGAGCTGCCCAAAATTGTATATTAAATCTAAAAAATTAAAAAAAAATTTACCAATGGTAAGTCCATATTTTGGGGGTGTCTGTAAAATTTGATAATACGATTCTTGTTCTAATCTATTAGAATTACAAAAAAATCTGCATAAATTTCAAAGTATAGCTACTTTATTCTTTTTTGTCACACAATGATATCCAAATGTAAGGAAGTTAACAAGAGATGCATTTACTTAAAAAAATTAAAACAAAAAGGAAAAAAACGCCATTTTAGTTTTTAGATATGTTATATATAGAGCAATTCCATATGAAAACGATCAAAATTGGCAAATTTTTGGACGACCCCTCTCCGATTTTAAAATAAATAGTCTCAATCGATTGCCCAGCAAAAAATAATGTACCTACATATTTTTTATTATAGTGACTGGTTTAGTGGTGGTGTGCACCACTGTCATGTGACAAAATTGAAGAATTCTTCATAAGGGACCTCATTGAAAGTTGTTTAAAAAAAAACTACTAAAGCGATCGCAACGAGTGATAGCTCGATGGAAAGGTATTGAATCAGGCTTTAATTGAAAAATAAAATTTTCCTAATTTTTCTCAGAAATTTACCTTTTTTCCCATGAAAATTAAATTTTCCCAAGAAAATTAAATTTTCCCAAGAAAATTAAATTTTCCGATTTTCCACAGAAGCTCCTAAATTTGCCGGCTAATTTTATTTTTTTTGGATTCCTCATAATTTTTGCTTTAAGAATCAGCAATAAAAAAATGGGCCCCGACTCCTTGTTTGGACAGGAGAAGAGCATTTAAGAGACCACCTTGTTCTCATTGTTCTCATTGTTTTTATATTTTTTATAATTGAATTATTTTTAATTATTTAACAAGAAAAATTAGGAAAATTTTATTTTTCAATTAAATTTTTTTAAACAACTTTCAATGAGGTCCCTTATGAAGAATTCTTCAATTTTGTCACATGTCATATGGAATTGCTCTATAGTGACTGGTTTAGTGGTGGTGTGCACCACTGTCATGTGACAAAATTGAAGAATTCTTCATAAGGGACCTCATTGAAAGTTGTTAAGTGAAAAATAAAATTTTCCTAATTTTTCTTGTTAAATAATTAAAAATAATTCAATTATAAAAAATATAAAAACAATGAGAACAAGGTGGTCTCTTAAATGCTCCTCTCCTGTCCAAACAAGGAGTCGGGCCCATTTTTTTATTGCTGATTCTTAAAGCAAAAATTATGAGGAATCCAAAAAAAAAAAAATTAGCCGGAAAATTTAGGAGCTTCTGTGGAAAATCGGAAAATTTAATTTTCATGGGAAAATTTAATTTTCATGGGAAAAAAGGTAAATTTCTGAGAAAACAACTTTCAATGAGGTCCCTTATGAAGAATTCTTCAATTTTGTCACATGACAGTGGTGCACACCACCACTAAACCAGTCACCATAAAAAAAAAAAAATATGTAGGTACATTATTTTTTGCTGGGCAATCGATTGAGACTATTTATTTTAAAATCGGAGAGGGGTCGTCGAAAAGGTGATCGCTTTCATATGGAATTGCTCTATATTAAATAGACCTTTCTAAAATATTTTTTGTTTTGGAAAACACACTTGGCCAGTTTAAAGTTTTATTTTTGACAAAAAAAGTTTCAGTGTAATAGAAAATTTTAACAGTGTATGTTTTCGAAAGCTGACTGCTTAAAAGTACCTATTACCGCCATTTTTCAAATATTTCGATACCGATTGCCACGACAACAATTTTTTGAAAATGCAATTTTTAAAAATGAGGTTGTGTTTGTATTGGTAAAATGTAGCTGTATGCAAAATTTCATCAAAATCTGAGAGGGTCGGGTTCAATGCATATCGGTTTTGATATGAAATTCATCATATGTGTAAATTTAATAAGAACGTCATTTAATTTATGGACTAATATTTGACATATCCTTGGGATTCATCCACATATTTTCTTAGCCCACTTTACTCTGTCATTGCTTTAAAGCAAGGCAGTAAAAAGCATGTGATGATTTTAGGTCTTAACTATACAAATAATTAAAAAAAAAATAAAAACTTTTGTTCCAGGGATGCCATTTCATTTATTAAAAAAAGTACTATATTTGACATTTTTATAGCACTTTTTTGAATAATTATATGTGAGATGTTATTTTCGTTCGGCTAAAGATCATGAAAATGTTTCGAAATTAATAGTAAAATTATAATTTATTTGTGATAATTTAATTGTCATAATAAGTTTAGCCGACGGTTGAACGGACAAGAATGATTTGTGCTTTAAACATCTGTCAATTGCTTTGACTGTGAAAAATTAGCTATTATCTTTCATCAAACAAAAAATTTTAAAAATTTATTACCCAGTGTGGAAATAGTACAATTTTGAAATATTGTCTAAAAATACCAATATTTTTAAAAAATTCTCAAAAATCTTGAAAATCTGATAGATAAAATTGTGTATTAAAGTTTAATAGGTATTTGCTTTAGAAACAAATAAAAATTATTTATCAAAAATCTTAACCAGTAAAAAAAGTAAAAAAATGTATATATATTGATATCCATACAATAGCAAAGAATTAAATCTAATTCGAAGCAATTATATGCAATTTGATATGTATTAGATACAATTTCATCCGATATTTGTCCCAATAAAAATTTTTGTTTTTTATACATAATTGTATCAAATTAGATATAATTTGATATTTTTAGATAAAAATTTTTACAAGCTGTTCCTACTTTTTCTTAACAATTATATAAAACTATATCTAATTTCATAAAATTTTAAAAATGATTATACGTATTTTTAAACTAATATATTTAATTATTATTTGGTAGTTATTTAGCATATTTGGACTAGTATTATTTTAAAAGTTTTTTTACGAAAGTAAACACTGGAGCCAAAAAATCAAGGCTCTATTTTAACCATTTAACTTCGGACAATGTTGTTTTACAGAAATTTTAGCTTTTCTCAGATGTATAAATATTTTTTTTTTGTCCGTATGAACTCTTAGAATATGTTAAACTCCTCATTCTAAATGACTCAGTACACTCAAAAAAAAAAAAAACTCCGTACACTGAACCAAAAGTCGTAAGTGAAATCAACATAAAATTTTTGTTAACTTTTGACAAGTTTTATTGTTAAAACAACAATAATGTTATTCAAATGGATGTGAATGTTTGTAATTGCGTAATTACTAGTGTTAGCGTCTGAGCGACATTTGGAAAAGTTTGAAAAGTTAATAAAATTATTTTAAATGGGTTTTTACAAAAGAATTGTGAATTTATAATTAAACTCAGTGAATTATAGTGGACAGTTAAAAGTGTGTTTATAAACTAAATTTTTATTTTATTAATTAATAAACATATAATTACAAATTATATACTATTACCCTAACCGAGCACTAGCTTCGTCGCGTTGTAGCGAAAACAGACCAGTGCCTCTGGTGGGAATTGAATATACTATCGAAAGACGTATACTATTAAAAATTTAAATTTATAAAATATAAAAGATAAATAAATGTAAAATTAATAATAAATCGAAAAAATACGAGTAGATTAAATAAAGCGCATTGTTACATTGAATAAAGCGCATTGTTAAAACAACAAAATAATTATTCAATTTGATTAAATAAATTTGTTAACATAACTAATTTCTGTTAATACATTTGACAATATTTCGTCAAAATAACAATCAACAAATAGTTAAACGTCAAAAAGTACTTTTACTAAACAATTTGTTAAAATGACTGACAGGTTTTGTTGGTTGTATAGTGATCATCCATTCATCAATTTAACGTGAGATTTAGTTAATTTCACAGCTGCTTTTGCTTCAGTGTAAAGTCGTAAAGTTAGTTGAGTCAGCAAAATTGTTGCTAGGAGGATCTTTTCAGAAATTTGCTTATATATGCAAACGTGTTTTGCTGAAAATCAGTGAGCTGATTTTTATAATATATTTTTGAAACAACTCAAAGCAATATAAAGGGTGTTTTTTATACAGGTATATAACTTTAAGTTGGCAACAATTTTTTAACTGGGGCCATTTTGTCAGCTGTCAAGTGATTTATGTTTAGTTTGGTTTGGCATTTCAACATGAATAAACTGTCACTTGAACAACGCTTCCAACTTGTGCAAAATTTATTTGGAAAATCATGGTTCTGTTCGAAATACGTATCGCGCACTATGTTCATTTTATGGTAAACATAATCGTCCATCAGATTAGTTCGATGAGCTATGGAACGTTTTCGCACCACGTTTACTCTAAATGATAATATGCATCCACATAGACTTCGTACAGTGCGTACAGAAGAAGTTATTACTGCTGTAGAGCGTAGCGTAGAGGAAGACCCCAATCAGTCTATCCGCCATCGTGCACGGGAATTGGATATGTGTCCATCCACTTTACGGAAGATTTTGCGGAAAGATCTTGCTTGGCGTGCTTAAAAAATATAACTCGTGCAACAATTGAAAAAATACGATCACCTAGCAAGGCGAAGACTCGGTGAATGGGCCCAAAACAAGATTACCGTTGATACCGATTTTCAGAATTGGCCTCCAACAGCGTGCGATTTAACGCCGCTGGACTATTTTCTGTGGGGATATGTGAAGTCGCAAGTCTACGCCGATAAGACCGAAACGATTGACCACTTGGAGGACAACATTCGCCACGTTATTGCCAATATACGTCCACAAATGTTGCAAAAAGTCATCGAAAATTGGACCCCCAGATTAGACTACGCCCGAGCCAGCCGTGGCGTTCATATGCCAGAAGTCATATTTAAATTATAATGCCAGAAGATTATCTTTCGAATAAAGTAAATTTCATGTCAATTTAAAAAATTCATCTTTGTTTTATTACATTTCAAAGTTCTATATATATATATATATATTATGTCCTGTGGTTCCTATTGGGAACAAAGGGCCTCTTCAAAGTTCTATACCTCTATAAAAAAAACCCTTTACAATTAGATACAAGTTTTTATGTTTTAACATATATGTTTATATGACTAATTAAATTTATACATTGAAAGATTTAATTGGATAAAATTATATTTGAATTTATACACACAGAGAAATAAAGTGCCAACCGAATTGAAAAGTGTATTTTAATGATAACAATCATTGAATTCAGTTAGTACAACGACATTAACATTATATTTCTAAAAATTTTGGGTATAACAACTAAATCTCAGTCGAATTAACCGAACTTTGCTGCGACAACTAATGTTCAGTTGTACATACCGACTGAAATTATTTATAACCGAATTTGAGTTGAAGTATCCGAGTTTCAGTTGGCAAATAGCTAAATTTTTTTCTGTGTGTATAAACTTTTTACCTTGAGCCGTTAAGTTCTTACAAAGAGTCAAAGTTTAAATATATAAATTGTGAATACCAACGCTAGAGGAAGCAATAAGTGAACAACAACTTTAGAAATAGATATAGCTTAAGCAATTTAGTCACAAAATTTCCACCGAATCGATGAGCGGAAATGAGTTAAAGATCAGTTTTCTATTATCTGAGTTTAGACAAATTTAGATTTAGTTTTTAAAATGTTTGTTCCTTTTGCAATAAAACTGTTTATATGTTCTAGAAATTTGTTTATTGAGATCTTAGGTAAATTTTTGTAGTTGATTGTTTCCTTGAATTTTGAACGGTTTGCTACCTATGGACCTGAACACGGGAAAAAAAGGAAAAAAAAATCGAATTTTTTAAGTTTTTTGCGATTTTGATCTGGAAGGTGAAGTTTTTTTGATTCTATATGTTCGCAATTTTTGTTCTTTATGACAAGAGCTACAACTTTGCCATAGAGAGTAAATCGAAATTCTGAACGGTTTGCAAGATATGAGCCTGAGAAAATGATCACTTTTTTGCAAAAATGATACCGAGGCCCCAAATCATTGGCGGCCCATAAACAAAAAAGGTGATGACTTTGGGAAAAATTGGGAGACACGGGTCTTTTTTTTTAGTCTTTTATCACGTAGTGGTGTCCGTATATAGTTATTTTGCCATGACTTAAAAAATTACACACAGTGTAGTCAAACTGCATCCGACAAAAATCCTAAAAATTTTCACAAGACTTATTTAGAACATTTTGATGTGATTGTTTGATAGTCTAGAATAGTTACAAAATAACATCTTTGAATTCTATGTGAATATTAAAATCATAAATTTACGAAAATCATCCAGTACATCCTACTGAATACATATTATGTTCAGTATCGTTATTCTTACAAAGTTTCAAAAATTGATTTCAAATAAAGCAATATTTTTCAAATATTATAACCACAATTTCAAAGAACTTTTAAAGCTGAAAATTGTGTGTGTGTTTTTTTTTTTTAAGTAAGCTATCACAACAATAATAAAATAAATAACCTTATCTACGTGAAAAACCAAGAAAACGTATAGACATTTAACAATTTCTCTGAAACACGTACCAAAATAGAAAAACAAGTTAACACCGTACCATACCATGTATGATTATTTTGGTTAGGCAAACAAACCTCGAAAATCAAATAAAGGAAATGAAGACAGATGAAAAAAAAAACTGAAATATTTTGTCTTTAAACATATTGAGTAATACTTAAAATTCCATCATGATACATGATTTGAAGAACATTACGATGTGCCATTTAGTAAATGTCATCTTTACTGATTTGTCACATTAAATGGATTATTTTACTACAAATTTACAAAGAAAATAACAGTTTTCGCACTTGATCTTGACGTTTTTAGAAGCATGAACGAAAACAACACAAGAACAACAACAATAACAACGACGACAATGACAACGAATGCAAAAGTGGTTTTAACCAAATTCGTTAAAATTGTTGCACAAAAATTTGTTGTCGACTGTTAAAAACAACAAAAATGGACCACAACCAATGAACGGATCTTGATTTTTAATTTTTTTTTGTAATTTTCTTTTGGTGTTCTTGTTTTTTTATAAACACTATTTCCAATCGCATTTAAAGAAACTCTTTCGGTAATTTTGAATTTAAAATTTCGCCAAAGTTTACGGCCTAACCATACCCACCCAGGCAGAAAAATACAATCGGTGCAGTGTTGGCAAAGCGTTGGCGACGGTCGGTTATGCGTTGGCAGAGCTTGGACTTAACAATCTGGACAGTATTGTTATGTTACCCGATTGATAACAGTATCGGACAGTTGGTTTGAGGGAACTTGCCACCGTTAGCATAACATTGGTAATTCAAAAATTTTGGTACTTCTAAAATAGATTAACTTAATTTAAACGAATTAATTTTTTGAGAACATGTCTCATACATCATATCTAAATGTGTGAAGTATAATAAATTATTAAAAGAAAAATGCTTCTATTTGGTTGTAATATTGTTAAAAACAATATTGGCAAAGAATGCTTTGCAAACAAGATAGTGTTTTCCTAGTACAATATTAGTTGTATCTTTTATAATTTTTAAAACGTTAGGTTTTACAAAAATAGCAGTAGTTTGCCAGTACTATTTTTTTTGGTACGGCTGGAAATTTCTACTTGGGTAGTCATAACCTGCTGGTGGTACAAAAAAAAGAGCACTGGTATACCACTGGCTAACCGAGGAATTGTATATAATCTAATGGCAGAATACTTGTGTAAGACGCTTTACCATCGTTCCAAAAAACGTTTTGCAAGTATTTGTTTTGCAATAATTTCGGTGGTCTACTCTCAAAAAAAGGCCGTAAAGTTAGTAAAAAAGCTACTTGAGTCAGCGATTTTTGCTGGGAGGATCTTTGCAGAAAAGTTACTAATTTCTGCAAGTGTTTTGCTGAAAATCAGTGAGCTGATTTTTAGTTGAGTTTTTGTTTTTGTATTTTTTGATACACACCCATTTTGTCAAAAAGTCGAAACAACTGCATAAAATAACTGTTACCAAAATGGGTTGATTAGTTTATTTTATTTATTAATTGATTTATTTATACATTTTAACTATTATTTTAATATTTGCAAGTATTTGTTTTGCAATAATTTCGGTGGTCTACTCTCAAAAAAAAGGCCGTAAAGTTAGTAAAAAAGCTACTTGAGTCAGCGATTTTTGCTGGGAGGATCTTTGCAGAAAAATTACTAATTTCTGCAAGTGTTTTGCTGAAAATCAGTGAGCTGATTTTTAGTTGAGTTTTTGTTTTTGTATTTTTTGATACACACCCATTTTGTCAAAAAGTCGAAACAACTGCATAAAATAACTGTTACCAAAATGCGTTGATTAGTTTATTTTATTTATTAATTGATTTATTTATACATTTTAACCATTATTTTAATATTCAAAGTATTTTTTTTTTTTTACTAAAGAAGAAACTAAAATGAACGACATCAAACGTGGTTGCATTTTGTGTAAGTCTTATAATGGTTGTGTTTGTTTGTATCCTTTCTTTTTTCTCTACTTCGTCCATACACGCTGCGACATAGACTTGGCAATCTAGTTCGTTTGAGTGAGTGCTCTTTCTAAATAGTTCAATTCTAGTTCAGTTTAGTTTTATTGGAAAACCCGTGTAATTAAAATTTTGGCGGAAATGCGATGTCAGCAAAAAAATGCTGAAAGTTTGTTAAATATTTTAAATAGATGTTTAACAAAATTTCCAACAATTTTTTTTTGATTTTACAGAAAAAAATCATTGGCAAATAATTGGCTAAACTCACCAAGTCAACGTTGGAAATAGTGATATCCATTCTGCACTTCCTTTTTTGACCAAAAGTCCATGTCAGGTGTAGGAAAATTATGTTTATGTATTCAAAATCCAAGAATGTTAATATGTTGTGAGTGAAATATTATAACATTTTGGCTAACTGTTTTTGCTTGGAAAGAGGTCAAAGTAAAAAAAAAGTATTAGTTTAAAAGAAAAATCTAAAACACTTACATAATTAGCAAAAGAAGGTACAAAATGTGCAATTTTCCCCAAAGAAATATCGATTTTTTTTTAAATCCCCAATTTTAAAAATCGATCTCCAAAAAGCTCCTGGTGATATTAAAAAAACTTTAGTGCCAATGTGTTCCCTAAGTCGTCATCTAACTAGATTTTTGCGACCGTCTGCAACCATCTGCAACTTTTGAGATATTGTCGTATAACTGAAAAATGGTGTCTACGTCACACTTCTACACTAATGGCGTTTTCTTTTCTGACAAAAAAATGTTGCATTTTTATAAGTGACATTTAAATAATGTTGTCATAACCCTCTTAATATGTTGCCATATTCATAGTCACAATAAAACATGAATTTATACAAAAAATGCTGCCCTGCTTTAGAACAGCTGATTTGTGTATAAAAGAAAACAAGTTGAAAAATAAAAAAGCGGCAAATTGCAAATTGGCATTCAAATTGTTTTTAATTCCGGCAGAACACACATTTCCTCTTCATCTGATGATGAGGAAGAATCCATTAGTACCCCAAAAACATTGTTTACGCATATCACTACAGCAGCTTTTTCCATTTTTAGCAATTTAAATGTATATTTTTTAAAATTATTATAATTTATAAAACAAAATTTGTTAATTTTCGTCTTTAAATATTTTTTTTTTTTTCAAAACAAAACTATAAAATCAGCTGTTTTATAGTGCAACATTTTCACCCCATCATTTTATAAAGGGTGAAAATGGCAACATTTTTGCATGTTAATAGGGCGACATATTTTTAAAAGAACATGATTCCTTTTTAAAGTGCTGTCAATTTTTTAGAAAAGAACACAAAAAGTGCAATTTTTTAGAAAGGGCAAATAAAATGTTACATTTTTTGCCAGAAAAGAAAACGCCATAAGTAATGTTTACATGTCTCCTTTTTTGGTTAAAACTAAAATATAAATATACAAATAGATCGTAAATGGGTTTTGGAAGTTGCGTTTGTTAAATTAAATATATATATGGGGCGTTTCATCTTAAGTGACCCAACTTTTGAAAACGATGTTTTCCGATCGGGATGAAATTTGCACCAAGGATAGTTCAACAAGATCGGCCAAGAACCCTCTGAGTTAGAGGGGGTCAAATATGACATTTTGGCCAAACTGGTGTTTTTGTAGCTTATTACCTAATGTTCTTAACAAAATTTGTCCTAAATAGTTTAGATAGCTACTTCATCTATCTTTCGAAAAAAAATATTAAAATTTTTTTTGACTTTTTTTTTCAAAATATGCCAATTTATTTTTTTTTGCTCAAAATGAAGCTTAGGTCTTTTCTTTTAAGAGCTTTTTGGTCGCTTAGTGGGATGCGAGTGGGATATCTATCAAAATAAATGTTTTGTAACCCAAGACAAAGGTTTTTCGATTTTCAGCATATGCACTATTTTGAATTATTTCCTATTTGTGTGTAAGTGTTTCTAAAACCTTAAAAATAAAAATACTACTGAGAAACTAGACAAATTAACCATTCCGACGGTATGTAACATACCTACCTAAAATGTATATGCTCGATACTGTAATACCCACAATATGTTAAACCCCCAAACATTTGTCCACCCCCAACATTTTTTCTGAGTCTTGTATCTGCCTTTTATCGCGGCTTTTTTTTTGTCAATCCTATAGGTAGTTTTGAGCGCACGTAATATTAATTGTGGTTTTTATTGTCAGAATATCAGCTGGCCGGGGCAAATGAAGATTTTTTAGAAATTCAAAATGGATTTGGTATTGGAGGAGTTTGGAAGGATTAGGGGAGGAGTAGCACTTATAGATACCTTAAAGATCTTTTTGAAAAACAATTTTTCTGGAAGTTACAGGACGTCAAATTGGCCAAAAAACGTGTTTTTGCACTTTTAGGTTAGAAAGTCTCGAAAACCTGACATGATTATTATTTTCGTAATCAGCGACGGGATATACTTTATCGACAAATAATTGTCGATAAAGTATATATATATGTATAAATTTTAAGATTTATGGCCTCCATTTTGAAAGCTCTTTTAAGACCAATTTTTTTTTTGTTGTTTTCCCAACTCGAAAAAGCGTTAACAAAATAAAGAAATGGTGTAATTTGAGATCTCCAATATTTTGTTGCCTATACAACAACCATAAATATAAAACCTGACAATTTATGTTTTTATTTTTGTGTTTCGTTGAAAAAATACAGTGCCCGACATAAGTTGTGGCACAGGTATTTGTATCAATAGAAGTGCTTCATTACGCTAAAATTAATAAAATATAGTAAAACATTTTCATCAAGATGACAAATTGGCATTTCATAGACTTAACTGTGAAGAAGAAACATTAATTTTGTTATCATAAAACGCTAGAAAATAGAAAAAAAATCATTTATTTAGTCAGTTTTTGATTGGATATACCTTTTGGCTCAGATAATTCTTTGTATAATATTTCGCTGATTCAAATTTTTTTTCAAATGTAGATGGCTTTGTACATGGACAAGTTATAAGTTTAATGAGTTTTAATTAATAAATCTGCTTTCGATGGCTTGATTTTCTAATGACATACAACTTTTTATAGAAAAATCGTAAAACTTTCGCAGAATGCAGATACGTACATGATTAAATCTCCATTACAATTTGTAAAGTCACACACAGAGAATAAATTGTTTAGAATTCCATTGTAACCTACAAAATTAAATCCTTATTCAATAATTTTAATTGTAACTACTTAAAATTCATCATCAAAATAATTAAACTATATTGTAAACAGAAAATATATAAAATTAAGCAAAACACAGTCACATCATTCATAATATTGGTTTTCTTAATCAATATTTAAAAAAATATTATCTTTTAGATTACCTTTAATACCAACAACCAACCAGTTTTCCAATATTTTATCCCTTGAATAAAATATTTGCAGTTAAAATCGAATATTAGTTTCGGAAGATAGCCGGTTCGAGCTCAGTTCTAGGCATAACATTTTTTTATTAATACAATAAATTTTGTTGAATGCACATGAATCTATTTATAGAATATTATAGTCCGTAAACATTAAATATTCAATTGGTACAATAAAAATTCTAAATTTGTGAATAAATGTCGGTTGTTGCAATAGTAATAGTAATAGTACGTGGAACCACACAAATTCGGTTGGCAAAAAATTCGGTTGCAACTACAAAACTGCTTTTTGTGGGCATAGATAGTTTTAAAACTAAAGGACATAAAAAATAAACTCAAAATGGAACATCCTTACAAATTAAGAAAATGAAAACAATCTCATATTTTGAGAAATATCGAGTAAAGCCCAAAAAATCTTCTGCGGACATTGTGGCTAATATATATATAAATTCCTGGGATTCCTAGTTGGAACATAGGGCTAATATAGTAGTTGATATTTATTGCACTGTCTCCTTCATTATCAACATATGAAATGATGGGTGATCTTAAAGCATTCACACAAAAACATGCCAAACCATTTATGGACGCTGACTCTAGTAATGCTTCAGGATAAAACAAATTTGGAGTTTTCCACTTTAATAGAAGTATGACAGCCACACAAAAATTCAACACTGAATAAGAAACATAGTGAAACATGGAGTCAAACATGTTTTGTCTGTTGCGATAAATGTAGTCCAATAGTTCTGTGGAACCGGTCTTCATATGTTCATGGGAGAGAACAATTTATCTAAATGTACTCCAAGAAAATCTTAAGAATTGGTCTTTTAAAGTGTGGAATGTTATACATTTTTATTTTTAAAAGACAAGCATTCCACGAAAATGATCGAAAACATTAAAATTTGGTTACTTTGGAACAACCTACATATATCCCTGACCCCTTCGCTAACCGTAGACGTTTATTAGATCCAACATTAAGGGAAGGAATTGCAAAGAATGAATTTGATAAAAAATATATTTTTTGAGTACTTGGTGGAACATTAGAGCTAAATTTACCAAAATATATTGTTGGGCCAATGCTTCATGACTTGTATTAACAAGATGTATTAATAAGAAAAAAAAAATACATAATTATCACTTCATTAACTGCTAACCGAGGATGAATATAGGTGTTCCAAAACTTTTGTCCACAAAATATATCAGTATTTTTCATATTTATTAAATATTTTTAAAATGGCAGATGTTTTCTTTATTCAAACATTGATATACTATTTAGAACACTTATTAAATATATAAAATTATTTTTTCTTAAAATTTCGCGGATTTGTTTCACAAAAAGAAGTATTACATAAAGAAAACTAATTGTGCGAACAATTTTGTCGGGCACTGTATATATTTTTTTTTAATGTTAAAGGCCTTTAGAGTTTAAGTTTGTTGCTAAAATGGAAAATTAATTGCATTTTTCCTGTAATTTGTTTTTTTCGCTATTATTTTGTTCTTTATCTTCATTTTTTCAATGTAAAATTTTGATTTGAAGTGGTGCTACATCTGGGTCATGATCAATGTTAAACATTATGTATAAAACATAAACGAAACGAAACAAAAGAATATTTTCAGTTTTGTTTTTTTTTAAAGCTCATAAAAAAGAGCATACAAATCTCATGATCGTGACTAAACTGACTGAAACTGCACTGGTAGAGTATTTTTCACGGTATTATTATTATTCAGGGAACGCAGCCAATAGCGCTAAAATACCGTTATCGATTCAAAACTCTTTCAACTGACTGCCTTTATCCCTAAAATACCGTTGCCGAAATAATTGAAATACCGTTATCCGTAAAATACTGCTACCGATATAACAAAAATATCAATGTCTTTAAAATCTCGGTACCGAAATAACTGAAATACTGTTATCCTCAAAATACCATTACCGAAATAATTGAAATAGCGTTATCATTAAAATGCCGTTACCGAAGTAAGCTGTCAAAATCAAAAAAAAAAATAATAATCGCTGTAAATGGATATATATTTTGCCAAAGATTGATCATAAACTAGCCAGACATTAAAACTCGGACATAATGGGTCTAAAATTACACAGGCCTACAATGATTTTGGTGCCGCTAAAAATAAAACAGATTTCAAGTACGTTCGGTACCCTGATAAAAAATTGATACTTACTTTTTTAATGCTACGTGTAGTTTTCGAGATTTCGCAAGGATATTAAAGTAATCAACGTATGTCTTCTTCACTGCATCTGTTATAGGTTTTCTAAACTTTTTTACTACATATTCACCACAAATATAACAAAATGTATTTGGATTATTTACACAACACCTTCTCGACGACGGCATATCGATATTATCATTTAATCAAAGAAATTAATTGACTATAATGACATTAAGTATAATAAAATACATTTTTTAGGTTATGACCGATCGATACAAACCTGAACGTAGCTTCGCGATTTTGACAGCTAACCATGACGTCTTGCGGACTAATTAACCAAATTATAACATAGAATTAGCGGCACCAAACAAAAATTTTTTTTTGTAGGCCTGTGTTATCGATGTGCATTTACATTAGCTGAATAACTGAAATAACGCTATCCTTAAAATACCGTTACCGAAATAACTGAAAACCCATTATCCCTAAAATAACGTTACCGAAATAAACAAACATAACGTTACCGCTAAAATACCGATACCGAAATTATTAAAAAATATACCGTTAACGCTATAAAATCATTACCGAAATAACTAAAATATCGTTACCGAAATAAACGAAAATAGCGGTACTCTTACCGATACCTGAATCGAGTCGGTTACCATCCCTGTTATTATTATTATACAAACTTTTATAATTTACTTTGTAATAAAATCATCCAAAACCAGTTTTAAATCATATGCATATTATAACAAAATAAAAAATTATAGTCGGTTAAGAACAATTATTAGGTGATATACGGCAACACTATGATTGGGGCGCTATGCTCCTTATAGGAACGACGGGAATATATATATATATATATGATTGGGGCGAAATTTCTGAGTGTAATGGTCAATACCTAAAAATTAATTTATTTAATTAAATATTTAATCCAATACGGCCTTATTTAAGTCCCCACATTTGTTTTGAATCGATTGCCAATTTTATATATTCCAGAACTGGTTTTGCTAGAACTCATTCCATGGCAGTACCCGTTCTGGAACCCGTTGAACGAAACTTTAATGTAAGGTATAACTGAAGTAGAACTAGTTCTAGAATTAGTTTTGAGACAATTTAAAATAAAAATCATCGGTATTTGAATTTATAGTAGAATAGGTAATAGGGGAAAACAGGGTGTTTTTTTTAGAATACAATGTTTTTCTAACATCCAAGATCTAAAAACATGTTCCAATAAGGAAAGTTTAATTTATTTAATTAATGATATGACATAAGTTCTCTGATATTTGAAATACCTTCACAAGGAAATTTAACAGTGTTGAATCCGCAAATTTGACTAACACCAAAGTGTATATACAAATAGAGACTCTACACTTCTCACGCCTCTCAGCAACAAAATACTGCACTCGGGCAAGCAAATGAAAACATTTTTTTTTTACACTAAAAGATAATTGCAACATGTTGATAAAAATTGTTGCTTAACACACTCACTTTTATTTTGCTTATATATTGTTATGTTCTATTAAAAATTTAGGGTATTTTTATTTTATCTTGCTTATTTTATCGTTAAAATTTTAAATAAACAATAATTTTATTACATTATTATTCAAAAACATGATAAAAATTAATTTAAACTTTAAAATTTTTGCAACATGTTTTCATTTGCTCGGTGCGAGTTTACGAACAAATAAAAAGAGGGCAGATTGAGAGAGACTGAGGTGGATATAAACCCTTATCGGTGGGTTTATATCCACCTTGGATATTTATATTTATTTATATTCAACTTGGATATGTTGTAGCGAACAAAAACATTTAAGACACGTGTTTTTAAAATATAAAGTAATGATATAAACATATTTTGAAATATATAACTTCTTATTTCCTATTTTTTGTTAGATGGAAAGTAGTGACATTTTGTGCACGTAAGACATTTATGTTTTCATCTATCAAGTTAAAAATGTCGAGTAGAGCCGGATTTCTTTTAACTTTTGATTTTTATCATTTATTGTTGCAAATATTGTGGAACTAGGTCTCAAAGTTAGATGGTGCAAATTTAAGAAAAATCGGATAGCATTAACCCGTAGCGCCCCCGCATTCAAAGTTTTCTATTTTTGAAAATTTTTATTAAACTGCTTTAATTAAAATATGTCCGATATGTGTAGCAAAATATATTTTAAAAATGTTAAGTTTTCTTCTATCTTTTTTATTTTATTCTTTTTAGTTTAAAGGAGCTTAAGATCATTTATTTATTAATTATTTATTTCCAATATTTCGTCTCCACATTGGGTGACTTCTTTAGGGAACAAATATTACAATTTGTAATTGTAATATTTGTAACAATTACAATTTGTTCCCTGAAGAAGTCACCCAATGTGGAGACGAAATATTGGGTGACTTTTTCAGGGAACAATTTGTAATTGTAACAAATATTACAATTACAAATTGTAATATTTGTTCCCTGAAGAAGTCACCTAATGTGGAGACGAAATATTGGAAATAAATAATTAATAAATAAATGATCTTAAGCTCCTTTAAACTAAAAAGAATAAAATAAAAAAGATAGAAGAAAACTTAACATTTTTAAAATATATTTTGCTACACATATCGGACTAACGGTTTATGAGATATAACGACATCATTTATACTAAAAATGCAGTTGTTTCCTCCTTTCTATAAATTTTTTAAAAATTATGCAACATTTTTTTATTATTGCTCTAGTAAAACAGACAAAACTACTTTTAATTTGAGCACAATTACCTCAATATTGGTTGAAGGATAACTTGTAAACTTACCTACAAATATCTCGGAAAAACAGAATATTAAGTTTAGCTTTTGTTTTTATTAATTTATGCTTTGTTGTAGCACTAGACCCAATAGTTTTGGAGTGTAAATTTAATAAAACTCGGATTACTTAACCCTTAACGACCTGTGCAGAAAGAATCCGATATGTGGACAAAAAATTAAAAATAGAATGTAATATTAGATATTAATTGATTCCCCAATTTTGAGATAATTGTGGGATCTAATCGGATATTACTGGATACCATTATTTTTAGATAAACTTGGATAAGAATAAATATCGATCCAAAGTGGTGGTCACTAAATTGACCCACACATAATTTTTGTTAAAATTAATTCTCAATTTAAAATATTTTTAAAAATTGTATTGGTTATATATATATATAATAGACAATGTTACCAATGTTTCCGTTAATTACTATAATATTTTTTACCTTGACTTTTAACCCTATGACGACCACATTCAGGGAACTTCTGTTTTAAGAATTTGTAGTTGTTTGGGTTGTAATAGAGTCTGTTTTATGATTTTACATTCATTTTTATTTAAAAAAATAAAAAAAAAAATAAATGTTTGTTTATTTTTTACTACCATGTGGTTCATTTTTACTACAATTGTTAGTAATTTTTTGAACATTAAAAATGAATGAAATGAACATTAAAAATAAATGAAACTTCATTTGTTTTCAACTACATTTGCAGTGGTCTTTACCTACATTGTATTCTAAGTGTATGCTTGCCCAAGAGTTTTTGGCACTCATAACTATACAGGTAAAATATTGGAGAGAGGGCTTGGCAATAAAAATGTGGAGCGCCATAAATCGCAATCTGGTCCTACTTAGGAGAACCAAAAGTTGGTAACAAAAATAATTCTCTATTTAAGGGTTAAATTTAACAATTTTTGACAAGCGAAATAAATGGCAAGTCATGTTGTATAATTAGTACATTGTATTCCACGGGCACTGTTCCAGGGGGAGGGAAAATGCGAAATTTCCTCCCGCAAAATGATATTTTTCAATACAAAAATGTAAAACGATTAAAAAATTAATTAAAATACCCTAAGTAAAAGCGCATTATTGAATCACATATTTTACGGCTTCTTTGGAGAATTGACCCAGCAAAAAATAGTACTTCAAAGAAGCGCTTCCAGAAGGCATTATTCAATTACGAAGAGCTTCCGGAAGGCATTCCAGAAGGCATGATTTTTGTTCGCGATGTCCCACTTGGTATGTCTCTTTTAAAGCGCTTAATTGCTTTATAATATGCATGGATTGTGAAGCGCTATTTTGGCAGCAACTGCTTACCAAATCGAGTTTTTTTTGTGCTGGTGGGCTAATTTGGAGACCACTACATTAAACGCGATCTGATTTTCTATTTGAGACATATTTGTTTTTGTTCGTGTACCTTTTTTTTAATTTTTTATACTGGAAAGTAATGACATTTTGTACTTGCAAGTCATTTGTGTTTTTTAATGCATTTATTTTTAAACTCATTATTTTTGTCAATACTAGAAAGCATATAGATAACCATTTATTTTGAGACATTTTGTAAGGTGCTTAGTAATGATATGTCACTGGTTTTCACGACATCCTCATGTAAAAGTAATCAGATTTGTAATGGCTATTGTAAGTACTTACCCGTACTAAATATATACTTATATACTCACTTATATGTAAATGCTTTTCTACACTGGAATGCTGCTCAAAACGGGTTAATTAAATATTTGTTACATGTGGCGTATGAGTAATATAAATAATTGTTAATTTTAACATTTTTTTTTTTTATCAATTTCAAAACATTTTTTTGTGTTATTCTTAATATTATTTTACAGACCTTGCATTAGATATTATTTTAGTTGTTTTTGGTTTCTGTTTATTTAATAGACTTTGGGAAACAATTGTGCAAATACCAGTTTTGCACTAATTTAATAATGTATTGATCGTTAATGTAAACATGTCTAGTATATCAATTATCAAATACAAGTCAATAAGTTAAAAATAGTACTTTAGTACCATTTGATATGGTTGAAAAAGTACCCAGCAAAAACAAAGATTAAACTCATTAACAGACTATTTACTCGCAACATTACTTTTATTTGCGATGTCCCAAAAGTAATAGGTACCCATTACCATTAAAGCATAAAATAATGGGTACACTTTACCTTTTGAGACATCGCAAATAAAAGTAGTGTTGCGAGTAAATAGTCTGTTAATGAGTTGCTGGGTACTGCGGTACTTTTGAAAATAGAAAAGGTTTTGAGGAACCAAATTTTGAAATCCCTAGTTTTAAAGTACTAAAAAATCAGTTTTAAGAAAATTAGTACTTCATAGTCAAATACAACAACAAAATTAGTAATAATTAGACATTTTTAATTGTTTTCGTTTTCATCCAATTTAAAAGTTGTTGTTACAAAAAATCGGTTTCATTACAATATGACAAACGAAAATTGTAGCGGACTTTGGAATAATGTGTATGCACTAAAGGGTTGCACGAATGCCTTGCAAGATATTCGCAAGACATTTTTTTATACAACAACGAATTTATTTTTTTTTTTTTGCTCTAATAATATTAAATCTTGAAAATTATAAAGATATGCACAAAATAAAAGTCTCTCATGAAAAAATAAAAACTTTTTTAAGTGAATAAGTCAGTTTTTAGCTATTTTAAGTATAAAAATCGTCAAAACTGGCATCACAGCACGTAAAACTGCATTTACACTGAAGCCCAAAATACATATTTTCCTTTATTTCACGTTTTCGACTGTAAAATACTAAACAAATTTTAAATAAAAAAAATAAAAAAAACGATAATACGTATTTTGGGGCTCAATATGTACGTAGTATAAGTGAATATTTTTCCAAACATTCATGTTACCCTTTAGTATGCACCACGAGTAAAGCTTATTTTGTGTAAATGATTTTTTTTCTTCTAATTTTTTAAAACGTATGATTTGATTTTTTATTTATATCTAAAAAAACTAATATGAAAAAAAACTTGGCCTTGATATTTGCAAAAAAAAATAATGCAAAAATAATAAATTCATATACAAAAAAGTAGTTATCGTTGGCTGCTAACAATTTATTTCGTTCGAATGCAATTCGAATTGAAAAAAAAAATATAAAAAAAACGGAAAAAAAAACACAAAAATCATAATTGTATGTGTTGCAGTTTGTCGAATGAGACTGAATATCTTTTGTCTATTATATTTGTATACAGCATACATGGGACTAATTAAATGAATGGACTAATTAATTGATGATTACATTACAATTTCATTGATATCAATTGTAATGAAATTATTTCTATTAGAATTTTTTTAATTACTGATAATGAATTTCATTGATTTGTCTTCATTGATTAATGGCTATAATTTTAAATTTCATTAGAATTAGTAATGCATCAATTAAAGGAAACAAACTACAATTGACAGAGAGGATTTTCGAAAAACTAATGGTGAATATCGATGTAATAATACCCTTAGAATACTATGTCGGTAGAGACCACTGCAAATGTAGTTAAAAACAAATGCAATTTCAATTACGGAAATGACGACTTACATTTCAGTAAATTCAACTAACATTGTCATTTGTTTTTTAATGTTTAAAAAATTAACCGCAGCTGTAGTAAAAATTAACCACAAATGCAGTAAAAAAATAAACAAATACTTACTTTTTTCAGTTTCTTAAATAACAAAAACAACTGCAAAAAATTAATGAAAAATCATAAAACAGTCATTTGATGTGGTTTGTTTTTTTTTAATAAACTGCAAGTTTAGTAAAAAATTAAATTTGTTGTACAAATGATTGACATTTACATTAAAAATAAAGAAACTGTATTACAATCCAAACAACTACATATTTTTAAAGCAGAAGTTCTCTGAGTGTTCTAATGTAGTAATACTTATATAAATAATACTAATGTAGCCCTGATTACATTAGTATTATCGGTATGTGTAGGTCAAGTTTTGCAAAATGTTTGTCCGGTTTGCGATAGTTTTCGAGATACTTGTCATTTTATAAAATGGCGACTTTTTAAAATGGCCAGTATCTCCTAAACTAAGCGAGATATGGCAAAACGGACAAAATGTTTGCTCCATAGCAGTAGTAATTAAGAGACAATAATACAAATATACAAGCACCCGGAAAGATCACGAGAGATTAATTTTTTATGAATCAGCCACTGGCTGTCCTAATTATTTAATCACTACGATAATAAAATGGAACATTGGCCTAAAATGGAACGGTATGGAATGAACCGGGGAACTGGTGGAATCGGAGTACTTAACACATGATTTGTTACGTGGGTTCAGTTCTGCAAAAATTTTATCCGTTTGTCGATACCTCGCTTAGTTTTAGAGATACTAGCTGATAATAACTTGGATATTAAAGGCTAGAAGTGATTTGATAGAGCTAAATGGAAAAAGATTTCAAGCTAATGCATCAACTGTATGTTCACTTTGTAATATGAATGAGACGGAAATTATACAACATTTTCTAGGTAGATGTCAAGCGTTAAGAGAATTCAGGCTTATGTTTTTCAAAAAGGTTTTACTTCAGGAATATGAAATAGTGAATATTTTAAACGGATTTACTGTACACTGATAGAATTTTTCTTCATAGTAGTAATGAAACGATTTCATTAAAATCGATTCATTGGTTTAATGAAAAATTTCATTAACTGAATGAAAATTCATTAATATAAGTATTTTTTTCATTAACATTTTTTATGATTTTTTCATAATTTCATAAAAAAAATTCATTAAATCAATGAAAACTTCAAATTTTTTTCAATAAAAATTTTGACTTGTAATAGTAAAAAAAAATTTTTTTTTTGTACTATCATTTTGAAATAAAAAAAATTGAAAAATTTCTTTTAAACAGAATTAACAAAAACTTTGATATAAATAATAATAATTTGAATAGTTGGTCACTAAATTCCAGGGAACAGATTACCCAAGAAAAACGATAGTTTTGTTCAAAACGAGACCTAAATTGTTATCGTTTTGACGATGTTACACAAAAACGTTATGCTAAACGATAATAATTTTATGTTTTTTAACAACATTGTTAACAATATTTAACATTTCTATCTAATATGGTCGTAACTACCTACAAAAAGTTTACTATCATCGTCAATCGTTCTACAGAATTCCAAGCCAGATCGATAAAAAATTACATATTTTGTACCGACATATAAGAAAATATCATCTTTAAACACAAATTACAAAAAATGTAAAGAAAGGTTGAACAATTTTGTAAAAATAAAACAATAAAAACAGAAATAAATTAAATTTTGTTTTTTTAGTTCAGCTTTTAATATTTTAATGCCTGTTAATTATATTTAAACGATTTTTTCAATCATTAAAGTTCTTAATATACATAAGTTAAAAAAAAGTACAATAATTAAAATATTTCTTTTTTATGGATAAAGAAATTTTATTTTCAAAATTTGTAATCTCTATACTACAATAATCATAAAAAGTGCTAATTATAAAATATCAACGAAAATATTTCATACAAACTATGAATTTTATTCATTAAACACATGAAACTTTCACAACGATTAGGCTAGGATTAATGAAAAAAATGTCATATACTTTATGCAATTTTCATTGGGTCAATGAAACCATTCATTAAAATTGATTTAATGAAACACCTTTCATTGACTCAATGAAACGTTTCTTTGTGGACTTTTTTATGAAAAAATTCATTGGATTAATGAAGGAATTCATTAATACTACGCACAAATTTCTATCAGTGTAGATTGGAAATCCATAGCTAATTATGTGAAAACTTGTATTCGATACAGAAAACTTTTATTAGATGAATTTAATCTTTAATTAAATATCATGTATACCTTGCACGTGTAAATTTGTATATGCCGACTGACGACCATAGGTCAATGTCGTACTTATTTAATTTTTATTTTTTATTATATTTTTTTAAATTTATGCTTAAATTTTTATGTTTATTGCTTAAATAATTTTTTAATAAAAAATAATATTACTACTACTACTACTACTAGCTGATTTTTTAAAATGACCAGTATCTCCAAAACTAAGCGAGTTATGGCAAGAAGTACAAAAATGTTGGTAAAAGTTTTGAGTATTAATGCACCCTTATAATATAAATGGGCTAGGTCCTGAGTGAACAATTTTTATAAAACAGCCACAGGGTGTTTTTTTTTTTTTTTCTTGTTTACTTACTTACGTGATAATACAAATAAACATACTCGGATACTAGAAAGTTAGTTCCTCGTTCCATTTTGTTTCCAGTATTCAGTGCTACAATTACTATCCATCTCCGTTTCATTTCTATGTAACGCAATTTAAACTCCACTTTTTTGTAAGCAAATGCTTTTTGTGCTCAATTGCAGTTAGTTTTTTAGGCATTGGTGTCATTTCATTGGCATTAGTAGGACAAATGCTACACACAGAGAAATAAAGTGCCAACCGAATTGAAAAGTGTATAATAATGGTAACATATTACAAATTCAGTTAGTACAACGATATTTACATTAGACTTCTGAATATTTTAGGTGTTGCAACAAAAATTCAGTTGAATTTACCGAATTTTGCTGTGAAAACGAATGTAAAGTTGTGCTAACTGTCTGAAATTCGTAATAACCGAATTCGAGTGATAGCAACCGAATTTCAGTTGGCAAATAGCTAAATTTTTTTCTGTGTGTTATGTCAAATAATTTCAATTTATTTTCATCGGGATAAACATTAATTGCATTTATAGTAATTAAATGTGCTAAAGTCCCAAAACTTATTTAACAAATTGTGAAAAGCAATCTGATGTAGGCGTGTCCCTATCCGGATTTCATTCCTGCCCAAGCAAATCTTCAGGGGCCTTTGTTATTAGAATTTCTAGAGATATTTGTTATGTTAAATCACAAACTCAATGAGAATTTCTTGTCTTCGTCTAGGAGCGAGATTCAAAATTTAAAATATCAAAGAAAAAACAAAAACAACAACAAAAAATTGTCACAATTGGCTTTGTCATCTTCTAAATACTATAATTTCATTATAATTAAATAAAAATTAAATTTTTTTGGCATTAGCTTTAGTTGTTAATGAATAAATCCCAAGTATATTATACAGGAAGAAATTCTATGCGCAATGCGTTTTTTTGTATTAATTTGTGTCTCTGTTCTGCAACTTTTTTTTCGTTAGTTTTTTTTATATAAATTTTAATTTTATATATGATATACAACACACAAATATTTGTTTTATTATTTAGTTTTTATATTTTTTTTTTTTTGTGAGTTTTTTATTACTATTATTTTCATCCAATTGTGTTGCACTCAATTCGTAATTGGATGCATTTAATTTTTGTTGTTTTGCATTCCATTTAAACAAAAAAATGTATATTTTTCGTTTATTGAAATTGAATAATAGTTTATTGTTTATTTTGATTGTACATTTTATTTTGTCGCAGCCCCAACTGAGCTACACCCATAAAAATAAGTCTGTTAAAATATCAGATAAAGTTATTAAAAATTAGTAAAAAAATATCGTTGCGGGAAAAGCAGTAAAATCAGCAGAAACTTTTTTGCTAAATTTTAGTAGAATTAAAACAAAAAAAAAAAACTGTAAAATCTACTACCGAATGCCATAGTAGCTAGTGCTCGGTTAGGGTAATAGTATATAATTTGTAACTATATGATTATTAATTAATAAAATAAAAAAAAATTGGGTTAGGTTGAGCTGGCCGGACCCCGCATAGACCATTAGGTCCCTAGCGTTACCAGATAATAAACGATAACATCCACGTTAGGTCAGATGCTAGTGATGGTAGCCAGATTTCCCACACCCATTTGGCAAATAACAGAAGCCTCAAAGTTCCGATTCCAGAGATTTCCACGGAATAGGTAGTCCCCTAGACAGTTCACAATGGGGCGTGCAAAAGGTGGACAATGGTACATTAAGTGCTCCACCGTCTCCCTGTCCCTCGGTACCCCACAGAACCTAAAATCGTCAATCTCCAGCTTTTCCACTCTCTTGGCAAGAGCCGCCGTCCAGCAGTGTTCAGTCAATACCCAAACCAGAAATCAGCAATCGCCCCTGGAAAAGGATAGCAAAAATTCAGTCGACCCATGATCGTAGGACTTCCACATAATTTTCAACACTCTGCATGTTTCGGAGTTCCTCCAAACCGAAACAGCCCTACTCATTATAGTGGAGTCTACATCCCTTTTCAGAGACCGAATGTCCAATGCCATGCGGTCAGACAAATAGACTCCTCGTCTATCCAGTTCGTCCGAAACCTCATTGCCCCGCAATGCCCCGGTGCCCACGAACCGAATAGATGTGGACATTCCCTCCGGTACCAAGCCTCCCTAGATAGTTCCTACTCTCTGGGACAAGCGAAGAACGTTTGTTTTTAGTTGTAGCTTTTCTCAATTTTTCCTCTTACTTTTTTACAATAACTTTCATTTTTTGGCTTTAAATAAAACAACTTTTGCTTGACTTTGTCTTTTCTGATAATTATATATAAAAGTGATATTTTTTTTTGTTAATTTTTACCTTATATGTTTATATATAAGTATGTATAAAAGTGATAGAATATATTTGGTTTTATGATATCATATGTACTTATGTATATTTATACATCGAGATATATATGATCCCATATTTAGCTGTGTCAAGTATATATGATGAGATAAAAAAATATCAACTTATATAGGGTGTTTTTTATACAGGTATAGAACTTTTAGTTGGCCACACTTTTTTAACTGGAGGCCATTTTGTCAGCTATCACATGAATAGACTGACGCCTGAACAACGCTTCCAAGTTGTGCAAATTTATTTTGAAAATCCATTTTACGGTCAACATAATCGTCTATCAGAGCAATTAATTTGATTAACTATGGAACGTTTTCGCAGTTTCGGAGTGATGATAATCCTCAAGTGTATGTTGAGATACCGTCACATCTAGAAAAACTGACTGTTTGGTGTGCTTTATGGGCTGGTGGAGTCATTGGTCCGTACTTCTTTAAAAACGATGCTGGTCAGAATGTTACAGTCAATGGTCACCGCTATAGAGCCATGATTACTGACTTTTTCGTTCATCAATTGAACAACCTTGATGTGCAGAAGCTGTGGTTTGAACAACACTACGCAACATGCCACACAGCTCGTGCCAAAATTGATTTATTGAACGAAACGTTTGGACTATTTTCTGTGGGGATATGTGAAGTCACTAGTCTACGCCGATAAGCCCGAAAAGATTTACAATTTGGAGGACAACATTCACCGCGATATTGCCAATATACGGCCACAATGTTGGAAAAAGTTATCGAAAATTTGACCTCTTGATTAGACTACGTCCGAGCCAGCCGTGGTGGTCATGTGCTAGAAGTCATATTTAAATTATATATCTTTCGAATAAAGTAAACTTCATGTCAATTTAAAAAATTCATCTTTGTTATATTCCGCTTCAAAGTTATATACCTCTATAAAAAACACCCTTTATGTAACATAGGATATAACGATATATGATGATACATAGCGCTGCATTAAAAATTTTCATAAACATAAGTATTAGATTTAAATATATATCGTTTCATATGTCCACATACGTAATTATATATAATTACATCAATCTATATATGACTACACTCACAAGAACTTTTCCATAATTTAATCGTAATTTAATTGGTTAAGTTGTTTCAATGGAATATATAGTTAAATTACCAAAGAAAAGTATTTTTTAACTTTCTGTTTGTTATGCAATAAACAAAAAAAGCAGACTTTCGGTAATAGTTAAAATATTTAGTTAAAATTTTCTATTTAAAACAAAAAGTTGTTATATTGGTATAGAGTATTGAAATAAACGAAAACATTCTATTGTTTTTATCGATTTTGTCAATTAGTTTTTGAACAGTTGAAAATAAACTAAAAAATACAATTGTTTTAAACGAAAAGTAAGTACATAGTCATTTGTTTAACTGATTTTAGATTACTTTAATGTGTATATTCGGTAGGCTTAACGGAAAAAATATTGTGAGTGTATATATATACTTTTTTGTCGGGTGGGGCAAAATTAAACCAACCCTCCTATTCAAAAATAAAAATTCTTCAAATATACCAACAAATATTGTCGCATCTAATGAAAAACTTCCATACAAAATTTTTAAGTTTTGTTAAAAATTGCGTGCTGGGCAGGTCATACATAGCAAAATTTGACTAATTTTGGCATGATAAATAACTCTTGATTTGTCGATATAATGAATATGAGCAAACTTTTAAAATACGTTTTAATGGGCTATCGATTGGTGACATTTGCATTTTTTTTAAAAGTTTCAGAACTATGTCTGAAAGCTAAAAACAAAAATGGAATTATAATGCAATCATACTGAAGTCGATGTGCCAAGAACATTTATGAAAGAATACTCTGATCTTAAGGTCGAAAAGGCGTTATAGTGATCAAGTCGCCCAGTTTTTAGTTATATTTATAATAAAAATTGTAAAAAAACAAAATATTCTTTATAAATCGGTCAGTTCTAGATTTACAAAAAATTATTGAAGTCTTAAGAATCTAGCCAACCAAACAAGTAAATGATCTACAAATCTTATTAAACTTTCTCAATTAGATGTTCCTTTCAACTGCATTTCCTAAAGCCATGCAACATAAAAACATCAACAACAGCAGCAACAACAACAACAACGACAACAAAAACTTATGTTTGATGTATGAAGCAGTAGCTGCTACAAAAGACAACTAACATCAAATCACCGTCCATCATAATCAATGTCAGTGGCAATGCCCAGCTGGTTGTTGTAGACAAAAAATATCTAAAATCACAAAATTTTCTAACAAAAATTATAAACCACACACTCACACACATAAACTACCAACACGCCCTCTGTATGCAACAACAGCAGCAGTCTTTAAGAATTATGTACCAGAGAAGACTGGCTTCAGGCTTTGGCAGTAGCAAAATGTGGCGGCAATTTTCAAGGTGCCTCACTCACTTATCATCATACAACGCAATGTTGCTGTTGTTGCATTCATAGTAACAACAGCAACAACATAAAAAACAAACCCAAATGTATTTGTCTACTCCTAAGACGAAAAAAACACAAAAATTATGAACAACACGAAAAAAAAGTTGTCGAACAGCTTCCAGTTTTCATCACTGCATGTCGTCACTTGCACATACTTTTTCTATTACAATCAGTGGACAACGGATGGATGGTTTGCTGGTTGTTTGGTAATGAAAATTTCAAAATAACATCTAAGAAAATGTTAAATTGTTGTTGGCTGTTTGGTTGGTGGCTATGAAGAGGACGATGGCTAAGGATGTTGCTACTGCTGTTGCTGGATGATGATAGATAAAATACTACAATAATGGCCACCAAAAACTTAATTTTTTTTCTATATCGATAAAAGCGGCGTCATCTCGAACCATGGCAAAGGGAATAGGCCTAAATATTTGCCAATTTAGACTGGTGCTTTTAAAGTAATTTTTCCTAACCCCAAAAAAAAAAAAGTAACAAGTGTTCGTCTGTAAGAACCTTTAACATTTTACCACGTCTGCAGTTTGTAAAGATTTTGTACAATGAATCTGTGTTAAAGTTTTTCATATGCCAGCAACTATTGCTACTACTATCTTTATTAGAATCTAAACAATCATCTTTTTAGTTTTTGTATTTTTTAGATTGTTTTTTCTTAAAGCTTTGTATTGTCGCATTTTGTTATGTTGTTATCAAGCTGACCATATCAAATTAAGGTCAAATTTATACTTTGTTTAATTCTTCAATATTTTTTTTTAACCTTAGGAGGTTTTGGGTTAATTAATTAATTTTGTTAAACCAAATAAAAATTTTTATCTTAATAGCCTCTGCTATCGGCAGCTCCAAAGCTTCTTACATACTTAGTGAACTGAATCCACCTAAGAAAAAAAATCATTTACTCCAACATTTCATAATGGGTTAATGAAGAAGGGATGAAAAAACGAATAATGACAAAAAACTGTAGCAAGTTCTGTTAACCCATTCCTGACTATTTTGTATTTAAATGCCCAAAAAGGAGCCATCTTGAAGAGATATAGCTAAATACAGGAAAGAGGTGCATCCAATTGATTTTCACATGCAGGTAGAGAAAGGAGAAAACTACTTTAGGAAATTTTTTTTATAAAATTTAAGGGTACCGTGAAATAACGCCCAACTGAAATAACTCCCAATAAATAAGTCCAAAAAAAAAAAAATGAAATAACACCCAATTTTAAAAAGTTAACTAACTGCCAAAGAAAAAATTAAATAAATCCCAATATTTGGATGTTATTTTATAATTAAATAATAAGTCCCAACAAAAACGAAACATAAGCCCCAACAAAAATGAAATAATTATTCTGGCAGAACATATTATGACCACTGAGGACGATTTGAGCATCATCTAGTATCATATTATGATTATGAGGATCATATTATTATCATTGTTACGTATTTCAACCATAACATAATACTCTTAAACTGTCATAACAAGATGATCTTTACTCTGCGTGTAGAAAACAAAGTGTGAACATTGATATATGGTCAAATCTACTTCGCGCTACAATTATAGATAAATTTGTTTAAACGCTTTTTTAGATTGAATAATAAATTTAAAAAACCAAAATTTTTAAAAAATAATTATGAAGTCTGTGCTATTTAAAGGCAATTCTTATACTAAAAAAACAGTTTTTATTTTACACATGACAGTATTGCTTAAAAAATGCATTTGAATAAATTTTATATATAAAGTTTTTCAGATTTCATTAAGCTTATTTTCACCAAAGACAAAAAAATCGAGTTATGGCCTTTTTATATTAACCGGTTTACTGTTTTTGCATCATATGCTGCGGCAATCGAAACAACTCAATAGCTATCTTTACACAAGATTTATTTTTAAGTTAAAATAATGGTACTTTAATATTTGATGCTTTAAATAGTATAATATCTTGTTTTCTATTTGAGTAATTACATTTTAATTTTGTACTGTTTGTTCAAAATTTTTCGAAAATTTTGTGATTTTTTTTTGCATATTTTGAAGTTACCAAACCAGTTAAGAGTTTGTGTGATAAATTTTTGAGAGAGCAAACCAAATTGGGCTGAAGGGACTTGGCCTTACTATAAGGACAGTACAATTTTTTATTCATATTTCATATTTCATATTTCATCATAAATTACATTATCTTTTCATTTGAAATGTTTACCCCTCTGGCCACCTTTTATTCATTTATAAAAGTTTAAAAAGTTTTTTTAAAGCTACTGGTCTACATGTTTATGTATGTATATGGGAACATTAGGCTGGCCCAGGCTTGTATGGAGAAATAAAAGTATATTTCGATGATTTCTCCACAATCTTGCTTTTTTTTCAAAATATGCGTGTTTACCAAAAATTGGCTCAATCGGACGATATTTAGAGGTCGCTATAAAATGCGACTTTTGGGTTTCGTCTCTTATATTACTTGAAATTACTAGTGTTTCAGCGTTAATGTTAATTTGTTTATATATTTCTGACTGTGTATCCTTATGTGACTGTGTATTCATATAATTTTGTCATTTTAAATACGAACTATTCCCGCTCTTTTCTATGATCTTAACTAGCTCTAAATTCATCAAAATTTAAATGGACTCATGCCTCTTTAAAATTATTTAACCCTTTCGCTACCCTTGTACACTACAGTGTACATAAATATTACAAATTTTATAATGATAAAAGACTTTATATTTTTGTTTTAAAATGTTCATTACTATTATGGTCATTGAAAAAAAAAATCATTATCTGCATAATCTGTTTATCAAGGAAATATAGTCGCGATATTTGTTAAATAGTCAGATTTTTTTAATCAGCATTTATCTCTAAAATGGGCTTTTGGTAAACTAGCACAGCTACACCAAGAAAAATATTGGTTGGAATTCGGTCGAAACCATTAAAATTTATTTGATAAGATATTTTTTTATTTGAAACTACCACTACTCGATTAATAAAGCAAAATTACTGTACTGGAAATTAAAAAGAGAGAAAAGGAACTAAAAAACAATCCATTTATCCAATTATTGGTATTTCCAATCAGCTTTTCAAATAAAATTACACTCAATTTATTTTGCTGAAAATCATAAAACATATTTTTGTGATTCTTTTTATAATAATTTATCTTTCAACTACTTACATCATTGGTTGTCTAATTGATGATATCTTTTAAAGGAACGCTAATGCAGCAGAGAATTATAGAAACGAAACGAAACAATAACAAAATGTAACATATACAACCCTTTTTTTGCAATAAGAAAAAGGAAACTTAAAAATTTACCTAAGATGTATGTCTTTCGCTTTAGTCTGTCTACTTGCTGTATATTTGTTATCAACTTGACCACTCAATAGACAATTACTTTCGCAAGCCGGTGAAAACACAAAATTTAAGTGGTTGCAATGCACAATTTTGTTTTATGTATGAAAAACAGATACAAAATCTTCAATGGTTGATTTTTTTTAAGTGTCTTACTAGAGTTGCACTTTTTAGCAAAATAAATTAGTAAAACATTAGTAATATTAGTTCAAAACAGTTAAGTGCTGACTAAGTATAAATAAAATTTTAGTTTAAAACATAATTTTACCAAAACATTTGCTGAAAAATAGTATACCTGATTTACAAGATGTTTTACTGACTTTTCTACTAACTTATTTTTTTGAGTGTAGGTTAGTAATTATGTTCAGTAGAATCAAGCATTTATTTTCTGATAATACAAGAGAATTGGTATTAATCAAAAAATGTTCAATAAACAAAAGTGGTGACTGCAAATACGGTATTCGCAATCAACTACGCCAGTAAATTACAGATTCAGTAGTACTAACCGAATTGCGGATTGCATTGTTTATAGACGCAACTAATAATTAGTATTGGTAAACGAATTTGAGACAATGTTTGTTTTCCTAACAAAATATTTAAATTCAAATTTAGCACTCAACGCTTATAAGTGTTTGTGGTGTTGTGGGTAGAATTTTGCCTTGTACTCCGAACTTCTGAGTTCGAATCTCGGAAAAGACAAACACAAAAGTTTTTTTTTTTTTAAATAAAATGAAATAATCAAATGCTTAAATAGCAAATAAGGTAATGAAAATTAAAAGTCATAGTGGCGCAATCAGTACTACAGCGGACTATTAATCTGAAGGCCACGGTTCAATGCGAGAAAAATCAAAAAAGTTTTTTAATTCCAATAAAATTTTGTGGAACGTAATAATAATAATTTGGAATGTAATATTGAGTTAGGCAACTGAATATTAGCTTTGAAGACTTAAAATATAATTTAATATTACGATAGTTGTAGTAACCGCAACAAATTTGGTGGCCACAACTAAGACTGTTTTCTGGGTGTATAATCGCGAAATTTGACTCGTGGCTTCATCTAATGACCAGAACAAAATCTAACAAAGCATTTTTGGATTTTCGAATGTTTTAGTGGTGAAAATGGGTTGCGAAGTTTCAAAAATTCGATTTTTGGACCCAATTTTTTTTTTGGGTAGGAGAGTGAGGGGCATATAGACATGTCAAACTTTTTCTCTCTATTTCAAGGACCCCAGATTAGATTACATTATAGTGGAACTATGCACCGCGACCAGAAATTGGTATTTTGTGCTGCCAGCGAATACACCCTATAGGTTCAGGCTCCCTACGAAGCCAATTATCCTACCAGGTGAACAGTTCCAAACGTCCGATGGCGTCACTATTCGATCACCAAAATAACGCACCATCCTGTCGGAGAGCCTCGGACATTTGCAGAGAACATGCTCAGAGGTCTCGGGTTCCAATTCACAAAACCTGCACGTATCCGTAGAGGATCGTCCCATCTTGTACAATTGATACCTAAGGCCACAGTGTCCTGTGAGGTAACCCGTTACGGTCCTTAGTTCGCCCCTTGTCATAGACAAGAGTTTCCGCGATCTCTCCCCAGAGGGAGATATAAACAGCCTCACCTGTCGCTGCCCAGGCGATCTGGCCCAATAGGCCCCAAACTCCGACTCCCTCCATCTTCTGAGCCTCTCTCTGACATACCCATTGGGTACGCCGCAGAAGGGTTCCGGGCCAATGAATTGTCGACGAGCTCCGCAGTTGGCTAAACAGTCAGCCCGTTCGTTGCCCTCTTGCCCCTCATGGCCTGGAACCCAGCCCAGTGTCAAGGAGTTGTTAAGTCCTAGACGATTTAGAGAGTCGATACATTCCTTAACCAGACCAGATGACACATCTTGAGCCCTCAAGGCACCAAGTGCCGCTTGGCTGTCAGATAGAATGTAGATCGTGGGCCCCCGTGTCCTCCTCCACAGACACTCTTCCACACAGATACAGAAACGGAGGGATATTTGCCCATGGGCAGAGCACGCTGAAATCCGGGTCCGACGACACCCGCCCCGTATCCATGTTCGACTGTTTCGAGCCATCCGTGAACCAGACCTGTGCACCAACCTCCGGTACCCAAAATCCATTCAACCACGTGCTCCTGTCGAAAATCACAACAATGAAGTGCCTAACAAATACTTGCACAGGCAGTATCTTGTCACTGACCCTAATAACCGGGTCATCAGCGAACATTTTCGCAATCGCAAGATGCCCCTTCAGATCCCCACTCCTCATGCTGCCAATCTTCCGCAGCCTTAGGGATCCCATGCACGCGTTCTCCTTTACAGAAATATGCAAAGGAGGAATGCCCAGCATGACTCCAATGGCATCAGTCGGACATGATTTTGAGGCACCAGTGATACCAATACATGCCAGTCGATAAATCCTCTTAAGAGTCATCTGAGCCCCGAGTTGTTCAACCTTTGTCCACCACGCCAAAGAGGCGTATGTGACCATCGGTTTCACAATGGTGTTAAAAGACCAGTAGACCATTTGAGGTCTAAGGCCCCAGGTCTTGCCAAAGAGCCTCTGGCAGGCAAACATTGCCCTAGTGGCCCTTTTAGAGATCATATCAAGGTGCTCATTCCAATTCAGAGACCTATCCAATATAACCCCCAAGTACTTAACGCTATCAGAGAAGCAGATCCTCGTCCCCTGAAGCGATGGATCAGTGAGACATAACTTACGTCTGCTAGTAAAGGGCACCAGGATGGTTTTCGAGGGATTTATAGTCAATCCATTCTCCTGGCACCACTTTAAGGTAAAGTTCAGAGCCTGTTGCATGCGCTCAGAAATTGTCCTGTCATCCCAGCCTGTGACAGAAATAACAAGATCGTCAGCATATCCGTAGGTTCTGAAACCCAGGTCATTAAGCTGCTCAAGCAGCTCATCAATGACCAGAGTCCACAGCAGAGGCGATGGCACACCACCCTGAGGACAGCCCCTAGTCGCCCCTATGGTCCTAGAAGTGTTCCCGATGCCGAATGTAATGACTCTAGAGGTCAACATCTCCAGAGTCCAACTAACGATAACACTGGGGATGTCTTTCCTCAACATCGCAGTCCTAATCGCATCGTAGGACGTGTTGTCAAAAGCGCCCTGAATATCAACGAAAACACACAAGGCTTTTTGCTTCGCATCCAGTGCCTTTTCGATCAGAGTGACAACTTGATGGACAGCCGTCTCAGTGGATTTTCCCTGCTGATACGCAAATTGGTACCTATGAATGGGTTTGCGCAGCAGGT
This sequence comes from Delia radicum, assembly GCA_021234595.1. Lineage (NCBI taxonomy): Eukaryota > Metazoa > Arthropoda > Insecta > Diptera > Anthomyiidae > Delia > Delia radicum. The sequence continues at coordinate 167,070,924 of CM037851.1, read as the reverse complement.
ACACATCCCTGATATAGTGGTCCAAGACTTTCTCCATGGTCTTAAGGAGAAAAGAACTAAGACTTATTGGTCTATAAGATTTGGGCAAATGTTCCGCTTTGCGCCCAGCCTTCGGTATGAATACTACCTTAACTTCGTTCCAAGCCAATGGAACGTGACCAAATAACAAACTCGACTTAAAAATCCTGGTCAGTTGCGGGAGTATAAGATCCATGCTCCTCTGCAGCAGACACGGATACACCCCATCTGGTCCAGGAGATTTAAACGACGAAAATTTTCTCACTGCCCATGAGATCCTTCCTTCCTGAAACACCCTGTTCGCAGGTCGTATGTCCCTCCGAGATAGGCTAGCAGTCCTAGGAATCCTAGGTAGCCTCTCAGGTGACACACAATCCGGAAAGTGTGTATTCAGTAAAAGTTCACAGGTCTCCTCGGGCGATTCAGTATAGGACCCGTCCGGTCTCTTCAGGGTACTAAGTCCGTTCGTATGATCTTGTGAAAGAGCCTTCTGAAGCCTAACCGCTTCGGAGAGATCTGAGATCTTCTCGCAGTAGCTACGCCAAGTTGCCCTCTTAGATCTACGGAGTTCCTTATTGTACCCAGTTAGAGCCGCCTTGTAGGCCACCCAGTTGCCTGTCTCCTTGGCCCTATTGAATAGTCTTCTCGCCTCGGTTCTGAGTTTCCCAAGTTTGTCGTTCCACCATGGAACATCACGCTTGGTTTTCCTTGCCCCCATTGGGCAGCTCAACTCATAGGCGGAAATTAGATTACACTGACCCCAAACAAGAATCTGAAGTCCAAATAGAAATATATCTATAAACAAACAGTCGGTAGTAAAAGAGCTGATGTATTACTAAGGCAGAATTAAATAGGATAATAATAATTAAAAATATGCAAGTGTAGTTATTGCGATGAGTTTAAAAATTTTTAAAGTAGTTTGGCCTCCTAAATCGGAATCTAAAGTCAAAAACGTTTCACCGGCTCGCCTTTTCGAGTTATGGACCATCATTTTTGTAATCTGTCACCCTGGAAAGAATGGTTAATTAGTCAACATTATGGAGATGCTTAGAACCTTTTCAACTTTTTTTATTGATTTGAGTCCCACATAAATTGAACTCTCATTTGACTTATACATTGTCGGGGAATGTGCAAGGGTATTTTGGAACATCGGAGGGGTCTCGAGGATGGCGTTTTTTTTTTTTTTTAATTGGTCTTACAGCATTAAGATTTGTTTAAAAATTTGGACATATTAAAAACAAGTTCATAATATGTACTTAAGTAAATAAAACGAGGGGTCAACCTTTGATATAATTTAACGAAGTTCATAATATGTACTTCAATAAATAAAACGAGGGAACAAACTTTGAACTCCATTAAGTAGATCTAGAAATATGTGGAAAATAGGCCAAAAGGAGACTGGTTTAATTTAGGTGTTTTGACTTCAGTTTCGTGTTTTGGTGGCCAAAGTACTTAAATTGTATTATAAGTCTGTGCAAAAGCATTTCTATATCCATATAAAGTTTTAATTTCTGTTAAATTTCGGCCTAACCTTGGAAAATCAATACACCCAGAGAAATAAAGTGGCAACCGAATTGCAAAGTGTATATTGATGGTAACAACTTATAAATTCAGTTAGTACAAATATATTTACATTAGATTTCTCAGTATTTTTGGTGTTCCTACTAAAACTCAGTTGAATTAACCGAACCTTGTTGTGTTGTTCCAACCGACTAAAATTCGTAATAATCGAATTTGAGTCGTAATAACCGAATTTTAGTTATCAAATAGCTAAATTTTTCTCTGTGTGTATATATTGACCATTTTGGCTGAAATTTTTACTGAGCTTTACTGAGCACCTTTAGAATGGGGGCAGTCTTGTGGAGCTACAAAATTTGACAGACTCTTTTTTGTGCCACCCTAGGGAATATTTTCGTTGTACGTTTTGTATGCTATAGTAAATTTTATATATTGAAATATGTGGCATGTAAAGGAGAGGGTGTAACAAATTGCCTATTAGTTTTCTATAACGTTTAGATGCATTTTGTTTCTACTATGTATCTTAAATATAAGTAATTACAACAAATAGCTACAGCTACTTGGTATTATTTTTTTTTTTTTGTTCATCTTTTGCTTTTTTCATTTATGCCACTGGCATATTTATTGTAAAAAACAACAACATATACAACAACAACAAAAAAATGATTTTAATTAAAATTTTATTCGATAAAATAGATTTTTATAAATTACATTTTTCTACTCTCTCTCTCAATGCTTTGATATATTAGTTCAATCAGAGTTCTATATATTTTGTTTGTTGATTAAACTGAATACTTGTGTATCTCTATTATATAAAATTTTAATTATATTTTATTTATAAATGCATTTTTTTTAAGTAAAAATTATAAATTCTTAATAATTTTTAATATAATAGCTATAGTTGTTTGTTGGTGTTTTTTTTTCTGTAATAACTACACTGTGCTACAATGAAATATATCAGGTCAAATGAGCTAGTGTGGGTGTTAGGTCTTTGCTGAGTGTATTAAAACAATATACCCTAAACTTTCAAGATATTATGACTGGCCGACCCGGACCGGCAGATCTTAAAGAGCATGGATATAGAAGTCGCAGCTTGTTTAGACGAAGTAGAGAGAAAACAAAAGATACAAATAAACACAACCATTATAAGACTTACAAAAAATGCAACCGCATTTGATTTCATTTATTTAACATTTTATTTTGTATACATAACAAAAAAAAGAAAGGGACGGGGCCACAATTTCGTTATGTTAACGATGTGGAAGTCCTGATACTTGTATATATAATATTTAAAATGTCACAATCAAATTTAGATATAAACTTTAACAAAATAAATAAACTGAAGTAAAAATTAAAAATTTTATATTAAGTATTTTAGTTTTTTTTTTCATCTATTAAGCTCCAGCAAAGAAGTTTTTTGATTTCTACAAATCGATTTTCATTTGCATTGAACTAAGTGTCAGCAAAACATTTTCCTGTATTTACTAACTTTTTGCTAAAAATCAGCTCACTGATTTTAAACAAGAATCATCCCAGCAAAAATTTTGTCAACTAACTTGTTTGCTAACTCTACGGACCATTTTTTTTTAGTGTGCACTAGAGTTTGCTGTTTGGTGTTAAACGAAAACGCGGTTTTCAAGCTTGTGGTGTAATGGTTAGCGCGTTGGACTGTTACACAGATGGTCCCGGGTTCGATTCCCGGTGATGACAACATCAATTAAGAAAAATAATATGTATGAGTTTTCTATCACTTATATGTATTGCTGCGCCCACCTTCGGTGTTCCCATAGCACTTAACCACACCGAAGTAAAATAATGAATCAGGGCTATGAAACAAAAAAGCTTCAATAAATTCGCCAACTCTACATCAGGTTGTGAGCAACAACTGTTCTAAGACTTATCTACTCGCGCAATTACAGTGTTGCCCTTTCATCTCTCCACTATCCCCTTTCCAAAGAAAGCAACACATTAATTAATAGGAAGAATTTCCTGAGTGTTGCTTCTCTTTACTAAAAAAAAAAACCGTAACCGAAAGCCGAAACCCGAAAAAATTAGTCCTTTTTTAATAAATACTAAATAAATACAATTAAAAAATAATTAACCTGATGGAAGCATTAAAAATATTTCTTTACTTATAAAAACGTTAATTCGAATAGAAGTGCTTAGAATCTGTGAGCTTTAATATAATAAAATCTTGGGTCTTTTTTAACTGCTCAATCTCATGTTTAGGCGTTACTAAGTATGGTCAAAAGTTACCCCATTTTAGGGTTTTTTTCGGGTTATCTCGTTCTATTTAATTAAACTAACTGTAGACAAATTTGGTATCAAACGAGAGGTTATTTTGAAAGACACAACTAATGCCCAAACCGGCAGATCTTAATGAGATTCCGATATGTTGTAGAGATTAAAAATGTAAGGCACCCGTACTCTTTTTTAATAGCTTAATCTCATGTTTAGGCGTTACTAAGTGGGGTCAAAAACTACCCCATTTTAGGTTTTCTCTGGTTATTTCGTTTTATTAAAAGTAACTGTAGACAAATTTGGTATCAGATGCAAGGTTTTTGAAGACACAACTAATACCCAAATACTTTGAAGTATTTTTATTATTCAGAAAAATGTGTTTTGAGTAACATTAACTCAAATAAAAAATTCGGCAACTCTGGGTCCACTACATAGGCAATAGTGGCGTTGTGGTGTAATGGTTAGCGCGTTGGACTGTTACACAGAAGTCCCGGTGACAACAACATCAATTTAGAAAAACGCCTTCGGTGTTCCCATAACACTTAACCCTACCAAAGTAAAATAATGAATCAGAGCTATGAAATTCAAAAGTTTCAATAAGTTTGCCAACTCTTCATCAGGTGGCGAGCAACAACTGTTCTAAGACTTATCATCTCGCGCAATTACAGTGTTGCCATGTTTGAAGCCCTTCATCTTTCCCCACCTTCCACTTCTCTACTATCCCCTTTCCAAAGAAAGCAACACATTAATTCATAGGAAGAATTTCCGATGGGTATACAAATTTTTGTTTTCTGTAGTACTTTAACCCTGCGTATAAATAAATCTAGTTTTGTAAGTTAATGACAAGTTACGAGAAGGGTTCGGCATACTTCTCAGGATACCTAAATCTACGAGATGGTTTCGGTATTCCACTCACTTTTTAACCTATTTTAAAATTTTAAACATTATTGATAATTTTTAATTTTATTAAAACAATCTCTACATATTTATATCAATAATATAAAGAAAGTATTAATATTTGAAAATCTTATTTTAATCTTATTTAAAATACCGTTTAAAAATTCAAAATCGGTTAAAAAATTACTGAGTTACAAATGTTTAAATGCGCCAGTTGCAAAAAATACTCTTTTCACCGTTATCTCGAACATTTTAGGGTATATTGCAACTTCTTAAACAGGTTTTGTAATACACTCAGCAAAACCTACTACGGGCACTAGGTCACCTGAAAAGTTATTGCAAAAAAAAATTAGTTTGTAGCACCGTGTGTTTATAAAAATAGGAAAAATATTCATAAGCTGTAGTAGTGCTAACTAATGCCACTTTACCAAATTTAATCATATGCATTCATGCATAATTGCTGTCAAAACGATTTTTCCAAAACGAAAATTTTTTAAATTTTCAAGTACAACCAGTTCAATTGCGTCTTAAACCTTGAAATCTTGTTTTGTTATTCTATCACCTGAACTTTGTTAGTTTTTGTGTATTTGTATTCGCTACACAAATCTGTTATGCAGAGTAGAATAAGTTTGTGCAAATAATCATAAATAATTTGAAAAAATACCGCTTATTGAGTGCCTTTGGTATAGAGTTGGCAAAACCGGTGCCCGAATTATTCGAAAAATAGTCCTTTTTTCTGTTTTTCCGGTTTTTAAGCCGGTTTTATAAAAAAGACATTTCCCGAATTATTCGATAAACCAATTTTCGAATATTTATATTTTTAAGGGTTTTCTCTATTTTCAATACTAGCAAGTATTAAATCTTAATGGATATATGCAAAATCATTTTGTTGATTCTTATAACAGTCTTATAAGCACAATTTGTTGTTGTAGCAATCAAAAAAAATGCATATACCCATAAGAAGACAAATTTGCTTTGTCTTTCTTAGAGTTTTTATGCTTTGTGATTTTATTTTAATAGCCGATATTAAGTTTACAAAAGCTTTTTGTTAAGATTTTTGATCTTATAATTGCTATTTTAAGATATTCTGACTTATAACCTATTTTCTCAACGTACCGTTAGCTACTAACTGGGACTTTAACTGACACATTTGTTGATATTTTCCACATAAATTTTCAATGTAACTGTTTGGTAAATTTTAACTAGACATTCAGTAATCGGGTCTTTAAATGTTTTATTTAACTTCACTCATACTAATAAGTCTATAAAAATAGCAGAAAAAATTACTCAAAATTAGCTAAAAATTACGTTTTAAGCAAAAGTAGTAAAATTAACAGAGTATTTTGGCTAAATATTAGTAAAATAAAAACAGCATAAAAAAACTGTAAAATCGACTAACTTTTAGTTAAATTTTTAGTTGTTTGCATAAAAACTAAGCGCATCTATTCGTGAGAATTTGTTTTATAAATAATAAGACAACTAAAATACGGAGTTGTGTCTGTCTTTTATGGTTCTATATTATATTCTTTGTTCCCTCTGTACACTCAAGAAAAAAAAAAAAGTATGCACTAAAATTGAGTTTACGCCTTACTAAAATTTGATTTTTTAAATTTTCCTAAAAGTTTTTAAATGAATGTGCTTACGAATAAAGCATATTTATTACATGTTAGTTTATACAAAATTTTTCATAAACTCAAAAATAAAAAGCCATTTTCTGTCATTTTCCTTTCTTGAATTAGAATATTCTTAAAAAAATTTTAGAAAATGTATTTCTTTTTACTAAAAATGTTAAGTTTTAACCCCCGTATTCATAAACATATTAAACAGCATTTCAAATACATTTTAGTTAAAACAGAAATTTTAGCCTTAAAAATGTATTCATAAACGAATATTAACTTTTGCACAAGGTTTAAAATATATATTTTAAGCTGATATTCGTTTATGAATACAGTTTTAAGGATTAAAATGTGTTTTAATTAAAATGTATTTGAAATCTGAAGTACGATTTTTTATGAATACGGGCGTAAGAATTTAGTTAACTAACAAGGTAACTACCCCGAAGGGTACACGTCGATTTATATGAGTCTTATATATGTTACAAAAGACATATATCTGTGGTTGACCTCTTTTATATACCATTTCGTAGTTTGGTCGGGTGGCTTTATTCCGAAGCACCATTTTTGGTACTTTTTTGAGATCTGTGGGAACAAAATATAATATTTAATAGCTTTTCCGCTATTTTTACAGGGTTATTTCTATGAAATTTTTAGTGGAATAGAAAACTCTTTTTATGTAGAAAGCAGGAATTTTTATTGTTATTTTTTTTACAAAAAAATTTCAGATGTTTCTATATCGATTAAGAATGTTTCATCGTGTAACTCGGCTGCATATTGGAAAAAAAACATGCATTCGCATGAACTTCTGGTCCCTGATCATAAATTTCTTTCATTAAAATTTCAATTCAAATTCGGGTACGAAATGCTTAAGATTTAATTTCTTTAACTGATTTCACACAATTAGTTTCATCTAAATCAAACAAAAGTTTAACCAAATCAAACAGACAATTAGAAGCTTTTAATTAATTTAGATAATATTAACAACTTAATGGAATAGAGTGGGGTCGTGTACCATGGAACTCTGGATTTTTCCGCTTTATGTAAAAAATTATCCCATAAATTCAGTTTTGTTATATGTTTACAAATTTTTTCTTATGATGCAACAGAAATTTAGTATTTCTTAGTTTAAAATTGTAAACCCAAGTAAAAAAAAAAAAAAATGTTGGCATATCTAATTAGGTAGGATCCAATTATTAGTCAGAGACAAGTATATCCGAAAAATTGTGTATACAATTATATCAATGTGGATGGAATTGCCTTTAATTGATTCAAATTACACACAATTGAATCCGAATTTTGACCAGATATTATTATACTAAATTATATCATACTACACAAAATTAAATACAATTATGTAAAATGTCGTATAAAATTAAATTTATACTTTTATTAAATATTATATGTAAAATTATAAAAATTTTTCACTGAAAGTTAGATTAGCATTTTGAAAGTGAGAAAAGTTCAAATAAAATTGTAGTTTTTAAACTATTTATTTTTAAATAAAATTAAGATAATACATTTAATTTTAAATTAGTTATGAAGAATGAAATAATACATAAATGGTAATTTAGAGGTTTCAAACCGTATCGAATAAATGTTTTTTTTTCAGGAAAAAATTCAACTAACTATATATGCTTCATATTCACCTAGTTAAAATGTATTTATAATTTTTGATAAAGGGTCCGCCATCTAACGGTTTTTTTTTTAAATAGTGCTTATTTCGTGAATGGTAACACTTAGCTTATGTCTGATTTGACAGATAATTAGTTTTATCCTTCCGCTGAACGAATATGGTCCGTATGTTCGTTCTCTTGGGAAAAAAGTGAAAGAAACTGGCTTCCTCATCGGTAAACCAAAGCGAGAAAAGCCAAAAACAGTGCGTACACCCGAGAATATTGCTGCTGTGGCAGAAAGTGTGCGTGAAGCGCCATCAACATCAATTCACCGTCGTTCTCAACAATTGAACATTTCGGAGACATCATTGAGACGACTTTTAAATAAAGACCTGTTATGACGCCATAAAAAGTCCAATTGGTTCAGGAGTTCAAAAAAAAAAAAGTTATTTGGGGGACCCTTTAGTTTCACACAAGATCTTTAAAATTTTGAAACTATTTGAAAAATTGAGAAAGTCTTTCATCTGATTTCTTAAAAAATAGTTTTGAATACACTTAATCATAATTTTATGTGTTTTCAATAAAAATTGCAAAATTTTGGAAAATTCGTATTATGTGGGACTGCCAGATTTAGTTCGCTTAGCCAAGGGTTCGTATGCCAAAAATTCGGGATATGTCAGCTGGTTTAAAATAAATTGAAGTAAACTTTATATGAAAAATATTTTACTTTCAAATTTTATAAAATTAAAACAAAAAGTTTATTTTTCGATCTTTTATCATAAATTATGATGTGAGCAAGATTATTCAAGTTCAAGATCATCTGTTTTTTGTTAAACAAAAAACAGTGCAATGTTTATTGATAAATTAAAAAATGTCTTCATGAGCTAATTTAATGCAGACTCATGAAGACTCAGACTCATTTCGAGTCCCCGAAAATCTTTAGATGACCAATGTCGAAGGCGTAGAAGATTTACCCAAATTATAAGTTTTGAAGGAAAAATATACCCGTATTATTTTATTTACCCGCTGAGAATTAAAAAACAGAGTACGGCAATACTGACTTATGGCCCTAATGATGTAGTCAGAAAGTGTTATTAAACACTAACAATACAGTGTATTATGACTAAAGATTCTAGCCTGTACTCGAGCAATGTTTATTAGATATAAATGTTTTATTTTTGATTTAAATTAGTACAATTCTTCTAATTTTGTTTTTTACTTCTCATCAAGTAAATAAAACAATACGGCTAAAGCGTTGATATTTTTCCTTAAAAAATTATTATTTATGAAAATCTACTGCCCCTTCTACTTTGGTCCTCTGAAGATTTTCGGCGACACGAAATGAAACATGGGAGGACCTGTCAGTATCTTATGGGGAATGGGACCGGTTCTGCGTGTGCCACAGGATCGGTCTCTGGCACGAAGGGACCGATCCTCTGCTAAACCCTTCCCTATGTAAACAACTGGCAATTTTAACATTGGCTTGTCATAGGAGGGGGTCATTTGTCCTGCTTTAAACCACATAGTGGCATGCCACAGGACTGACCGAAGATGGGCATACCACAAGACTGTCGCAAAAGGGCCATGTCGTATAAAATAAGCGAAAACTAAACAGCAATGGGTAAAATTCTGGCCAACTGGCTTTTTAGCATACATGGGCACACTGCAGTATATTTTTACTGCACTACGATTGGCAGTAACCAGTAAAATGTTACTGATTACTGAAAGAGACAATGCAGTAACCAGTAACGTTTTACTGATTACTGAAAAAAATTGCAGTACCAGTAATGTTTTACTGATTACTGAAATGAAATTGCAGTACCAGTAATGTTTTACTGATTACTGAAATAAAATTTCAGTACCAGTAATGTTTTACTGATTACTGAAATAAAATTGCAGTACCAGTAATGTTTTACTGATTACTGAAATAAAATTGCAGTAACCAGTAATTTTTTACTGATTACTGAAAAAAATGCAGTAACCAGTAAAATGTTAACAAATTGTTATGTTATTAAATTGCATCACAATTTTTGTTAAAAAATTAAAGCGTACCATTACTTTTTGTTAAAAAGTCAAAAATCTGACCTTGCGTTTTCAAATTTCAATCATAATTTTCTATTTATAGGTTTTGAACGCACTTAAAAATTAACGTTTTCAGTTTTTCAAATATCAAAGAATTGATCGACATAATATTTTTGTTTTTATTGATACTATATATTATTAGCTTTTCTAAACACAAGCATTTCAAAATTTACATCGCTGAGCTTTTGTCTTCTGGAACGATTTACAATTCCAGCGAATGAAAACAATCGTTCTACAGGTGCAGATGAGGGTAATGCAGTATTGTATATGAGAAATTCGTTTTTAATGGCAATGTGATTATTTAGGCACTTTGTTGCCGTGTCTTGTTCGACCAGGTGTAAAACTGTTTCCTGAAATGAATTCTGTTTTGTTGCAGGTATGGCACGAGTTTCAGCTTCGGGTATTTTGCCATATTTAAGTATATAAGTGTTGAACATTTTCTTCACTTCATCTTTTGTTTGTGTTGTCAAAGCTTTTAAAAATCTTAATTTTATTTCAGGAAATATTTCTCAAATCTTTTGAGTAAAGATTCTTGCATTTTTTCGCTTACTTCAGCCAAACTCTTAAAGTTCGCACGCTCCAAACGACAAAGTTTTATTCTTAAAGACACTATAGTAGGAACAAAGTAACCAAAATACATAGTCTTTTCGCCCTGAAGAAAATCGATCGCTTCTGCTATAGGCTCCATAAGCTTTATGTATTCCACTAAGTACTCAACCTCATCACTTAGAATTGTGGGAATTCCCAGACGATAACACAATTCGGGTAAATTGGTTTTGTATCTCAGCAACTTCTTAACGGAATCATAAAGTGAGTTTCACCTTGTAACGCATGGAGTTATTAAATTGGCGCTTAAAACTTCAGTGACCACTTCTGCAGAAGTTGGTCTATTGCACTTGTTCTAGAGCTGTGTGCATCTATAAATGTAAATAATATAAATGAAAAGTGTACTTAAAATTAAGTAAATGTTTACCTGTCGAAAGACCTTTTATGAACATCTTTTAAATCCTGACTTGAAGAATTCATAATTTTGTTGAAATCGGTTGTAGCCAGAAGATTTAAAGTATAACTCGCACATGGAAAATGTTTTGATAGTCGTGTAGTTATAGAACCAAATTGAGGGCCTGAAACATCGATCGAGTCATCCGAATCAGAGTCAGATTCATCATCACTGTTATGTGCATTAATAGGGCTGGGATTATATCCTTTACTCAAATTAACTCCAAATTCTTTAAATGCCTTAATGAAGTTTGATCCATTGTCAGTGATCGTATAAACAATCAACTGGCAGTTTATATTGTTTGTTTATGTCGCATATCATCTTCGTTATATTGTCAAAAGACTGGGTTCCCTTAAATCTTCGACAAGCCAGTGCTAGAGACTTCTTTTCGAAATTTTTAGCATCTAACGAATGGCAAGTGTAACCAAAAAACGATCTTTTTCCACCTGACCACACATCCGCAGTTACGCGCACATATTCAACTTCTTCAAGCTTAGAAGTTCTAAAAGTAGCCTTGTAATTGAACTCCTGCTGGGAATTTTAAACAAACAAATTTAAAAATGATAACTACACACAAAAAATAAAAAGTGTATTATTATCGAATTACTTAGGTAAAATACAACTTAAAAAGTATTTTGTGAGAGTTAATAAAAAAATGAATACAGATTTATATATTTTTTGTTTTTGTTAACTTTCCGTAGTTTTTGTTGCATTCCATTCTGAAGCAATTAAAAATTTGTTAAGTTACCTAAGTTTTTTCTTTTGTAACTTATGTAAGAAAATATAATTTTTTAATTTAGATAATGTGTAACTAACCACACAACTATTCAAGTTGTATTTTACCTAAGTACTTAGATAATAATACACATTTTGTTTTTTGCGTGTAGGCATATTTTTTTATAACACTCATTTTTAGTTGGTATATTTAATTGCTATCAAGTGCCTAATTGATTTATTGGTACAAATTTACTGATTACTGCATTTTTTCAGTAATCAGTAAAAAAATACTGGTTACTGCAATTTTTTTTCAGTAATCAGTAAAACGTTACTGGTACTGCAATTTTATTTCAGTAATCAGTAAAACATTACTGGTACTGGAATTTTTTTTCAGTAATCAGTAAAACGTTACTGGTACTGCAATTTTATTTCAGTAATCAGTAAAACGTTACTGTAATTTTCTTTCAGTAATCAGTAACAGCTTACTGGTAATGAAAATTTCGTTGCAGTAACCAGTAAATTTTTTTTTTACTGAAATTTTACTGGTACTGCAATATGCCCATCTATGCTTTTTAGTGTCAATAAGCATTCCGGTTAAGTGGTATGTCCTCCCTTACCAGTCACAGGATTGGTAATTTAAGGACAATTGACACTGCGTAAGCCACTTCAGTATTAAGTTATACCAGTCGTGTGATAAATCCTTCTTTAACCAGTCACTTATAGGTCAATTGACTCCTCATTCTCCAAAGGGTAGATAAGGTCTGCATTAAATTAGCGGATTAAGAAATTTTTTAATTAATAAATAAACATTGCACGGTTTTTTGTTTAACAAAATGCAAATAATCTTGAACTTGAATAATCTTGCTGACATCATTTTTTATATAAAAATATTTTTCCAACAAAAACCAAAGAAATAACGCAACACACCCACAAGTTTTTTTTATAAAATTATCCCACCTAACAAATATTCAAACAACTGTTGCCAATTTAAAATGGAATGTAATTGATTTCGAATAAAAATATAATTTAAAATTGTAAATGAAATTGAAATACGATGTCTTGAAAATCGTAAAAAATGTATACAAATGTATAAAGTTGTACTTACTTAATAATTTTCTGGAAAAATATTATAGGTACGTAACTTATCAAGCCCGCATTTGAATTGTTATAAAATTATCTTTAATTTGATATACAATATGATTTTTTAATTGGAAAGGTCAAAAGTCACACTTCTTGACCTATAATACGGGAGGATATATCTTAGAAAACGACATTTTTAAAAATAAAAAATAAATATATGTTAAAGAAAATTTCTTTCTCTACAATTGTGTTAAATTGCAAAGTGAAGGTATTTTTGGATTTAGAAATATAGATTATATAGTAAAAGTTTACCAAGAAATTCAAACTTGTTAGTAGGACAAGAAATTTCATGCAACTTAAAAAGGAAAGTGCAAAATATGCACCCTTTGCAAAATCCAAGCTTTAAAACATAAAAAAATAAAAACAAAGAAATAACTCAACACACCCAAAAGTTTTTTTCTAAATTTATCCCACCTAACAAATATTCAAACAACAGTTGCCAATTTAAACTGGAATGTAATTGATTTCGAATAAAAATATAATTTAAAATTGTAAATGAAATTGGATTAAATCTGATCGAGCAATTTAAATTCGTTGTGTCAGATCTGATTAAACATGATGAAAACATGAGCAAAAAGATACACTTAGAATACTTTGTAGGTAAACCCTACTGCAAATGTAGTTGAAAACAAATGAAATTCCACATAAAGAAAGGACGACTTACATTTCAGTAAATTCAACTAACATTGTAATTTGTTTTTTAATGTTCAAAAACTAAACCACATATGTTAGTAAAAATAAACAAACATTTATTTTTCTTCAGGGACCGTAAATAATGATTATTGTTCGTTTTTTTAAATCAAAAAATCTATCACTTAGAACAGACATAAAAAAAAATTTATTGCACCATTATTATTATTTTTTGACAATCTTTGCATATCCGTCATGATTTTTGAATTTCTGATTTTTAAAGTTTTCTTCAATGGTAATGATTACTTTTGAGTAATAATAAAAAAATCAGCCATAATCATTATTTTTATTTTGAGCGAAAAAAATAAAACTCAAAAATAATCATTATTTATGATTTTTATTTTTTTCGCTCAAAATAAAACTCACTTTCATTGCCCAACGCGTGGTACTATGCCAAAAATTTGGTTATAGCCCTAATATGCATGTATACTGGGCATTAAGAATTGTAAAGCCCCAATTTAAAAATAAATAAAAAATCAATGTCACGAAGTCTGCAAGCTGTTATAATTAAATTGAAAGCAAACTAATACTAAATTTTTTCCACATCATTTTAATTTCACGAATATTTAGTTCTTTTATAGATTGTTGTTTAAATTGGGTACGAGTAAAATACTATTACTAACTCGGTCAGTAAAGTGAGGACAATATTAAAATTAATAATAATAATAAATATTATTTTATCGTTGGAATTCAACATATCATATGTTGAACACACTCCAAAAGTTTGAGGGTTTTTGTGAAAGGCACCTTAAAGTGAGTTTTATTTTGAGCGAAAAAAATAAAAATCATAAATAATGATTATTTTTGAGTTGTATTTTTTTGCTCAACAATAATGATTATGGCTGATTTTTATTTATATTACTCAAAAATAATCATTACCATTGAAGAAAATACTTAAAACTCATAATATAATCATTATTGTGTAATTTTTATTATAAAACTCATAATGATTACGGTCCCTGTTTTTCTTATTTTTTTAAATAACAAGAAACTACTGTAAAAACTGAATGAAAAATCATAAAACAGTCATTTGATGTGGTTTGTTTTTTTTTTTAATGAGGTACAAGGTTAGTAAAAAATTGATTTTGTTCTACAAATGAGTGACATTTACATTAAAAATAAAGAAATTGTATTACAACCCAAACAACTACATAGTTTTAAAGCAGAAGTTTTATGAGTGTATATATAGATATGGGGGAAAAATATATAAGTTTTGCTCGAAAACCAAAAAAAAAATATATCTTTTCATATATTGTGCCATACAACGCAATATATATAACAAGATATAGTGGTATTAAATAATATTTAACTCTTTATACTTGGGAAGTCTCAAAGAACATGTCATTCCTCTATAAACGTATAGTATAAGCAAAAATACATGCGTTTAAATTGTTAATTTTTTAAAATAATTGTTTTGTTATTTTTATTTTATAAGTAAGCCAATTTTTTGTATTCATTTTTTATAGTTTTTTTTTTTTTTTTTTTTGTAAATTACATTTCATTTTGCGTTATTTATCGGCTGTTTGTTAACAAATGCGGAAATTATCAATTATCTTATTTATATTTATAACAATTTGTGCATATTAATCAATAATTGCTGCAGTCTTACTTGATCAAATTAACTTTCTAAATATTTAATAGAATTTTACGTTTGAGTTCATTCATTTCATTCATTCATTTATTTATTTTAAGGAAAATTATGTTTGTTAAATGAATTTTAAGTAGAAAAATATAAAATTTAACCTTGAAATAAAATGAGTTATTATATGAAATATTGCTATGAAATTTAGTTTTAAAATCTATTTCAAATAGCTTAAATTAGTTTTGTTGAATGTTATTAAAAACCTACACGAAAAAAAACAAAAACTTTTACAAATCTATTAAAAATTTGTTTTAATTTTTAACGGATATAAATTTTCAATTTGTCTAAAGATTTTAAAATATCATATTGTCTTTAAATGCAGTTTATATGGATATACTTTAGCAAATTCAAATTTAAACAAATAACATTCAATTCGATATGCTCCCATAAACATTGCAAACAAATATAAAGTTCGAGGTTAAATAAAATAAAATAAAATAAAGTAAAATAAAATGGAAACGTTAAAAAATAAATAAAATTAAAAAAAATCAAATTTAGATTTCAAGCATATGAAAAATAAAAATTACAAGCTATGTTGCCAACCATAGTTATAGACAGCCAACACCAAATGCACTGAACACCGATCAGAGCACCAAAATATCAATGACAACACCTTTGGCAGTAGTAATACAAATAGTCAAACATTAATGTACCATGGAGCACTGTATATAATACCACTGCACTATGGGATAGAAATGTCTCTTCTTGCTTAACGGCAGTTTTAAACATCAGCATATTAGGCTTTGCAAGCCAAAAAAAACATAAAAAATACATCGTTTCAATGCCAAACTAATAGTATATGCATAATTCCATGTCAAATCAATCAAATGGTGTACTCTAGCTTCTCCTGTTTTTTAAGATTTTTCGTAGGAATACAGTAGATCACAGAACTAAGACAAATACAAAGTTTTGGGGGCACTGATACATCTGGTTTCGGAAATACGAGGTTTTGAAATTCGTAAAATGTTTAAAGTTGTACTTACTTAATAATTTTCTGGAAAAGTGTTATAGGTACGTAACTTATCAAGGTCGCATTTGAATGTTTTTAAAATAATCTGTAATTTGATATACAATATGATTTTTTAATTGGAAAGGTCAAAGGTCACACTTTTTGACCTATAATTCGGGAGAATATATCTTAGAAAAAATAAATATATGTTAAAGAAAATTTCTTTCTCTACAATTGTGTTAAATTGCAAAGTGAAGGTATTTTTGGATCCAGAAATATAGATCATATAGTAAAAGTTTACCAAGAAATTCAAACTTGTTAGTAGGGCAAGAAATTTCATGTAACTAAAAAAGGAAAGCGCAAAATACGCACCCTTTGCAAAAATCCGTGCTTTAAAACATAAAAAATAAAAAGAAAGTTTTTGAATTTTGCATCTATCTTTTCACTAGGAACAGATTCTTACACTTTTTTCGGCTCAGCAAGATTTTGAAATATAAAATGATTTTTCTTAAAATTCAAATATAAAAATATATTCAAATTTAATTTGGTTTTAAAATAATTAATTAAAAAGGTACCTAGCAAATCCACATATTTGCAAATAATGGGTAAAGTAATGCATCGCCATAGGGCTTCACCCATTACAATACAACTTACTTCAATGATGAATTTTACAGGCGATGAGCCTAAAAGTAATGGACTCATTAGTGGACTCATTACCTAATAGGGGGTTAAGTAATTGGTTACTTATATGGTTACTGGGTTCGAAAAAGTAGCGGGTCTATAAATAGATTTTCTTAAAAAAAAAATTATTAAAAAAAAATATTACAAGCATTTGTAATAATTTATTAAACAAATAACCTGGGATCTCTGGAATTCGAACTTAGGGTCTTTTTGTTGTTAGGCAAGAACTATACCCACTGAGCTATCCTCACATATAAAAATAAGTTGTTTAAGATGTGATGTTAAAAATATATACCTTACCCTCATGCTTACAAAAAATTACAAAGTAATGTGTCTACATATAGATTTAAAAAAAAAAATATTTAAAATATTACTTTACGTTTATATTTCTTGAATTATGTAATAATGTAAAAGTTAATGATGTATCATTACAAGATAATACTGTAGCATGTTTAGCATGACTTGTATGCGACTAATACCTACAAGACTAATACCTACAAGAATATTTTCAAGTTCTTTAAGTATAAAGGATCATATTACACAACGATCAACACTTATTACATTGTACGACGACTGCTGTGGTTACAAACATTCTAAGCTGAGAATGCTCAGTCAGACTGTTGAACATCCACTGTACACATTGATTAACAGTCAACCCTTCTGGTATTGTACATTGATCGTTGTTTTGTACTAACAATCTAACTAAAAGTACCTAGTCTGTTGCTACACTTTCCACTGTATTTAGAAATGTCAATTATGTACTATAAATTAAGCTCGATTTCAATCAATAAAATCAATTCTTTGCTTAACATTCAAGGGAGCGTTTTATCCGCTCCATGCAAAGATAATAAAAAGCAAAATCAAAAAGTCTTTTTATTTACAACACATGAATGCACAATAATTGGTAACTCATTACTGTATGTATCGAAATAATGCTGAAGGTATGAAGCGTAACATAATGCCATGGGTATTCATTACATACCCATTATCGGTAACTCATTACCTTTTGTTTGAAAATAATGATACAGGTTAGGAGTATACATTACAAGGTAATGCATTACTTTATCGCACACATTACAAAAGCTTTGCTGGGTCTTAAAATAAATAAAAAATATGCACTAAAAAAGACAAACTATGCTTTTTAAAGCATATTTGTGCAAATGTCAATATATGAAAAAACATGAACTTTTGCCAAAATATGCAACCACAAATCGATGCCATTTTGTTCAAAATTTGGTGCTATGGTACTTTTTCAGACATATCTTGTTTAAATGGCTGTGGTATTTGTGTAAACTTTTACACTTTCTTTTACAGTGGAACACTGTGATAACGACCTCGTAGGTACCGCACAATTTAGTTTATTATAAGCGAAGTTCGATGTTAGCGAATTTTGCAAAAATGATCAAATTGCAGGACTTATTTCTAAATTCTCCTAATGTTTAAATTTTTGTGCGTAATATTGAAACCATTTTTCCATTGCATTACGTTCCATTATTTTTTCAACTTTTTTTAATTGAAGCTTTAAGTAAAATGCTAAAGTTTTTAAAATTTGCAGCACCTTTTGCATTTTAGTATCTAGATTTTTTTATGAGTGCGTTATAAGCGTAAAACTTTTATAAAAATTCGCAAAAGAGTCCATCAAATTTTTTCATTATACTTATGAAGAGTTTGCTATTAACGATGTTCGTTAGAACCGTATTATTTTGTATGACATATGGTTATAAATGCGCTGGGACCAGAGAAATCGTTCGTTATAAAAAAGTTCGTTATAACCGATATTCATTATAACCAAATTCCACTGTAATTTGAATTGAAATAATTTTGTATATAAACAAACCATTTAAAAAACCGAGTAAAAAATATTAGATCTGATCTAACTAGATATGATTGAATCTAATTAGATATGACTGAATTTATTTAGATCTGGTGATAGCGTATTCCTTGGCTCATTTCATGAAAATATGTCCACTACGACGATCCCCGAAAATGCCAGTGTGCGAAATGGCAGCGGTTTGAAAATTATCGGATTGGTGGTCGAAGGGTAGTATGGTAAAATTGCTAACTTCTGAACCAGTGGTCGGATTTTGTTTGCTTGTTGAAAACTTTAATTTTTTGTTTTTGGAAGCGAAATAACAGCACACATTCATTTGTTTTTGTAATTTTGTAAAATCGCTTCCAAAAACAAAAAAAAAAAATGTTTGCATTTCAGTCAAATGGTCATAACTTTGGAACGGTAAGACCTCTTCGTTTCAGGCATTTTGGAAAGGTTAGAGGTAGGGCTATATTTTAAGAAAAAAAAAAAACATAAGTTACCTGCCATCTGGCTGAGCAAATTGAGTTAATGTGCACGTTCTTATGTTTTTTTCCAATTTTTTTTTTAAAGCTCTGTATCTCGGCGATTTCACTTTTTTTTAATTCTTTTTTTATTGATTCTGAAAGGTCTCCCAAATAATAAAGTACTTACCGATTTATTTCCAAAAATTTTGTGATAGATCCCACTGAGTAGCGCTCTGGAGAAAATATTCTATGAATATTATCCATTTTGAATATTCTAATATGTGCTTGTTAGAACACACACTGCGTTTGATGCATCAGATTATGTGTATTACATAAGTCATTATACGCAGTGTGGTTCTAAGTAACTAGTAAAATTTTAGAATATTTGAGATGGGTAATATTAATCCAACATTTTATCCAAAACGTAGATGGCTTACACGATAAAACTTCGTGGATCGATAGAAAAACTACTCTTTTGTAAGTAAAAAATAGATTAAAAACAATTTTATCCGATTTTAAGATAAACTGAGTTTCCAATTACAGTAAAAATAAAACTTTTCAAACTTACCATCAAAATTCTATTTAAGCATTTTCCAAAATCAAGTATATCATTATCGCTCATTTACTTCAAGAACGTCACAACTCAAAAAACATGATTTTTGTGTTGATATCTTGTATACTCACCTCTTGAGAGAAATTATGTCGTTATTTTTTTCTTCAAGGTGGGAGTAAATTTAAAACTTTAAACTCGTTTTCTACAAAATCAAAATTGACGTTATTGAAGTAAATGAGCGTTACGAATTTTATACAAAATATATGTCCAAAATTTGTAAATATTTAACTAAGGCCTACTTTTATGAAAAATTTGCATTAGTTGTCCATTTTTTATGCAAACAGTGTACGAAAATAGATACTGTAGGCTTTGACAGATGAATTTGTAACTTCCAACGAACTAAAAATAAGCGCAAATATAACTAAAATTGTTATACTAAAGTTAAATTTTTTATACTTAACAGAATTGTTGTTATTATTTTTATTTCACTAATATTTAGTAAAAAATGGATCTGCTAATATTAGCGGGTTTTCCTGCAACGTAATTGTTAACTAATTTTTAGTAGTTATAGCTAAAATGTTTTATAATTTTTTTTGTTAGTGTTTCAGTCTGCCGTGAATTAAAGTCCAGAGCCATAGTGTATTATTTATTAAAAATCAACACCAAAAGAATAACCTCGACTTCTAAATTTGTTACGAACAATATTTTAATGTTTTGTTTTAGTTTTTGTTGCGTTGTATATTATAATGCAACATTAAATGTTGAGGTCTCTGCTGCAGTTTTACGAAATAAAAAAAAAAATTAAAAATTTACAACATTCTGTTAACTAAATTGTAAAATTTTTGTTGCTGCTGAGCTTGACTTTAAGCATAAGAGTCAAACGTTCAACGTCAACCATCAACGGTAGATAAGAGCAGCGATGCGATTCGAAAAAGCAACATTTTGATGATTTTAACGCAGATAGTCCAAGTGGGAAAAAACATTACAATTTATGTGGGTATATAACTACATATTTCGTAAAGTACTTACATATCTCATTATTTTTATATGGGGATATCGCCCAAAATAATGACATATCATTTCCAACCACCATACGAAAAATTAATAAATATGTGGTCCCAAGTAAAAAAGGTTTTATATATTCAAATACAACTTTATACTATTAAATGTTTCAATATTAATATTCATATAGTCATATAAACATGTATGTAATAGCATAAATGTTGTGGGCGTTGTGGTGTAATGGTTAGCGCGTTGGACTATTACACAGATGGGCCCGGGTTCGATTCCCGGTGACGACAACATCAATTTTGAAAAATAATATGTATGAGTTTTCTATCACTTATATGTATCGCTGCGCCCACCTTCGGTGTTCCCATAGCACTTAACCCCACCGAAGTAAAATAATGAATCAGGGCTATAAAACAAAAAAGCTTCAATAAATTTCGCCAACCCTCCATCAGGTGGCGAGCACCAACTGTTCTAAGACTTATCATCTCGCGCAATTACAATGTTGCCATGTTTGAAGCCCTTCATCTTTTACTACCTTTCATCTTCTCATCTTTTTTTTTGTACAGTTATTTATAGCTTTTATAGCTGCAAAATCAATTGAAATATTTATTGATTCAATAAATTTTTTATTTGAAACCCGTCTTAGTTTTTCCTGGGTAGTTTGTATTGTTTAAAATTTTTTTATAAAAATAAATTAAATATTAATTAAATGAAATATTATTAGGGTGGCATTAAAAAATCATCTTGGAGTATTCGGTCATTTTCGGGCGGAATATTGAGACACTTATTATAACACAGTTATGGTCAAAATTTGGACAAAGTTGGACACCTTTAAGGCGTGCCCCAAAGAGGTCATAGGTCAGATTTTAGTATTCTTGTGTTTTTTATTAAGTATTTTTATTAAATTGTGTATATTTCTTCTTGAATTTCTACACTGGTACTTTCTAATGTTGTTTAGACTTTTCTACTATATTTTACAACAAAATCAACTCTTCTGTATCCTGAGAGACTAATTGACCCATTTTGTCTACCACTTTTAACACTTAACATATGCAAAATTTTTATTTTTTAAATATTTGTCTATAAATTCGTCAAAAACATGTAATATAGAAAAACTTTACAATAAGTTAACATTAACCTTGTTTTTGGTGTCGAAATTACCCCAACTTTAAAACTTAGTAAAAGTAATATAACCTTAGCGAAGTGTAACAGTAAATTTTAATTTTAACCAAAACTTCCTGTTTCTTTACTACTATACATTTTTAAGAAGTTTTTTATAAAACTCCTATATCAATTCAAAATCACAATTCAGTCTGGGGTTTACCAAAATCCAAACAAAATCTTTAATAAATATATGTTGTTGTTGGTTGCATCCTGTAGATACGAAATTAAATTAAATATTATTTTTTCCAATATAAATGCTAAATTCATTTTAAAACAATTTTACTATAAAAATTAAAAATTTGTGAAATTTACTTTATTCAGCAACTACAATAGATGAAAATCTTTAATACGAAGAGTTTCCGGGAAAGCTAGCAATACAACAGCAAAATCTTTGCAATTTCTCTGACAGAGAAATATAATTATTTCCCACATACACCAACAAACTTTTAACAAGATATAACATTTCTACAGATTTAGAATAAAAAAAAACAACTTAATGGCAAAACTTTCAGTACTTTCGTAAAACAAAAGAACATAAAGCAGGGATTCGATAAGATTTTCACAAACCTCTATGTAAAGTATGTAGCTCCTGTACGTACTTTATACATAACACTAGAAACACAATTTTAGACTTTTGGACATCTAGACAATATAAAACCGAACTGACTTTGAGTTCTAAAAAATATTAATCATCAAATCATAAAAAAACTTAACATTGGAGAGTGTTTTGCTATAATACAGTCAATACTATAATTAAAAAATCTGCTGAAACTGGGGGCAGTACATAAGAAAGTTTTCGATATATTTTGCGATTATCGGACCGATAAAAATTACTGAATGGCACTACTGAATATGAAACAAGTGTAATTATTCGCTTAAAATTTACTAAAACTTCGCTTATATAAGTATCCAAAACTAAATGGGTTAATTTTTTTACAATTTACATTTAAGACTAAAACCTTAAATTTGACAGTGTATCGCAATTGTTGTTGATTGTTCAAGGACAATATCCTAATAAAGAAATATAGAATACGGCCTCGAACTTCAATAATTTTGATTTTCATTGCACAATTAAAGGTCGGAAAAAAACATAATTTTTATTATTAATAGAAATTATATCAAACTTAAAACATTTATGATTAAATGTATATAAGTCAATAGATCTACCATATCTTATTACGTATAGCATTTAATATCTAATTTTTTAAATGTCAATATATAAAAATATGTCGTTATATATTTTACCACAAACATCTTTTTTTTTTATTAATTAATAATCATATAATTACAAATTATATCCCATTACCCTAACCGAGCACTAGCTACTATTGCCTGCGACTCGTTGTAGCGAAAACAGACCAGTGTCTCTGGTGGGAATCGAACCTGCGACCGCCGCGTTGATAAGCCAGAACGCTACCAACTAGCCTACCGGGGCGCACAAGAAACATCTAATATATATATATGCATTGTAACATATATAATCACATATAATAATATATTTAAAGATTAAATATCATAAGACCATATACATTACTTTTCGCTTATGTTCACATCACAAATTGTATATATAATTTTTTTGATTATAATTCATCATATAATGTGACTATATAAAGTTCAATTAGTATTATAACGCCTGGAAAAGTTGAAATATAAAAACAATGTTTGAAAAGTTTCAGCTTAATCCTCTAATTCCAATTTTCATTTCAGCTTCTTAAATTTTTAAATAATTTAGAACCTACAACTGTTAAGATTTCACAATTATTTTAGAAATTTCCTCTAGTCTGACTATAACTTGAATTATGTGCATATAATTTTACGGAGAGTAATGCAAGGGTAAGGAGTTTAAATTATTACCTGGTTGCCTGTTTCGTAATACCAACATGGTCGAAACTTGTGAAAAACGAAAACACGTATTTTGGGGTTCAGTAAATGTAGTTTTACTTTATATTTAAAATAACGATAAAAAATAAGGACAAAACAAATAAAATTTCACTTAAAAAAAGAATGACTTACATTTCATTAAATTAAACTAACATTGTCATTGGTTTTTTACTGTTCAAAAAATAAACCACAAATATGGTAAAAATGAACCACACTTGTGGTAAAAAATAAACAAACATTTATTTGTTTTATTTTTTTAAATAAAAAAAAACTACTGTATAAAATTAATGTAAAATCATAATACAGTAATTTCATGTGGTTTCTTTTTTTTTTTAATGAACAATAAATGTTGTCAACAATTGAATGTCTTCTACAAATTACTGTTTTTCAGTTAAAATTAAATATACTGTATTACTGCTCAAGCAACTACAAATATTTACAGCAGCAGTTCCTTAAGTGCAGTTATTATATGCAACCAGGGCGGTTTAAATTGGTCTAGAGGGCACCACATACCATAAATTATTAAACAAAATTCATTTTTTAAATCCTAAGAAAATTTCCTTGCATTACAGTACCGGTTTTTACGGTCCCCGGCATCCTAAATTGAAGATTTAAAAACATTTAGCTTTTTAATTCCAGAGGTGACCACCTCTACCATATTTTTTTTTTTTTTGGAGGAAATCCCTATATTGAAATAATGGGAAAATTAACTAGTTAGTAATAAGCCATTATTATCTGTATTAAAGTAATGCAGAGAGTAGCTGGCGTCATTACTGGTAGTTCGACAAATAATGATATGTTATTACCGTTTCTACACTGGGGTACCATATGTGAGTGATTGTGTAGCACTTGATATTTAACCATCCTTTAGCATTGCTAAGTTTTTAGCAATTTTGATTTGATTAGTTTATCTGAATGTAATTTTTTTTTGCAATGTTACGTGGAACTTTTAGTAGGTTTCTTTAAGTTTTCTTTTTAGGGTTTCTGTCATTAGCGGCGTTCACATTTGAAACTTATTACATTTTAGACCCATGCCTATATGTTACTTAAATTCACTAAATTTACATCCGTCTTCCATGTTTATTTTTCATTCCAGAACACTTTCTTTAGTTCTAAATATTGTTAAAATAATCATAAAAATTTGAAGAGTGGAGGCGAATAAGGGTACACAGGCCATATTTCGGAAATCGTGATTTTTACACATACTTTTCTACTATTCGGCTTTTTTATTTTAAAAAAATTATTTAAAACTTAATTGTAATTTTCGGCAGTATTTTTATTTTTTTACATATTTTTTTCAATCAATTGCAGAGAACTTATTCTTTTTCACCACAATTTTTAAAAGACAATAGTAAAACAAAGATTATATTGTCAAAGTTCAAAGATATTATATTGTCAAAGTTCAAAGTTGTATTTTTACTTTTAAAATTTTTTAATTCCGTAATTGTAAGGGCTATTTGCATTTAAAGTTGGAACATAAAAAAAAAAAAACATTTATTATAAAAACTTTTGGGCGCTATCAAAGAGTATATAGAAATAGAGAGACTACACTTCCGACGTCTCTCAGCAACAAAATGCCGAACTCGGGCAAGTAAATGAAAACATTTTTTTTACACTAAAAAATAATTGCAACATGTTGATAAGAAATTGTTGCTTAAGACATTCACATTTATTTTGCTTATATTTTGTTATTTTGTTATTTTCTATTATTATTCTATTATTATAATATAAAATTAAATGTATTTTAATTTTATCTTGCTCATTTTATCGTTATAATTTTAAATTAATAAACATTTTATTAAATTATCCTTCAAAAACATGATAACATTTAATTTAAATTTTTAAATTACTGCAACATTTTTTCATTTGCTCGGTGAGAGTTTACGAACAAATAAAAAGAGGGCTGATTGAGAGAGACTGGCGCTATATTTACCTGTGATCGTCAAATGTAAAAAGATAATTATGAGTTTAGTGTAACCTAAAGCGTTATTTCATAGCATAGTTGTTAGAATTTGTTCCTTCCATTTCTCAAAAAAATATCCTTGATATCCTTGAAACATTTCTGGCTTTTAAACAATATGGTTCTGGTACTATGGTCCAATTTTCATCAAAATCTGATAATAAACAGATCCTAATTTTTGCAAAATGTTTTTTTTTTTTGTTGCTAATTTTCAAGTTTAAATTTTTGCAAATTTCTACTTAGTTTTTTTATACAAAATTTGTGCTTATTAGTAAATGTATTCTAGATCAGTGCATATGCTCAAAAATAGTTTTGACCATTTCCCAAGTTTTTCTCGTCTTCTGAACCATTTACTGTAGGTTCGCCTAACATCTTCATTTGTGGAAATTTTGAGTTGAATTTTAATTTTTTTTTTTTTTTTTTACAAATTACCATTTAAAATTTCATTACCGCTTGTAATATTTATGACATGATTTCCAAGTAGTTTCTCGTACATCTTCATCTATTAGCAAGATCATTAACAATATCGTTTTCAAATAAACATTAAAATACAATGACTGTAATGATCATGTAATACATGATCATATAGTTAGTTAAAGCATTAGAAAAAGCCAATAAAACATTAACAATGGCAGCTTGAAGGCAGTCATAATACAACAAATATTACCAGAAGCAGAAGCTGCAACAGCAATTGCAAAAATGTAGGCAACTGTTGGTAGCACTAAAAGCAAAAACAACAACAACAGCAATAACGACAGGAAGAGGCATTGAAATCGAAACCGCATGGTGCACAAGATCCAGTAACACACATTCGACGAAGCGCATTTCCATTTTACTCATTTAACGAAAATGACTCCATAGTATGGTCGATGATGACGATAATGTTGATGATGATCAGCATCATCATTTTAGTCATGTAAAATATTTCTAAAACAAATTTTTACATGAAATTGTTAGTTATAGAGTGTTTAGACAGCGAAATTAATTCACTTTTAATCTTGCTCGTTCGTACATGTAGTTTTTGACAGTTAAAAGTTTATCTTGACAGCTAAAATATTAACTTTGTCAGTTTAAAATACCAAAGTGGTGACTATAGCGATCCGACTAGAGTAACAAGTTAAATGTCTGACAACATTTTTGTGCAAGCAGTGTCCTAACGTGATTTTTACTTGGCTTTGTATGTATTTCTTTTAGCGTTGCCAACCACAGAGTAGCACACAATTCGTAGTATGAATATAGAGTCGTTAAATAAAAAGTTGGATTAACTGTTATTCACAAATATTTAAAAATGGTTTAATCGACTTGTTTAGTGCTTGTTTAAGCAGTGCATTGCACTTTTAGTTTAATTAACTTTTCTGTGTAAATTCCCTATTACATTCAAATAAACTAAGCCACATTAAGTTGAGAGTTAAAAAGTTTTAAAGCTGTTTGTTGTAGGCAATAGGCCAGGGTTTATTACCAGCATACATTGACTGACAATAGCAACCAACAAACATAAGCAACAATAGCTGTTGATTGTTAAGATGTTAGCTTTACAACAATTGTTAGCCATTTTTGTTGTTACTACAGATTTTAAACACTTTTATTCGTTGTTATTCAACATTATCCTCATTATGGTTGTGTTGACTTTGCTATTACCACCATGTTCATAGTACAAGATCAATAGAAGTTTTTTTTTTTTATTTTCGTATATTCACACCAATTTGTAATGACGGTTTTTTGTATGCATGCTCGTTTTATTTTGACTTGATTTGGTAGTTGTTGTTTTTTTTTTTTCGTTTGTATCTTGAACTACACGTTCATGGTTTAGTTCACCTACAAATCCAAATACTACAACAGCAACGAAAATGTGAGACAAGTTTAAAGAGCTTTTTTTTGCAAATAACCTGATATAATATGCTCATATAAATATTTGCATAAATTTACACTCATACAAATTTATAAGTCACAGAAAAAACCCTGAAATAAAAATAGATAATAGAATGAGGGATAGTGAATTGAATTAGTCTGAAAAGACAATTTCACTAAAAGAGACCAAGCGAGATACCATCCTAAATTTTTCCACAAATGGCATCTATTTTTTAAGAACTAGAAAAATGTGCATTTCGAGATATGTGCATTTGAACTCAAACCCTTCAAAAATGACATTTGACTCTTCCATTGGAAAATATCGCATATCGTTTTGATCCTAAAAATAATGCCAAGGCGAATTTTGTACCTTATATAGCTTTAAAGTACGCAAAAGAAATGATCAACCTTAACTATCTTATTAAAGGCTTAATTTCAATTAATTTTGTTTCTAAACAAATATTTAATTGAATCAATTAATATTTTAATTGACTTTTAAATATATAAATACATATTTTATTTTATTTATTTTTTTCATAAATTGTGGGTTTAGTAGAAAACTTTCAGTATGAAAAACCAAATAAATTTGACGTCTACAAACAAAACAACCAAATACACAAACACAACATCACCAAAAATACACATACAAACTTAACGTTCACACACTTTTAGCTATTTTTATGTTTTTGTACTTAAAACGATATTGTTAATTGCATTTATAGTTAATTGTTTATATGTTTATGTTAAGATTGCCACATTGTCAGCTTATTATTGATTTGACCCATACGCCAAAAAGTTGTAATCGAGAAAATCGATGAAGAAGGTACACACAAAAAAATAAAATAAAAAATCGTTGCCAAGTAACTAGGAGCATTTCAATTAATTGAGTTGTTTCACATAAATTATT
Source organism: Delia radicum (assembly GCA_021234595.1). Taxonomy (NCBI): domain Eukaryota; kingdom Metazoa; phylum Arthropoda; class Insecta; order Diptera; family Anthomyiidae; genus Delia; species Delia radicum. The sequence goes on along the minus strand of CM037851.1, from coordinate 167,042,519 downwards.
CAATAATTAAGTAGAAACAAATAAAAACTTGGTAAAATGTTACGAATTTCCTCATAAATTTTGTGATAAAACTTTATTAGTTGAAATGCTCCTAATTACTAGGCAACGATTGTTTTGTGTGTACACTAAAGGGTAGCATGAATGCTTTGAAAAATATTCTGTTGCGTACTGTAATGCCTGTTTTGGTGGTTTATATACCTAAAATAACAAAAAACAGACTATTTCACTAAACAAAGTTTTTATTTTTTTCATGGGATACTTTAATTTTTTCCATATTTATATAGTTTTGAAGATTTTATATTATTAGAACAAAAAAATTTGTTTTATTTTAGAAATTTTGAGGTTAAGAAGAAGAATTAACGTTTTTCTCTAAAAATGATAAACACTATTCATTTTTAAATCAGACTAGACTAGTTTCTGCCTTTTTATGGACAGCCGTCATCAGTGATTTTCCATTTAAATTGTATTATTATTTGTGTCTTATACTTGTCAGATTGGCTTTATATGATAAATTTTTCAACAACCTGCTGCTGTAAGAATTAAACCTGCGCTCTTCTTACATAACAAACGTAACAATATCAAGTCATGAACGTTTAGCGATCACACTAAAGTATGGCCTCGAATGTAATGCAGCTAAATTGCAGTTTTCTTTCCTATTAGCTTTTCTGTTATTGTATATTACAGTAGTTTTGACTTAGCTGCACAACCAACTTCTGCACGAATTTTTGTGCAGGTAAGCCAAAAGCGCTGCTAACTCAAATTGGTTACCTGCCTTAAAGTGCAGGTAAACTAAATTGTTGAAAACTGCAAAGACCAGATATGATTTAATTTATTTTTATTAATTGTTTATTTCATACAATAGAATTTATATAAAAAACAACAAAACGAAAATAAAAAACATTCATAAATAATTTTATAAGGGTTTTACATACAAATTTATGTAGGTACAAGCGTTAACTAACCAAACTAACTAAGTAAGCAAAACATAAGAGGCAGCTAACGGCGATCTTTTGTATGAAAATAATGTACAACTGCCAAAAACATGAGGCACTTATTTTAAATGCGCAGGTATACACAGTGCACTTAATGAAGGCAATTGCATACGTAATTTTGTAAAATAACAACGAAACCAAAATTTTGTGCAGTTATGTGAAAAGTGCACGTAAGTAAAAGGCAGTTAAATCAAAACTACTGTATACTCAAAAGTGACAACACTAACAAACACAAAAATTCTATTTTTAGATTTTTGTTTATTTTTCTAATCTGCTCCGTCTCCAATTTGTTGTTGTATACAAAAATGTCTTGCGAATGTCTTGCAAGACACTGGTGTTACCCTTTAGTGTACACACATTTTCATTTTTGTGTGCAAAATCCCCAGGTATATAAAACTAGATAACGGGTTTCAGAATGATAAAGGGTGTATTTACATTATCTATAATACATTCTTAACTCAATTTTTTTAAAAATGGTCAGTGAGTCAAACCAATAATAAGCCAACTATATAACAATATAAAAAATATACAATAAAGAAAAATAAAAATCGATTAACTCAAAAAATATAAATTTAATTTATTTTTCATTAATTAGTTCTTCCTAAAAAAAGTAAAACTCAAATTTTCAAATTTTTTTCAACCATATAATATTCTTATCAGCTTGAAGTTGCAACACTGCACAATGGTCAAAAAGCCAATTTTTTTTTGGCCAAAATTATTTACGTTAAGAAAATGATAATGTTTTGTTGATAAATGAATAATTTTTAATTATTAACGTGTTATATTTTCAATTATGTGAAATTTTTGCCTACACTCAAAAAAAAAAAATCGGTAAAGTCAGCAACATTTTTGCTGGGAGGATCCTTACAGAAAATGTATGAGAACCTTATGCAGAGTAGGTAACCAATCGAAATTATTTTGAAGATGTCTAGCAGTTTCGAAACAATATTGCTCAAACTTATCTAGTTGCTGTGGAAACTGGCATAATAAACATATGAGTATTGTATGTATGCGGCAAACTCCAATAATTTGCAAATTTTTTAGCAAGCGAATGCACTACGGGAAGTGTTACCATCATTTGTTGAGCCAAAACCGACAACTTTTGGAATGTCAACACGAAGGCCAAGCTCTTTCCAGAATTCATTTTGAATTTTTTGTTTTCTTTTAGAAACATTTTCTCGATCTTTGTCCTGCGTAATCTACCATTTTTTTAATATTGTTTTTGTATCCCAAATGCAATAAAAAACTCTAAAAATCTTATACGACAGTGAAGTAGACTTATGTCATATATTAAGTTGCTCGCTTTCGGCTTAAATTTTACAGAATTGTAATCCTTAATTGCTGCCAAATCTTTTGAACTTGCATCGCATATAGGACAAGTAAGGGAAGACTTCGTTCCAGTAAGGACGTTGAAAACTTTTCCATTTATAACTGTTAAAAACGATACAAATGTTATTTCAAATGTCTTTGACTCTTCGATTTAGAGCGTCACAGTTGTTAGGTTTTTAATTTCCTCAGTTAAATCAGAGTTCTCCTATAAAATTACCTCTGTTCTTTCTTTCACAAATTCAAATTTTAATGGCCTGCAAAACCTAGTTGATTGAGTTATATTACACCATAGGTCTTCCCTAAGGGTCTACAAGCCTTAACGGGATATAGTGGTTGCGAAAAGACTTGAATCAGTACTTTGAGATGGGCTTGACTCAATAAACCGTTGTTTAAAAAGGGCTTGGCCAATACTACGGTACGTTTCTTTAACAATATTCATTAAAATGACTTCTTTCTGCATTTCCACAATTCTTGTTGGAGTATGTTCTAATAACCTTTGTAATGTTACTTTTGCAACTCTTTCACTTACAAATATATCATTGGGCCTTCTCATGTTTTTACTGCTAAGAATCTGTAATAAGGTGGAAATATATTACAATTTCTTTGAATATTCTCAATTCGAATATTGCAGTATTGCTTCTTTGAGAAATTATTTACGAGAAGAAAAGCAAGTGCTTTCTCGTTAGAAAGTGCAACAGGATCTTTTTCGTCTCTATGACAAATATATTTCATTTTTGATGGTCGTGTTGGGCTTTGCATTGTTTCCTTCAGAAAAACAGCCAAATCATTTTCCCTTTTTTACGAGCTGACATGCATGCTGCATGAATTAATAAATCTTCCTCGTTTTGGTTTGATGTTGAAAGCTCTGTCGCTTTTCTCCTCTTACCAGACCAGCTCCTGAAGAGCTCGGCACTTCTGTTACCACTTTACATTTCTCAAATATTACTTCAGGAATAAGCCACTGTATGTTTCGGGAGTTAAAGGTATTAACGCATCTTTTTTTTTTTTTTTTTTTAGAAAGAGAAGCAACACTCAGGAAATTCTTCCTATTAATTATTGTGTTGCTTTCTTTGGAAAGGGGATAGTGGAGAGATGAAAGGTGGTGAAAGATGAAGGGCTTCAAACATGGCAACACTGTAATTGCGCGAGTAGATAAGTCTTAGAACAGTTGTTGCTCGCCACCTGATGTAGAGTTGGCGAATTTATTGAAGCTTTTTGTTTCATAGCCCTGATTCATTATTTTACTTCGGTGGAGTTAAGTGCTATGGGAACATTGAAGGTGGGCGCAGCGATACATATAAGTGATAGAAAACTCATACATATTATTTTTTAAATTGATGTTGTCGTCACCGGGAAGCGAACCCGGGACCATCTGTGTAACAGTCCAACGCGCTAACCATTACACCACACCGCCTACAAACTTGAACTTTCATGCCACTTTTTTTCCAACTTCAAACAATATAATCTTATTTTTTTCTTTAAATACTTTAAATAGTCCTTAGAAGGAATTCCTCCTTTATTTTTTGTAGAACAAAGTTCAAAAAAGTTTTTTTTCTCTCTTTTGTGTTACTCTGCAGCGAAATTTGAAAAAGATCCTTGTTTTTGAAGCGAAGGTTGTGTAGAAAAATACATATATTTTTAAATTATGCAAATATATGCAGAAAGTAATCAAATAATATGGTTCAACAGATCTCATATTATCTTTTAATGTTAGTTTCATGCTAAACAAATTTGGACATTTTCTTAATAGTTTAATTTGGTTAAAATATAAAAAAATCATATATATGATTATATGTACACGTAAAAAACACGCATTTTTTCCGTTTCGATTTTTTTTTTCGAACTTATTATATTAAAATTTTGTAATACATACCATTAGCTTGATTATCCATTACAATTTTTTTTTTTAAATTTTTATATATTTGTGAAAATTCTATTTGATGGACTACTTAAATTTCTACGTTTATCGCTCTGCTGACTAACGGTACCTTACAGTTTACAAAAACAATTTTTTTTTTGTTTTTTGAAGAGTTTTTAATCTTTCTGTGATAACAAATATGGGTAATTCGAAAATAAAAAAATGGCATTTTGGGCAGAAAAATTGGCATTTAAACCATAGTGCACTGGTTGGCAAAATTTCCACTAGAGGCGGTTAGGAACTAATCAATGTCAAATTATTTTTTATACATATTTTTTTATAAGTTTTGGGATTCAAGCACATTAATGTTGATTCCGATAAAAATAAAAATGTATGATGTGGAGCATTATACAATTATATCTAATTTAATTTAGCCTCATAATTAATTGCATAAAACTTCATCCGACAAATGTCACGATTAAATTGTGTTAAATTGTCAAATTAGATTAATTTAGATACAATTACACTCAGGGAACTTCTGCTTTAAAAATATGTAGTTGTTTGGGTTTTAATATAGTTTCTTTATATTTAATGTAAATGTAAGTCATTTGTAGAACAAATAAAATTTTTAACTAACATTGTATTTCAATTAAAAAACAACTCACATCAAATGACTGTTTTATGATTTAACATTCAGTTTTTACAGTTGTTTTTTGTTATTTAAAAAATAAAAATAAATAAATGTTTGTTTATTTTTTACTACCATGTGGTTCATTTTTACTACAATTGTTAGTCATTTTTTGAACATTAAAAAACAAATGACAATGTTAGTTGATTTAAATGAAATGTAAGTCGTCCTTTTTTAAAATGAAATTTCATTTGTTTTTGACTACAATTGCTGTCGTCTTTACCAACATAATTTCCTACGTGTAGAAGTGATCTGTTACAGTTTTATCCGAACTTGTCCTCATCCAATTTCATTAAATTATACGCTATAAGATTATATCTTATTTAATATAAAAGTATTGCAAATATATTATTTTAAATATAAATATTGTATGGTTTCTTTCAATTTTAAAAACATTAATATTAGCCTTTCTCGTGAAAACTCGCATATAACTTGTAAATATGGTAAAACTATGATGAACATAAAATTTATTATAGTTTTCAAGGCTTGTTATATTTACGTATTTGGTACCATGTCAGTTGAAATCAAGAAAACTTTAATTAAATCAAAGTTTTCTATTTGAAAATCAATAAATTTTAAATTGATATTGAAAATTTTCATTTCCTATCAAAAAGGAAAAAAATCGCTGTTCTAAGAAACATATTAAAACTCCATTCTGAATTTTTTATATGTTTTAGAGGACATATTACTCAATCTGCAAACAAAAATTTAAGAAAAAAAAAGAAATGCATTTTGAGATATTTTCAAAGCAAACACATTTTAGATTTTTTTTTTGTTCTTTTTCAAAAGCGTATAAATCAATGCTTCACATATCTCAAATAAGACAAAATAAGCTTTGAAATGAGATATTAATTTTAAAATGCGTAAAATATTTACGACCATTTGAAAAGTTTGTTTTTTTTTTTTAATATTTAAAAATATTTTAATCAGCGATAAAATGCGAACGACAACGAATTAAAAAAAAAAAAAACAACAAATCGCTTTGTCATACTTATTAGGAGATTACATATAACAAGTTTCATGCAAATCGGAAGGCTGCTTATGGAACGACCCTATTATTCATTGCAATAACATATGTCACGAATATTCGGTTACTATTCGGTATATTCGGCACGTTTTTGAATTTGTTTATCCTTTTGTAGTTAAGTGGATGATTTTGTGATTTCAATTTTTAGATTTCTTTCTTAATGGAAGTCCACAGGTGATTAAAGGTTCTTCTTGTAGATAAAACTACGGCTTAAATACCGTACGAAAATATGACTTATTGCAACGTGAAAGAATTTCAAAAACTTTGTTCTACGGTTCCCAATTTAGGCTTTTAAGTAATAAAGTTTTTGACAATTCTTGTAAAAGTTACGTATTTCGGGTTAATAAACTTGTTTTTATAACGAAACTCGAACTTTTCAATTACAAATTTTATCAAATTTAAATATTATCTAATATCGCGGGAAACAAAAAAGTCCGGGATATAACAATTCCTAGTTACCAATCATTTTCTCTAAGTGCATTTATTTACACGTTATATCATTTATGCATGTGATTATTTATATTGGCGTTGTTTTTCAAACCATGGTTAACGTTTTTTTTTTTTTTTTATGTGGCTTAATTTGTGTGGTATATGTACTTGGACTTGGTCTTGCACTTGGTTAATGCAGCTCAGCTGGCACAATTGCTAAATCTGTAGTTGCAGTAGTTAGTTTTTCGACATTGTTGTTGTCGTTATTGTTGTTATTGTAATATGGTTTGCATTTGAATTCATTCAACAAGTTGATTTGTGTGGCTTATGGCTGCTTTTTTACCTTAATAAATATTGTTGCATGGTTGCTTCAGGTATTTTATCTTCGACAATATCTCTTGTGTTCTTTTTTTTTGTAAATCATTTGATATTATTTGTATACAGGTTTGATGCAGTTTTATTTGAATTGTGGTAGTAGAATTTATTTACTTATATTTCAACTTGTACTTGACCCTAATGTTTGTGATGAGTTGTAATATTTGTTGTTGTTGTTCTAACTTTTTTGTAATTTGTTGAAGGTTATTGAAAAAGAAGAGTTTCTTCTTTAATATCTTCCAATCTTTTTAAACAGATTAAATTTACATTTGTTTCAGAGATTGGTTCATTTCAGGAGTTTTAGATAACTTGATTGTTATAGCTTTAGATTTATGAAAGTGACAATCCCCTAAATATGAGATTGGGACGCTGAAAAAATAGTCTTCTCTTATTTGGGATTCTCCATAACATGACCAAATTTCATTGCAATCGAAGGGACCACAGAGAAAACTTAATTGCATACAAAAAAAAAAGGGAATAAAGTCAGAAAAAAATTTTGCTTAGGCAGCAAAATTTTAGTCAGTCTTGCCAAACCATTGCTAATGTCAGCAAAATATTTTACTGACAATTAGCTAGATTTTAGATTAGATTTTTATTAACAACATTAGTAAATTCAGCAAAAGTTTTGCTATCGCTTAGTTAATTCAAAATTAAAAAATTCTTGCTTAAAGTTAATAAAATTATTACTAAATAAAGGGTCCGCCAAATAACTTTTTTTTTTTGAACTCCTGAACCAATTGGACTTTGTATGGCGTCATACCAAGGTCTTTATGCAAAATTCGTCTCAATGATGTCTCCGAAATGTTCAATTGTTGAGAACGACGGTGAATTGATGTTGATGGCGCTTCACGCACACTTTCTGCAACAGCAGCAATATTCTTGGGTGTACGCACTGTTTTTGGCTTTTCACGCTTTGGTTTATCGATGAGGATGCCAGTTTCTTTCACTTTTTTCACAAGATATCGAACATACGGACCATATTCGTTCAGCGGAAGGATAAAACTAATTATCTGTCAAATCAGACATGAGCTAAGTGTTAGCATTCACGAAATAAGCAGTAGTTGAAAAAAAAAACGTTAGATGGCGGACCCTTTATTAGTGGACTGAAATAAACTTTACAAATTTGTAGAAAAATTATACTTTAGTTAATTGATTTGCTGTAATTCTAATTTTTTTTTTGTTATTATTTTAAAAAAAATTTACAAGACGTTGCAAAATATAAAAAAATTTCATAATACCTCATTGACGGCACGAATTAATTTAATATTTGAAAATATATAGAAATAATTATATATAACATAAACAAATTATCTTTCAACTACTTACACCAATGGTTGTCTAAATCGAAACAAAAACGAAATAACAATAAGAAAAATTACGTAAGATGTGTGTCTTTGGTCTGTCTACATGAGCGTATATTTGTTTGCAATTTGAAAGCACTATATTAATAGTCACTATAATCATTTAGTTAATAAATACACATTTAACCTTTATTAAATTTATATATTTTACAGAGATTTTTCGAAATTATTTTTATGTTATTTTCAATTTATGACAAGCTTCCAACCGCCGTATATTTACAAAAATTAGGAAATTAAACATATTAGCTAGTATTTCGATGTGGCTAAAGATCTCATCAAAAAATTTGCTGAAATATAGTATACTATATATATACAAAAAATATGTTTTTTTACTAACATATTTTTTTGAGTGTACCGTTTAAAATTTCAAAATTGGTTGAAAAATTATTGAACCTGTCGCAAAAACAGTCTTTTACCATTATCTCGAAATATGAGGGTATATTCCCAAACCGGTTTCGTAGTACACTCATCTAGACTTACAACTTAGCTGGTCATATATGCACATAGTTCAACATATGATCATATATGACCATATATGCTCGGATCCGATTTTTTTTTATATTATTTTTAATTTAAAGAGAAGCAACACTCAGTTAAGTGCTAAATAATTTAAGTACTGAGTAAGTGAATAAATCAAGTTTTAGCTGAAAACGTGATTTCAGCAATATATTTGCTAAAAAATAATATACTTGATTTACAAGATATTTTACTAACTTATTTTTGGAGTGTACTGACGGCGGAATATGTTACTACTCGAACGGTTTGGTTGTGGAAGCCAAAAGTCAGACAAAAAAAAAAATTGTTAACCCAACCGATCGATTCGATTGACTGCTAATTCGGTTGTATGCACAAATATGTTTTATGTGCGGCACTTTCTTACACTCGCAATATATTTTTTACGTAAATACTACTGAATATACACATTGAATTAATTGAAAATCATATAAAAAAATAACTACTTACTTTTCGTTTAAAACAATTGTATTTTTAGTTTATTTTCAACTGTTAAAAATTTAATTCACAAAATCGGTAGAAGCAAAAGATTTTTTTTCGTTTATTTTAATACTCAATATAAAATAACAATTTTTTAGTTTAAATCAGGGACCGTAATCATTATGAGTTTTATAATAAAAATTACACAATAATGATTATGTTATGAGTTTTAAGGATTTTCTTCAATGGTAATGATTATTTTTGAGTAATAAAAAAAAAATCCGCAATAATCATCATTTTTGAGCAAAAAAAATAAAACTCAAAAATAATCATTATTTATGATTTTTATTTTTTTCGCTCAAAATAAAACTCACTTTCATGTAGGTGTAAATATATTAGGGTGGGGCAATTAGTATGGAAGGAAAAAAATCTTAATGGGCGCTTCGCGTTTCTGATTCTTGGGATTGTACTCAGCAAAAAAGTCCACCAGACCATACGTCTACGGTGAAAATCGAGCTTCCAGATTTTGACTTTACGGCAAAAAAGCCCTATTTTGAAATTAATAATTAACCCCTTAAACCCCACCCACAAATATGATTGATGCATTAATCTGCTAGAGAATCTTCCAAAGAAGAGATTGATACCATAATCTTGGATAAGCTCCTCCTCCTTCCTGAGATATATCCATCCCACACATTGTTACTTTCACAAAATACGGCAAAAAAAGCCCTATTTTGAAATTAAAAATTAACCCCTTAAACCTCACCCACAAATATGATTGATGCATTAATCTACTAGAGAATCTTCCAAAGAAGAGATTGATACCAAAATCTTCGATAAGCTCCTCCTACTTCCTGAGATACGTCCATCCCACACATTGAAAGTGAGTTTTATTTTGAGCGAAAAAAATAAGAATCATAAATAATGATTACTTTTGAGTTTTATTTTTTTTGCTCAAAAATAATGATTATGGCTGATTTTTTTTATTATTACTCAAAAATAATCATTACCATTGAAGAAAACTTTAAAAATCAAAAATTTAAAAATCATGACGAATATGCAAAGATTGTCAAAAAATAATAATAATGGTGCAATAAATTTTTTTTTATGTCTTTTCTAAGTGATTGATTTTTTGATTCAAAAAAACGAGCAATAATCATTATTTACGGTCCCTGGTTTAAATAGAAAATTTTAACTAAATATTTTAACTACTAATACCGAAAATTTGTTTTTGTTTGTTTATTGAATTACATACAGAAAAGTTAAAAAATACATTTCTATGGTAATTCAACTACATATTCAATTGAAACAAATTTACAATCCGTAAATAACTTTGTAAATAACTGTTTAAATTTTATGGAAAAGTTCTTGTGAGTGTAAGTACTTTGTAAAAATAAAAAACAACAAATCCAGTTGCAATTGCAGTTAAAATAACTTAAGCTGTATTACTTCACAATTAACTGTCATTTAGTGACTGCATAACTCTTCTGAGTACACAGCGAGAACTTTCTTGGACGAGTTTTAATGAAATTTTTTATTATACTAATGACGATTTCTTCACGAAGAGAATAAAAAATATCCTAGCCCTTTTAAAAAAGCTTCAGAATTTTAATTAAACTACAATATATATAATTAAAATTAATAAATAAAATTAAATTTTTCAAAAAAAACTATGAAAATCTGCATTAATTAAATGAAATGTTCCAATAGATCTAATGCACTTCATAGATCTAATGCAAAAATCCATTAATATTATGCAGATAATTCTCTTAGTGTGTAGTCAATAAATTAAAATTTCGAAAATGCATTTGACAATTTCCAAATCTCATAGAAAATTTGTTTTTACCACCCATGTGAACAGGTGACAATGTTGTTTAGGGATACCCTAAGCAATAAGCAGTGCGCCGTGCCAGCACAATCAAAACCTTGAAAATATATAGAGCAACGTCTTCTTTTTAACTAAATGTGTGAATGGAATGACTCCAACGTTCCGAAAGAAATGCTAAGAGGTCTCTCGTAGAACGACTTATGTTAAATATATACTGTCGATCACTAATAAGTGATAGATAATTAACAAACATGCTCTCCATCAGCTTCGAGAGCGCAGAGTATTTTGCGATTTGGCGGTAATTTTTGGGGTTACTAGTTGCACCCTTTTTAGGTATTGTCTGAACATTGGCAAACTTTAAGCTCGAGGGAAAGACACCCGCACGGTACGACATGCTAATAAGGCCAATGGAAGAGCAAGTGTCGACGAACACTGCTTCGTCACCAGTATACCATCCGGCCCCGCTGACTTATTTACGCTGCGTTCCGCATACATCCTCTTAACTGCACGAGCTCGGAAGAATATCTTAAGCATATTACACGATACTCTTCTGAATTCGGGCATTGCTAGACCGCTTTCCGGCAGAGTTGAATTCTCCCGGAACATCGTAGCCAAAGATTAGATCTTTAGATTCTAAGAGTTGGGATAGATGAACTAGCATTATCTTTTACTATTTTAACGAATGACCAAAAACTCTAACTGCCCCAAGCAAAACCAGCTTAATTCTAATTAGAAATAGTGAACTTTTCGTTTATTGTCACATCGCTTATAGCCCATTTAGCGATATAGTCCACATTTTACGCTTTTACTGTAATTTAAAATCAAATTTCATACAAAATGCTCATATGCACGCTATAGTCCAATCACGATATAATCACATTTGCCATATATGCCACGCTGTTCTGAAAGTAAAATTATATGCAAATAATTTAAGTTATAGTCACAGTACTGACATTTTACAAATTATTTGTGAAGTCATAACATTTTTAGGTATTAAATTTTTTTAAAAATGTAAGATGGTGAAATGAAAAATGTAATTAGAGGATTGAGCTGAAATTTTTCAAACATCATTTTTATATTCCAACACACAGAGAAATAAAGTGCCAACCGAATTGAAAAGTGTATATTAAGGGTAACAACTTTTAAATTCAGTTACTACAACGATATTTACATTCGATTTCAGAAAATATTGGGTGTTGCAGCTAAAATTCTGTTGAATTTACCGAATTTTGTTGTGAAAACTAATTTGAATGGTAGTAACCGAATTTTTTTCTGTGTGAACTTTTCCACTCGTGATAATACTCATTAAATTTTACATAGTCACATTAAATGATCACTATATCCGAAGTCGTTATATGCAACAAAATGTCATACGAGGGCGGATTAATAATTTTTGAACAAAAAACTGTTTTTTTTTTTGCAAAAAAAAAAAATTTATTTTTCAACATAATCTCCTTTTGAGTTTGAATTTTAACGTCTTTTCCAGACAATTGCAATTAATACTATAATTAATATGCAATTTTATTTAATTTAATTGTGAAAGGCGTGGTAGAGAAGAATGAGTGTATTTTTTAAAAATCATAACTATATTGCAAATTTTCAATTTTTTCTGAATCAGACTGCGCAGTTTCTGGTATTGAACCTTCGTCAGTGACCCAGTTTTTTTAAATTTTTTGAATAATGTCATATTTGTTATGTTTTTTATTTGTTCGGTTGCGTTTATATGAAATTTTTCTGTGCAATCACTGACCGTGGTATAGATAAACTGATTTATAATGCCACATGCACTCGCACTACACGTTAGACAGAGCGCTTTAGCCCTCTGAGCTATCGTCAGGTCGAGAAGGTAATTGATGTGGATTATCCCGCGTGAATCCTAAAAAGCTGTTGTCATCACCTTATTGGCCGACAAACTTACCTTGGCCTTCTTCGGAGCCGGTTCACTTGGAGAAACCCATTGTTAAGACTGCTGCTTGGTCTCCGGAGTGTTGTAATGGATCCATGTTTCATCCACAGTTACAAAACGCCGCAAAAACTCATTCGAATTGCTGTTAAACAACTTCAAACAATTTTCTTGCAGACAGCTTTCTTAATCCCAACTGATCATTTAAAATCGAAACCACACTGCCATATGAAATGCCTATGGCATCAACAATCTCACTCACTTTTACTCTTCGATCGGCCAACACCATATCGTGGATTTTTTCGACATTTTCGGGTGTATTGACCTCAATTGGCCGTCCAGAACGTTCAGCGTCATTTGTACTTGTGTGACCACAACGAAAGTCAGTAAACCACATTTTTACCATTGAAATCGATGGTGCAAAGTCCCCATAGTATTTAGCAAGCTTTTTCTTGGTTTGATTGACGGTTTTTTTTTCGCCAAAAAAAATGTTTAATGAGAACTCGAAATTCACTTTTTTCCATTTTTAAAAAAATCCACAAGGTTGTATGTTCTTAACAGCTGTTAAACGCAAAGTAAATGACGGGACTTGCTCAAAATTTGACAGTATACTGCTCCCATTAGGTGGTACTTGATGGGAGCAGTATTGTATTTCATATAACTACGAGGGAAGGTCGAAAAGTCACGGTCTTATTGTTATGTCACATTTGTGATATACTCCCCAATTTGTGTGCAACTAAGAGATGTTACTTACTATAAGCGTAAAATACTGTATATTTTTTTTTTTTATAGTGCCAGTGCCTTTGGTGGGAATCGAACCCACGACCTCCCGCACAGATATGCCAGCATGATACCAACTAGCCTACCGGGGCGCACTACTGTATATTTAAAATAGCCAAATTACTCAAAAATTTATAAATAAAAAAATATTATTTCAAGAACATCTCCACATCTTATTATATATGATACATCTGATCTTATTATCACTTTTACTGTAATGAAGACAATTATCTCAGTGTGTAAAACGAATCAGTTACAAATTTAAAATTAAACTCGTTTAATTTTTAACTTTAAAACTCAATACACATTGTAGTCAAATACACAACTATTTTTTTATAAGCAAAATAAATTTAATCTACTTAATTTTATATATCCCAGACATAATATCCACCCAATACTCATACAATTATATAATAGCAAAAATAAGAGGAACATTATAATGGAATACAAAGAAACGAAACAAAAATAAAAATAAACTAAACGAAAAAATGAAGCGCAACAAGTCGTTGGCCTCGAAAGTTACAAATACATGTACAGTTTTATTTCCTTTTTATTTTTCAACAAACAATACAGCGATTTTAAACGATCCGAAAACGACAGGAAACGACCACAACTACATACAATGCATACAAAATTCACACACACATATACATACAAAAAATGGAATGTACTTGTTGAAAAGCTTACAAAGAGAAAACCAAAACTATGGTTTTGTGGAAGTGAAAAAAAAAACGGAATAAGATAAAATGGTTAAAGACTTGAAGTAACCAAAACAACCAAAATCATTTGCAAACTCATAACAATACACACACACACTTACAACACAGTCTGTAAATGATGCTTTGTCTATGTAACTATTTACCAAAACTATCATACCCTTTAATGCTGCGACCCCCGTCTTGCTCCTATGGCAAACATTGGACCTTTTGTTTGTGTAAATGTGTGAGTGTTAAAACACACCACACACACGTTTACAGACAACACAAAAACGAGTGACTACCACAACTCTAAAAGTTTCGTATTGTGTGCTTGTGTGTGCGTAACATTTCCTTTTCCCGTTACAATAGTGTCAGACTAGTTGAGGAACAGTGTCGGAACATGTAAAACTACTGACACTGAACAAAATATTTTTTTTAATTTTTTTATATTTTATTTAAAACTGCCAAAATGAGAACAACGAACGAATATAAAACAAAGAAACCCCAACTCTATAAATTCGTTGTTTATTTTTCAGTTTTGTCTGAAATGATACCACACCCCAAACCAATTTCAGTTATCTTTACTATACTACTCGATATGTATTATATTCACATGCAACAGTTTGTGTATAGTACAAGTTCTTCTATACAATCCATATAAAACTGGTGTCAAAAAATTGTTGTGGTGTTACTCAATACACATGTTAAATTCTAAACACACATACATAAACAATTTCGAATAAGGAATCTTTCGTTTAAAGCAAGCAAATAAATGTATAGAGTTCCTTTTGTTTATTTGGAACTCAACATTTCATGAATGTTTTGTGTGTCAATACTAGGGTGATCGATTATTCGAAATTTTTCGAAAACCGATTTTCGGTTTTTCCGAATAGTTGAAATTTAAAAAAAACCGGTTTCGCTTAACCGGGTTTTAAATGTTATACAATAGGGTAGGTCAATTTTTTGTGCCTATACCAAGAGTATAGCGGAAACGTTATCTGTGGAAAATTCTAAGAACATTTTTCGAAGAAACCATGATTCTGAAATCAAAATCGAGACTTCGATTTTTCAACACAAAACTTTTATGTAAGATAAAAAAATATGTAAAAATACATGCCGCTTTTATGGAAAAACGGATTAAAATTAATAAAGGTTTAACCTGTATTGCCGCCAGCAGACTTGTTTAAAAGGAAATTTCCTCAGCTTTCTATCAATGTGCTTATATCGAATAAATAAGTAATGCTTTAATGGTTTTTTGTCAATATAATAAACTTTTTTTTAAAAGTAACCCCCAAAACAGACAATTTCCTTTTAAACAAGCCTGCTGTCTGCGATTGACGTTAACCTTTCATGCATAAAAATCGGCACCTATGTAAAGCTTTTGAGGGTTTTTGTCAATATAATAATTGATTATAAGTTTGATATAATTTTTATTAAAAATAAAAATTATGTTTTTCGAACTTTAATTGTGCAATGAAAATTATTCAAGTTCGAGGCTATACTCTATATTTCTTTATTACTTGACTACTTTCAGGAATGTGTTGATAGATCTATTTCGGAAATTTTCTAGGTTCCTATCCATCAGAACACGTTTCGAAAGAAGTGACAATCCCATGCAAACATCAAACATTCATATATACTAGTTTTTTCACTAAATGAGAACTAATATATGAGCTCTAAGTTAAAGAAACTTGATAGATTATTTGTCCTAATTAAGAAATATAGAGTATGGCCTCGAACTTGAATAATAATTGATTATATTTAAGAATATCTTCAATATGAGCACAGATATAGAAAGCTGAGAAAATTTCTTTTCTTAATTTTTGTTTTATTTTAAATACAAATTTTGTCGTCAAAAATCGGATACTCGATTTTGATTTAAGAACCATGATTTCTTTAGAAAATTTTCTTTGAACGAAATTTTTCTTTGTCACGTTTTTCGGGTCACGAAAAAATTTACCCACCCGATTATACAATTTTTCTCTGAAACATAATTTTTTTATGAATATGAATAATCTTAGTGTTTTACTTATTTGTTATTCATTTAAGTAAAAAACTTCGATGGTTTCCAAAAAAAAAAATTATTTTTTTAAATCATTTAAAATTTTTATTTATAAGAGCTCCGAAGTTGTTTTCTGAGATGCACCTTTTTTCATTGTTGAAAACGAAAATAAAAAATTTTGCCTATTTCTTTGTTTGTATTTGATAGTATAGCCAAAAATAAAATGACAGTATCATAAAAAACCGGTTAAAATCGGTTTTTTAAAAACCGACTCAATCACCCCCAGTCAATACCGAAAACTTTGTACAACCAAGAAGTAGTAGGTGAGTCATTCCAAATATTTCCGAAACGGTATTCTGACACATATGTTGATTTCAAAGCCAACTGGCCAGCAAAAAACAAGTATATCGCAGCAATGCGAAGCTAACGGTATTTGTTCTCCTATGTAAAAGAGATAAAAAAAATATGGACACTTTTTACCAAATACTCAGTCAGAAAAAGGCAATCGGACTACCGCTGGTAATGCACTTTAGCAAGTGCTTTCCCAAATGATAACACCATTAGGCAAAAAGGCCGTCTGATTAACAAGTGTCGGACAATCACTGGTGAAACTAACATTCCAAAGTTGGCATGGAAAAGGTGGTCTAAAAATTAAGTTTTGCAAAATAAAATTATAAATAGGTTAATAAAACAGGCGGAAAAAAATGTAACTTTTTTAATACATACATATATTTCAGACATGCTGATTTCAATGGGGCACTTAATTTTTTGATCAATGCGACAGATTTCGAGAAAAATGTCTTTGAAGTTTGGCGGTTTTGCATTTAGTTTTTGTTGTTGCTAATAGTGTATGTCTCGTTAGCTCAGTGGTTAGAGCTGTCGGCTGACAATCTGGCGGCCAGTCTTCGAGTGCGCAATGTTCCAGTGCTTTGTATCAGCATACAAACCCCAGAACACTTAAGCCACCGCATCGCGACAAGATTGTTATCCATGGCGGTGGTCCCGGCGGACTAAACTAAATTATACATTACACGGCATGACATAAAACAAATCAATAGAGATCTGAAAATTAATTATATATATATCGGACATGCTGATTTCAATGGCGTACTTAATTTTTTGATCAATGGGACAGATTTCGAGAAAAATATCTTTAAAATTTGGGAGTTTTACATTTAGTTTTATACATTTAAAACTTTTCGCAAGAAATCAATCTGCTTTTGTTTTGACGGAATTAAATAACAAGACCTGTGGTAAAAACAAAAAGTATTTTAAATTCAAAGAACGTTTCGAATATTACGTAAAATCGTGTTTTTGATGACTTAGAGAAGTTCTGAATCCAGATTCGGATTCACAGCGTCAATACCATTTAAACTCTGAACTATGAGTTTTAAGTTTTTCCAAATTAAAAATTCGTGTGTACCCAGTTGAAAATGAACATATACAAAAGTATCCATTTATGGGCATGTCTGAACTCATTCATGTTCACATATGAAGGTATTCGATTTTATACATATTCATATTCTACCATACGGGATTCGAAAAGGCCCATAAGTGATCATTAGGGCTCGGAACTTCATGTAAACACATGTTTGTTGTCGTTCGTTAGCTGGAGAACAATGTTAATCAAATGTCTTTGTGAAACAATAAATTTTGCGACAAATGCATATTTTTGAATATTTTATTATAAATGCCTAATATTGCATATTTTGCTATAAATGCATATTCTAATGCATATTTTGTTGCATGTTTTGCTAAAAATGCATAGTTTTGCCCTAAAATGCATGTTTTTTAAAAAATTTTTTGATGTTTTACAAAAAATAAATTTTACATAATTTATAAATAAAATATATAATAGAAATATATGATCTATCACCACAAATTTGTTTAAGAAAAATCGAAGATGTGGTTTTTGAAATATTCAAGAAAAAATATTTGAAATATTCAAGAAAAAAGTTTTGGCATTTGGCAAACTTTCTGTAAAGAGACTTACAATATTCGTCCAAATTGGAAGATAAAATCCTGAGTATTAGATATGATTTGTAAAAATTTGATAATTAAGGCCTCATTAGTTGTTACTTCCTGTTGCCGTTCTGTGTCGTTCTGTTCTGTAGGTAATATTTTGTAATTACTTTTTCTGTGAGAGGAATCAGCTGTTTTAAAAAGTAAAAGAAACTCAAACCAAAAACTTTCAAATCAG
Source organism: Delia radicum (assembly GCA_021234595.1). Lineage (NCBI taxonomy): Eukaryota > Metazoa > Arthropoda > Insecta > Diptera > Anthomyiidae > Delia > Delia radicum. The sequence continues at coordinate 167,024,116 of CM037851.1, read as the reverse complement.
GGATGATAAATGCGATTTTAAAATAGTACCAACCTGCATAAAAAATAGTACTTTTTCGGTATCACAAGTATAAAAAAATTTAAATATAAATTAACAAACAAATCTTTGTACCCTCAAAAATGAACAATTACAAATGAAACAACAAAAATATATTAAAAAAAAAATATGTTAATAGGTGAAAACAAAATTTTGAGGTGAAAAACTTTTTTGGATGTAAAAAAATAAATTGTGTCATGAAAAACATTTTTTAAGTAACAAAACTATTTTCGAGGTGAAAAAAAAAGTTTTTGCGGAGAAAAAAGAATTTGCGGTGAATTTTAAATATTATTCACCTCTAAGCGTCTGGTGGAAAAATATGACGTTATATTTTATACACCAGACACTACATTGAATTCTTATAATATACAGTGCATTATACACCAATTTGTATGGAAAATTTAGAGGTACTTTCAAATTGTCACTCATTACTTTTGAACCGCTGGACCGATTTTGCTCATTTTCAATACCAAACTTTTCTGAAAAATGTACATAAAACTATGTAAAAACGAGCAGTGCGTACTAAGAAAATTAGCCGATATTGATTTAAAAGTTTTTTAAAATTTTGATATTTTTTCTTTAATTTACCAAATTTTTAATATTTTTTGAATGTGCTATTAATATCTTGCTGTATTGAATTACGTTTGTCACAGTTTTTTGCGAATTTAATATTTGTATTTGGTAGCAAACAAATTTGTTCGTGAACTCATTCGATTTTAAAAACACGCAGCTAATAGTCAATTTGACATTTTTATAAGATTTTTATTATTTACTTTTTTGAAAATCAAAATTAGTTAATAATAATTATAACCCTTAGTGATTAAATTCAATAATTGGTTTAATCGATTAATAAAACTCTAATATAATCTTCTGTAATCCGTCGCACTCAGTAAAATCATGTGATTGAATTCACAGCGTTTGGTTCGAAATCAATGCATTGTTCATATGGGACTGCAAATCGAATTAATAATTATTGAATTTTTAAGGGAAAAATTCGTAAATCGTACTAAATGAGTCATAGAAGTACCATGGTACATCTGAGGTTCAAATAGTACCATAAAAAGTACTATAGTGTCAACTTTATCATCCCTGATTCAAATATTGAGAAAAAGATTTCACAACAAACCAATACATACGCACTTTAGGCTGTCACTTAACGTTGAATTCTATTTTCAATAGATTTGTCCGTAACAGAACAGAACGAAAAAGTAAAAACTAACCACACATACAGACTTTCAATTGAACAGAAACAAAACAGCTGATTCGTAACGGAACAGAACGTACAAACTAATTCTGCCTTTACTTAAGAAGTTAGAGAACTTTTAACATTATGTGTTTTTTTTTTTTGAGTTTTGCTAAAAATGTCGAACTTTTAGCCTCGATACAACGGGAACTGCACCGAATATTCAAAACCTTAATACACCACATATATCATAGCAACATTGAAATTTGATGTACTAACTTTCAATGAAAACCAAACACATACATGCACAAAATGACTTAAATCGAATCTAAATTTTTTTTTTTGAATGACTCTGAAACCAAGTTAATGCAGTGATATCCAAATAATGACACTTCCATAGAAATCTACATACCTTACCTTAGCTTCAATTTAACTTTAGCGAAACAATAGGATTGAAACTGAAAAATGTACAATTTTATCAATGTCTTCGTGATGACGATGTTCATTTTGTTCTTTCTTTGCATGTGTCATTTTGGCATCCTCGAAATGGTACGTTAAATACATTTCTATACAAATAAAATTCATTGGGAAAATTGAGTTTTCATTTAGATTTTACTATTTTTCGTATGATTGTACAAGTATTTTTGATGTTGTTGTTGTTGTTGTTGGTTTTTATCCTTGCCTTAACTTACTGGGAATTCTGTCTGTTGTGGGTTTGGTTGACTCCTGTTGCTTTCATTGCCATAATGTGTGTCATATTGACGACATCATTGTTTAACTTGATTCGATTCGATTGGTTTTTTGGTGGTGGTAGATTGTTAAATAGGAATTTTCAATTGTGTTTCTGATTCAATACCATATGTATGCCATGGCAATTGAGATTGAAGGTATTCACTGTTTAAGTGCTAACATGCTAAAATGACATGATTTTTTAAGTTTATTTAAGTTTAATTTCACATAAAAGTTAAGTACCCAGGCAGAAAAATGCAATTGGCACAGCGTTGGCAAATCATCGGCGACGGTCGGTTAAGCGTTGGCAGAACGTGGAATTAACAATCTTGACAGTATTGTCCTGTTACCCGATTGATAACAGTGGTTTAAACGAACTTGCCACCATTGACATAGCGTTGGTAATTCAAAAAATTTGGTGCTTTTAAAATAGCTTAAATTAAATTAATTTTGAGAAATATGTATAACTAAAAAGCTGCAATACAGTTCGGACTTAGGCCTATACTTCATACTTAAATGTGTGAAATAAAATTGAAAAATTGCTCATAATTCTTATTTTACTGGCAAAGCACATGCGTTGCAAACAGAATAGTGTTTTTCTAGTATATTAGTTGTACCTTTGGTAATTTTGAATACTGCTGGCTTTACAAAAATAGCAGTGGCTTGCCAGTACTATTTTTTAGTACGGTTGGCAATTTTTGCCTGGGTATTTTTAATTATTTGTTAAGAAAAAATTTGTAAATGTAATCGATTTGTTAAATTCAGCTAATTTTTTTTACTAAAAATTGGGAAATTCTTTTTTTTAATTAAAATTAATTATTTTTTATATGAGCAAGATTATTCAAGTTCAAGATCATTTGTTTTTTGATAAACAAAAAACCGAGCACTGTTTCTTTATTAATTAAAAATTTAATGCGGACTTTATCTACTGACAGGTCCTTACATATTTTATTTCGCGTCATACAAAATCCTCAGTGGACCAATGTAGAAGGGGTAGAAGATTTACCCAAATTATAATTTTCGAAAAAAAAATATCAACGCTTTACCCGTATTATTTTATTTATCCGATGAGAAGTATAAGTAATTTTTTTTTTTTAATTTTATTAATTAATTATCATATAATTACAAATTATATACTATTACCCTAACCGAGCACTAGCTACTATGGCCTTCGGGGCATTGTAGCGAAAACAGACCAGTGCCTCTGGTAGGAATCGAACCCACGACCCCCGCACAGATAAGCCAGCACGCTACCAACTAGCTTACTGGGGCGCACAATGAAGTATAAACAAAATTGGAAGAATTGTACGAATTCAAATCAACAATAAAACATTTTTAACTAATAATCATTGTTCGTGTAAGGCTAAAATCTCTAGTCATAATGCACTGTGTTGTTAGTGTTTATTAAATAAACAATAACACTTTCTGACTATAGCATTAGGGTAATAAGTCAGTTCTGTCGTACTCTCAATTTTTTTAAATTTAAAAAAAAACTTCGGGTTCTAATGAGATCTTTAGCCAGATCGAAATACTAGTTTTAACCTAGCTAATATGTTTGATTTGCTTTATTTTTGTATAAATACGGACGTTGAAAGCTCGTTATAAATTGAAAATAACATAAAAAAAATCTCAATGTATATAAAAACAAAAAACTAATAAAACTGTAAAAAATTTAATTTGTTTAACTTTTGGGATTTTCTTTATGTTTATCAATTATAAAAATAGTAGACTAGTAAAAATTCAACCGATTTATTTCCCACCGAATTGATTCGGTTGCAGCAATGTCGTAAATTCAGTGGAGCAAAAAAAAATGTTATTCTTCGTTTTTTATTTTTTTGGGCAAAAAAAGTTATTTTTTGATTTTTATTTTTTTGAGCCACTTTATTCTCTTCCTTTTTTCTAATTTTTGGCAATAACAAAATCCTGTAAATTTATTTTTTTTATTCTAATTTGCTTATGTAAACAAAAAATATCTTTTATAATAAAAAAAAAAAACAAATTATAAATTGAAAAAAGCAGAGCATTTTACTAAAAACTTCTCCACAAAATAATCAATATGGTATACTTGAATCCGTTCTGCTACATTTCTAAACAAATTATATATGGTCTTATGTTTTTGCATTTTAAAATATATATGTGATTATATATGGTGTCATGCATATCCATATATTATTATATATTTCTTATGTGGTAACATATATATTTTTTTAAAGAGAAGCAACACTCAGGAAATTCTTCCTATCAATTAATGTGTTGCTTTCTTTGGAAAGGGGATTGTGGAGAGATGAAAGGTAGTGAAAGATGAAGGGCTTCAAACTAAACACGTGCACAGTTATATCTGTTTATACCAGTTCTTTTATATTTTGGGTTTGAGTAGATATTGGTGGGTATTTTTTTGTTTCTGTTACAAGTAGGTAGTGGTGTGCTCTCAAGTAGATATAGTGTAGTGAGTAAAAAGAGAACGAGAGAAATACACTGGTTGTATTTTTTTCGATCAAACAAATAAAACTGTTATTTATGGTTATACCATAGATAAACATTGTACATATTTGTAAACAATTCAAAGAAAATGCTTAAAAAAGTTAAAAAGCGTGCAACTATGTAGTAAAATAAAAAATTTCACTACTGTGGGTAAAAATGATCTAAAAGCAAAAGAAATTGCTCAAAAAATAATTAAAATATGTTTTATGTGTTTTAGAAAAAAAAGCATACATATTTATTAGAGTTCACTTTGAAAATTTGATTTTTGGTTATCATCAATTTTTTAGAGTTTCACTTCTAATACATCTTTAGAAAGGTGTTGACCACCGCCTGGGATTTTAGTCAAAAATTAACCCTTAACTGCACGCTCTTACTTTGTTTTTATAACATTCACATCGAAAAAAGTCAAAAAATGGAAATTTGGGCGCCATGAAAATTATTTTTTTGTTATGTCGTAGTGAATGTCGAAAAATTGATGGTACAATATGGATTGCTAAATCTACCCACCCTAATGTACATATTCAAATTGTACCGACAATTTTGTTTTAAAAATAATAGCAATAGTAACAATATGTTTAAAAAAAATAAAAAATAATAAAATAAAAAATCGCCCGTTTTCGTATTTTTTTTTAAAATTTTAGCGATTTTTTTATTTTTGTCGTTTTTTTTTGCCAATTTTGTCGATTTTTTCAGTTTTAGAAATTTATGTCTATTTTTTTAATATTAACGGTTTATTAAGCTTAGCGATTTTTCTTTAATTTTGGCAGTTTTATCTCAAAGTGTTTTGTTTTTAGTTTGCGCGATTTTTTTTTTCAAATTTAGTGATTTTTTTAATTTTTGAAGATTTTTTTAAATTTCAGCGTTTTTTTTTCTCAATTTTGTCGATTTTTTTTCAATTTTAGCGATTGTTTTAATTTATGACAATTTTTTTAAATTTTAGCAATTTTTTCAGTTTTGGCGATTTTTTTTAATTTTGGCGTTTTTTTTCAATTTCACCGATTTTTTTTTGCAGTTTTATCGAGTTTTTTAATTTTTGGCAATTTTTTTTATTTTAGCGATTTCTTTCAGTTTGGGCGATTTTAGCGTTTTTCTTTTAATTTTTTTGGCAATTTTTTCCAATTTTAGTATCTATTTCATTTTAAACGATTTTTTCAGTCTTAGCGATTTTTTTCAGTTTGGCAGATTTTTTTTTTTTAATTTTAGCAATTTTTAACGTTTGTTTTAAATTTTAGCAATTTTTTTTCAGTTTGGTCGATTTTATTATTTGTTTTTAATTTCTGGCGATTTTTTTAAATTATTAGATTTTTTTAATTTTGGTGATTTTTTGCAATTTGGGATTTTTTTTTTTTTTTTATTTTAGCGTTTTTTTTTTATTTTTTGGCTATTTTTTTCCATTGTAGTGTCTTTTGTGTACATTAGCCACAATTTTTTATTTTATTTCACTATTGATCATTTTTAAATACAAAATTCACTAAAGTTGTTTGTAAAATATATGTTGTACCTCAGTTATTTTTAAATAACTTGTAGTACTACAGTTATTTGAGAACAAAAAACAAATACAAACAAATATTTCATGCAAAACCACAAATATCTGTTATTGGTTTTATGAGTTGGGTTAGTGTGCATGTGTAAAACAATACCATATCAGTTACACTCATTCTCTTATTTATAACATATTTAACATGTATGTATCTGTTTTATTTGTTTTGCTAATACAAACAGTTCTACTGATGCACGTCTTTACTTCAAACATGGCAACATTGTAATTGCGCGAGATGATAAGTCTTAGAACAGATGTTGCTCGCCACCTGATGGAGAGTTGGCGAAACTTATTGAAGCTTTTTTAGTTCATAGCCCTGATTCATTATTTTACTTCGGTGGGGTTAAGTGCTATGGGAGCACCGAAGGTGGGAGCTGCGGGATAGAAAACTCACACATATTATTTTTCTAAATTGATGTTACCGTCACCGGGAATCGAACCCGGGACCATCTGTGTAACAGTCCAACGCGCTAACCATTACACCACAGCGCCCATATATGATATACATAACACAATAAGTAATCATATATAGTAACATATAAACTATATAATTTAAGATATAATAGTATAATATAATATATATGCTATATGTAGATATAACAGCATGTCTTATAAAATTTGTTTTTGTGTTATATAAGATATGCTTATGGTGCCATGTGAATACTGCAATTAAAGACATAATTACATATGTGGAGCCGCAAAACCTCCTTTTTTGCTCATATCAAATTTTTGGGAAATTGTGGTTTATTTATTTTACCCCCCTTAAAAAACTGCATGAACCTGGAAATGGTAACAAATTTTTAAAGTATCAAAAGATACTAACTGCCATAAGTCACCAGGTTAAATGTTAAGGATATTTGATATAAAACCATTTTTATATCAGAATAAGCACGTTTTGTCAAAATAAAAGTTAAAACAGTATGTTTTGTTTAAAAAAAAATTAAAAAGGACGTTTTGATTTTAAAGCCTGATCGAATATTTATTTAATATGTTATTTTCTACAATGTTGTTTTTTGATTATGCCATCTAAAAATGCAACAGTTTGCTCAAAATTACACTCAAAAAATAATCTAAGTAAAATTTATTGCTATAAAATGTTGCAATGTCTGTTTTTTACACTATAATGTCAATTTCAACTTATAATAAAAAATAAGTAAAAAAATATTTTATTTCAAAATAAATTGCAATTAAAACATTTATTTCTTCTGCTTATGCAGATTTATATATAAATCTATATTGAAAATGAATCACTTAAATAAGCGTCAAAAAAATTAAGAATATTAAAAATGTTATTAAGACAAAGTAATAAAAAGACAACAACAAAGTGGAGTTTGTGTTGGTTTTGATTGATGGATTGCATCCTACATTGAAGCAAAAAATGCAACCACACGAAAATATGTCAAAGACTATGAAAAAAGTACGTTTTGATAAAAAAAAAATTGAAAAGTACTATTTGTTATGCACCAATTTTCTTGGTTAAAAATAAAAAAAAAATATTGTAACTAAATTTTTTCGAAAAGATTTCAACCCAAATATGGGTCATTCCATGTCAGACCGAACACCGTTTTTACAACACCTCTGCCGATTTACTTTAAATTTGCCAGACGTATTAAGCATTAAAAAATATTTTACCCGTGTTTCCAGAAAAAAAATTAAATTTTTTTTTTTAAACGGTTATGGGCATTTGAAAATCGTCAAAATCATGAAAAGTCATCCGACATGACAACTTTTAAACTGATGTTTTTCTAAAACTAGTTAATGGATTTTAAAGTTTAGTACCTTATTTTAAAGGTATTTGAACCTTTATGCTGCTCCTTATATGACATTTATATTAACAATTTAGTTTGAGATATCATTATATATGGTCCAACATCAGTAATATTTTCCATGCAAATAAGACATTATTATATATTGAAATATATAACCCCAAGTATAATTATATATGCACAGGTGTCAAAATTATGTATGATCCAATATCAATAATATTTTCCATGCGTATAATATATTATTATATATTGCAATACATATGTACTCATATATGCGCAGATGAAAAAATGATTTTTCGTTAAATTTTTTTCTTATTTTTATTAAAAATAATATTTTTTTTTTTTTTATTAATTAATCATATAATTACAAATTATATACTATTACCCTAACCGAGCACTAGCTACTATGGCCTTCGGCGCGTTGTAGCGCAAACAGACCAGTGCCTCTGGTGGGAATCGAACCCACGACCCCCGCACTGATAAGCCAGCAAGCTACCAACTAGCCTACCGGGGCGCACAATTAAAAATAATAAATGTCATGGGATATATAGTAAATCTAATTTAATCCTAAAATATTTCATTCTACCCACAAAAATTTACTTTTTGGATCTAATTAAATCCAAGTAGATCTAAATTTATCCCACAGGATATTTTGGAATCCATCAGGATCTTAAATTAGAAATTTTTGGATGCTCCAATTTTGAGATCAATTTTTATCTACCTTAAATCGGTAATATATTTGAGGGATCTAATCGGATATAACTGGGTACCCCAATTCTTATATAAACTTGGATAAGAATAAATATCGATCTATATCAAATGAGATCTGATTTTGTATTTGAGATGTAGTTTTTTTTTATCGAGTATGCTTTTCATGTTTCAAAACTCAATAATAACTGTTATTTTTGGTCTCTGTTTATTAATAAAGCCAATTTTAGATTTCAGTGAAATTTATTAAAAAAATCTATTTTGTATTTTCAAAACAACAGAAAACAACTCATTCTCAGGCTTATGTGTGTTGAAATACTTAAAATTTATATAAAATATGAAATTTAAATAATAATAATTAACAGTAGGATAAATGTTTCAGCCATTCTTTGACCAAAGCAAAGTGCTAAAATTATAATTTTTTTTTTTGAAAATTAAATAATAAAGGGTTTTTTTTATAGAGGTATAACTTTGAAATGTAATAAAACAAAGATGAATTTTTTTAAATTGACATGAATTTTACTTTATTCGAAAGATAATCTTCTGGCAATAAAATTTAATTATGACTTCTGGCATATGGTTGGCTCTGAGTAATCTAATCTGGAGGTCCAATTTTCGATGACCTTATCCAACATTTCTGGTATTGGTAATAACGCGGATAATGTTGTCCTCCAAGGATTCAATCGTTTCGGGCTTACCGGCGTAGACTAGCGACTCACTCATATTCTCACAGAAAATAGTTCAGCGGCGTTAAAGCGCACGATTTTAGAGGCCAATTCACGGGTCCGAAACGTGAAACTATGCGTTTACCAAATGTTTCCTTCAATAAATCAATTGTGGTACGAGCTGTGTGACATGTTGCGCCATCTTTTTGAAACCACAGCTCCTGCACATCTTGGTTGTTCAATTGATGAACGAAAAAGTCATTAATCATGGCTGTATAGCGGTCACCATTGACTGTAACGTTCTGGCTAGCATCGTTTTTTAAATAAGTACGGACCAATGATTCCACTAGCCCATAAAGCACACCAAACAGTCAGTTTTTCTGGATGTCTCAAGATACTCTTGAGGATTTTCATCACTCCAAATACGGCAGTTTTGTTTCTTGACGTATCCATTTAACCAAAAGTGAGCTTCATCGCTAAATAAAATTGGCAAAATTCGTGAGCGATAAGTATTTCGAACAGAACCATGATTTTCAAAATAAATTTTGCACGATTTTGAAGCGTTGTTCAGGCGTCAGTCTATTCATGTTAAAATGCCAAACCAAACTAAATATAAATCACTTGACAGTTAAAAAAATGTTGCCTACTTAAAGTTTTATACCTGTACAGAAAACAACCTTTATAAGAATAACAAAAATAAATCTGTTGAGTCTACAAAATGTTTGTTAAAATGAACACAAATTTTTGTTAATTGAAAGTATTAAATTAATCAGTCGCATATTTTGCGCAGATTTCGACGTAAAGTTTTTCATAACTAAATGGTTCATTTTAATTAAGTTTGTTTTAACATAATTTATTTTTAATATCAAACTTCTGAAGAAAGAGCATTAGAGGGTTAATACCACATATATTGCTGCACTTTCGAAAATATAAACAAATAAATAACATTGAAATAAATTACTCAAATTTCAAAAATTGTGATTATTTCGTTAAAAAATGTAACCTTCACAATACCGGTTTATACCAGGAAAACAATTCAGTCATACTAGAAATTTATGAAATTCAATAAATTTCGTTTTAAACAAAACTACTTACGTTATTTTGAAACCCATGTAATTCGCTGTAAACAATTAGATTACAAATATTATTTAAAGTTGAATATCATTTTCTAAAAAACAAAAAAAAACCGACAAAATTAATTATACAAAAAAGCTCAAAAAGTGCAGCTGAATTATTATTTTTTTCTATATTTTACTCTCCTAAATGAAGAAAAACAACAGAAAACCCAAACACGTTTTTATATTTACAACAATTTAGCATAAATTAATTTAAACAAAATGCAGTAGAATTTTTTATTAGTTTTTTTTTTTTAAAAACTTTTTTTCGAGTATAGTTTATTAAATGTAAATTTTTTTGTAGAAAAACAACTAGAAAAGTTTACTATTTAATATGAATGACGATTTGGAAATCAACTACACCAAACTATAGTACTGGCCAAAGAAATTTTGTAGATTACCAAATAATAGGAAAGGTAAGGAATCGTCATAGGTATTCACGTATTATAATACACCTTACTTCACTGATGAATTTTAGAGGCGATGAGCCTAAAAGTACTGGCGATAAGCCTAAAAGCAATGAAATGATGAATGAAAGTGGAGGGTAAATTAACTGGTTACTTATATGGTTACCGGGTTGGGAAAAGTAATGTGTCTATAAATAAATTTCCATAAAGGAAAATTATTACAAATATTTCTTTTAACTAAATAAATAACGTGGTCGCGCTGAGACTCGAACCTGGTGTCTCTGGCTGTTAGGGGAGAACTCTACCAGTTCAGCTATCTTAACATATAATATTGGGTTGCTTAAAGTGTAAATGAAGTGTTGTGTTTCGAGTTTTTGTTTGTTACCCTCATGTTTACAAAAATAAACAAAGTAATGTGTCTAAAAATAAATTTTCAAAAAAATATTTTAGTTATTACTTTATTACTTTGTAATTAATGATCGGTAAGTCTTTATTTTATGATTGGAAATAATGTCCTATGTAATTATATATCCTTACAAGGTTACCCATTAGTTTCCAATTATTGGTAATTTATTACTTGACGGTTTAAAATAAAATTGAAGGTAAGGAGTATACATTACAATGTAATGCATTATGTAACCAACTATTGATAACGTATTACAATATATTTCGAAATAATGCAGAAGATAAGGAGTATTAATTACAAAGTAATGCATTATGTAACACATTATCTGTAGCTCATTACTTTTTGTTGGGAAATAATGATACAGGTAAAGAGTACACATTACAGGGTAATTCATAGCTTTATTGCATCCATTACCAAAGTTTTCCGAGGTTGGTTTGCGTAGCCAATGTTTTGTTTATTAAGCCGTCAGCTACTAACTGGGAATTCAACTGACACATTTAACCTTAAAATTTTAACGGAACATGTAATCTGGTAATTAGTTAAACTCCTTACCCCTAGTGACTTTTGGTATTAGTAATACCAATTTCACAGGTTTAAATGTTTTCATGGTATAGTTAGTTCGTTTCTTAACAAAATTAAATATAATTAAATTTGTACTAGAAATTTAACAATTTTAAAATAATATTTAATTTAAAAATTAAAGATTTAATTAAAAAATAAAATGTTACCGATGTAAGTACTTATCCCGATTTACATTCCCTTGTTAAAATAATAGGGTTTGTAATAGAAAAGTATCACGTTACCTCCATATTACAAAAAGTTTATTACCATTCTGGTAACATATTACAAAACAACGGGGTCTGTAATAGAAAATTAATAGTTAATGACCTTAATTTCTTATTCAAAAACCTATTACCGAAATGTTTTTGTAAGATGAGCCTAAAAGTACTGGCGATAAGCCTAAAAGCAATGAAATGATGAATGAAAGTGGAGGGTAAATTAACTGGTTACTTATATGGTTACCGGGTTGGGAAAAGTAATGTGTCTATAAATAAATTTCCATAAAGGAAAATTATTACAAATATTTCTTTTAACTAAATAAATAACGTGGTCGCGCTGAGACTCGAACCTGGTGTCTCTGGCTGTTAGGGGAGAACTCTACCAGTTCAGCTATCTTAACATATAATATTGGGTTGCTTAAAGTGTAAATGAAGTGTTGTGTTTCGAGTTTTTGTTTGTTACCCTCATGTTTACAAAAATAAACAAAGTAATGTGTCTAAAAATAAATTTTCAAAAAAATATTTTAGTTATTACTTTATTACTTTGTAATTAATGATCGGTAAGTCTTTATTTTATGATTGGAAATAATGTCCTATGTAATTATATATCCTTACAAGGTTACCCATTAGTTTCCAATTATTGGTAATTTATTACTTGACGGTTTAAAATAAAATTGAAGGTAAGGAGTATACATTACAATGTAATGCATTATGTAACCAACTATTGATAACGTATTACAATATATTTCGAAATAATGCAGAAGATAAGGAGTATTAATTACAAAGTAATGCATTATGTAACACATTATCTGTAGCTCATTACTTTTTGTTGGGAAATAATGATACAGGTAAAGAGTACACATTACAGGGTAATTCATAGCTTTATTGCATCCATTACCAAAGTTTTCCGAGGTTGGTTTGCGTAGCCAATGTTTTGTTTATTAAGCCGTCAGCTACTAACTGGGAATTCAACTGACACATTTAACCTTAAAATTTTAACGGAACATGTAATCTGGTAATTAGTTAAACTCCTTACCCCTAGTGACTTTTGGTATTAGTAATACCAATTTCACAGGTTTAAATGTTTTCATGGTATAGTTAGTTCGTTTCTTAACAAAATTAAATATAATTAAATTTGTACTAGAAATTTAACAATTTTAAAATAATATTTAATTTAAAAATTAAAGATTTAATTAAAAAATAAAATGTTACCGATGTAAGTACTTATCCCGATTTACATTCCCTTGTTAAAATAATAGGGTTTGTAATAGAAAAGTATCACGTTACCTCCATATTACAAAAAGTTTATTACCATTCTGGTAACATATTACAAAACAACGGGGTCTGTAATAGAAAATTAATAGTTAATGACCTTAATTTCTTATTCAAAAACCTATTACCGAAATGTTTTTGTAAGTTTAAATTGACGATTTTAAACAATTTTATTGGTAACAAAGATAAATTTAATAAAAAGTTAAACACATAATAAAAAATATATTCTAGTTTACAAGCCCATAAAAAATCAGTTTTATTCTGCCTTTATAAATTTATTCACCTTTTCGGGATACCATCCCCTTCCATTTAGGACTTTAAAGTGCATTATGCAACCTTCTTGGATCAGGTTTTCCATCTCTGCTTAAAATCGTCCCTGTCATGGGACACCCTTTTTGTGGCCTTTAATTTTCTTTTAGCAAGAGCCCAATATCTTTCATCTGGTCTTAGCAGCGGGCAGTTTGGGAAATTCACCTCCCTTGGCAACAGGCGCGGATCCAACTTTTCTTTTAAAAATGTTTTCATCAAAAATTGTTTACTTAAAATTTTTTTTTATGTCAAGAATATATGGTCTTTATTAGGTATTCTCCATAATAGCTTCTCCTATTGGTCAAGCATGTACCATTACACAGTGCAACACGAAAAAAATAACCATATACGGACACCACTACGTGATAAAAGACTAAAAAAAAAGACCCGTGTCTCCCAATTTTTCCCAAAGTCATCTCCTTTTTTGTTTATGGGCCGCCAAAAATTTGGGGCCTCGGTATCATTTTCGCAAAAAAGTGATCATTTTCTCGGGCTCATATCTTGCAAACCGTTAAGAATTTCGATTTACTCTCTATAGCAAAGTTGTAGCTCTTGTCATAAAGAACAAAAATTGCGAACATAAAAAAACAATAAAACTTCACCTTCCAGATCAAAATCGCAAAAAACTTAAAAAAATTCGATTTTTTTTTACCTTTTTTCCCGTGTTCAGGTGCATAGGTAGCAAACCGTTCAAAATTCAAGGAAACAATCAACTACAAAAATTTACCTAAGATCTCAATAAACAAATTTCTAGAACATATAAACTTCCTGGGAATTGGGTTTGCTACCTATGCACCTGAACAGGAGAAAAAAGGAAAAAAAAAATTCAATTAAAAAATTTTTCACTTTTGCGCGCTACCTAAACAGTGTTAAGAATCATCTCTAGGAAGTTCATATGTTCTTTATGACAAGAGCTACAACTTTGCCATAGAGAGTAAATCGAAATTCTGAACGGTTTGCAAGATATGAGCCTGAGAAAATGATCACATTTTTGCGAAAATGATACCGAGGCCCCAAATCTTTGGCGGCCCATAAACAAAAAAGAAGATGACTTTGGGAAAAATTGGGAGACACGGGTCTTTTTTTTTTTAGTCTTTTATCACGTAGTGGTGTCCGTATATGGTTATTTTGCCATGACTTAAAAAATTACACACACTGTTATAAAAGAGTTATATCTAATAAAATCATTATTTGATTGGTTAATCTATAGTTGAGTATTTTTACAAAACAATAAAGCTAGAGACTTAATTTTATATTGAAATGCTTTGCAGGATAATTTTGGCGGTTTATGAAAGCACATCAACCTTAAAAAGTACGATTGATGAAGATAACTTCTACACAGAGAAAATTTAGCTCATAAAGTGTATAAACAATTTCTTAAAATTAATGAAAAGCTTATTACTTTTAACGAAACTAGTTTTTTAATGAAAAAATTTTCATTAAGTGAATGAAACGATACTATTAATTAAAGAAGATATTTCTCATAAAATTTTATGAAACTTCGATTAGAACGAATTTCAGCTGCTTCTATACAAAAATTCATTAATTTCATGCATTAAATTTTCTCAGTGTATTATCCGACCTAACAGTTTGGAAAAAAATACATTTTATCGTTTTTTTTTTTTTGTCATTTTGAGACATTATAGACAAGTTTCGATATTGCACTAACAAGAGGAGTCTCCCGATGGATTATCTCCGATTTTAATGAAATTTGGATATGTGATAAAGAAGAAAAAATATGAGGCACGTATTTTTTTATATAAAAAATATAAAAAGTGGCCATTTTTCGATTTTTCCGCTCATTTCGAATTTTAGGCAAATGGGATACCAAATGAAAGAGCTTCCGGACACACATTAATTGGTAAACGAGATATGTCCGATAACTTCTTGGTAGTTTTGTTATTTAAAAAAATGCCTTTTAAGTGATATTAAAACTGGCGTTTTGTTTAAGAATGTTGGAGAATAGTTGGATTAAGCTAAAAAAAAAATGTATATTAATGTCTACTAAATTAAATCGAAGTTGTGTCTGAGCTTTTTCCAACATTCGCAATATATTTTAAATAAATGACTATCTTAACACACTACATAGCAGGCAATATTGGTGTTTTCTCGAGTGCATCAAAACTGCCTTTAAGGGATCTACTAGCTTTAGAAATCTATAAAAACGACAATATTAAAGCAATTATAAAAAAATAAATTCTTTATTCAAAAATTTTTTTTTGCGATAGAAAAACATAATATTAAATATTATGTATTCTAAAAATTATAATTTAGAATTCCGGCTAACATGGCGACAGTGGTAACCATTTCATTGTAGACCCTTTTTTAAAGGCAAAATTGGGTGCCATCGTGCAGCCTGGAGTACAGAAGTACTATAGAAAAATAAAATTTAATTTTTTTTGACACACGAATAATTTCATTAGTCCCTAACATAGCCGGATTTTAAAATTTTTGATTTGCATTAATATGGTATGAGGGAAAATTCAAAAATCTACAAAAACACACAAATAAATGGTTGTTTTCTATTTTTCAAAAAATTATTAGGCAAACATTTTAAAATTTCTCTACGTTAGGGACTTCATCACAAAACAACAAAAACCGATTGAAAATCGTTCCAACCGTTAAGGCTGTATACTGGCACCACCCGATTTTCAATATCTTGTGTTGAGAAAACAGCATTTAACGTAAATATTGCTCATGTAAAATATATGTTAAGGAGAGTTTATTTAACAAGTTGTAACTTTTTTATTTCTGCGATTTTTTTTTCAAAATTTTCATAGCAAATAGAAAAAATTTCAAACTATTTAAATTTGAAACAATACAAATTTAAAAATACACAAAAATCTAAAGCTAGTAAACCCCTTAAACAAATCTGTATTTCATTAGTTTCAGACATGTTTCCATACAAAAATGTTTTACCTTTGGCATCACTTTTTAGCACTTAAACGTGAGATGGGCCGCTAAAAAAATACGTGTCCGCTAAAAAAATACGTGTATTTTATTTTTTTAAATATCCAACTTTTAATGACATCGGAGGTAACCGATCGGGAGACTCTCCTTGTAAAAGAATGATCTGCATGATATTTAAGAATTTTCGAATTAATTTAATGAAGTTTCACTGGATTTCGTCTATTGAAACTGTTTATGTTGTAAATGTAAATTTTCTTAACATTGTACGAAGAACTATAATTTAATTTATGATAATTTTCATTCACTTTATTAAAAAGTTTGATTAAAAATCTGGTTTCAAAAAAAATATGTAGCTTTTCAAAAATTTTGAAAATTTTTTCATTGTTTTTGTGAAGAAATGCTTAATAGATTTACTGAAAAATTTCATTATTTTTCGTCCAAAAATAAAAATCTCTCAGTGAGCTTATAAATGTCAAATTTTTTCCATTTGCAAAAATTTATTTTTTTATACATTTTCTTATCAAACTGTTTGGCCACACTTATAATTTCGCTTAAAACTAAAGTTTTTATGTTTTTTTTTTTTTAAATTTAAAAATTTCGAAAAATTTAACAAAATATACGAAAAAATGGGGTAAAGCCATTACCAGATGGAAAAACATAATGGGGCTAAAAATAGATTTTGTAAAAAAATTAAGAATTTAAAAAAATATGTTATTAATTTTTAATTTTTCTTTTAAACGAGCTTAAGATCCTTTATTTATAATATAATTATAATTATTTATTTCCAATATTTCGTATCCACATTGGGTGACTTCTTCAGGAAACAATTATTATAATTATTATATTAAAAGTGAAATTTGTCGAGTAGTGTAATTCGAAATTTTGAATTTTATTTTTTTTATTACAAACCTTATCTCCTACTTATAGTGACAGTTCTTTGAAGTAGAGTAAGTAAATGAATTTTAATTAAAACAACAACAAAATTATATATACATTTTATACAACAACAAATTAAATTAGCAACAAAATCCGACAACAACAGCAAAATCTTAAGGCGGCAGTTTGCTGAATTCTAAAAAACAAAAACAAAATTAAATGAATGCTTTACAAATAAACCAGAAACTAACAGAATAATAATGAAATAAAAATTTTTAAACAACTTTTCACATTAACACATAAGAGTGGTACGAAATTTTAAATTTTGTGAATACATTAAAAATATAAATTTTGACATACAATTTTGTAATATCATTTTATTTTAATACTATCTTTTTAAATTTTTATTTTCCAATTATATATTCGAGATCGTGTCTCAAAATATACAATTTATCATCAAATTTATAGCAATTAAATGTGCTAAAGTCCCAAAACTTAATTAACAAATTGTGAAAAGCAATCTGATGTAGGCGTGTCCCTATCCGGATTTCATTCCTGCCCAAGGAAATCTTCAGGGGACTTTGTTATTAGAATTTCTAGAGATATTTGTTATGTTAAATCACAAACTCAAATTGTTTGAATATGTGTGTTAGTGCTTGTTTTCTTTGTAAACTTAAAGTGAATTTGATATTTTACACAGAAACTTTTCTATTTAACCATACAGCTTATAAAAAAATTAATTTGAGAAATATGTTTAACAAAAAATATTTATGTTAGAAATGTTGAGGTTAAGAAGAAGAATAAACGTTTTACTCTTAAAATTATAAACACAGACTAGGCTAGTTTCTGCCTTTTCATGGACATCAGTGATTTTCCATTTAAATTGTATTATTATTTGTGTCTTATAATTGTTAGATTGTCTCTATATGATAAATTTTTCAACATCCTGCGGCTGTAAGAATCAAACCTGCGCTCATCTTACATTACAAACGTAACAACACCAAGTCATGACCGTTTAGCGATCACATCCAAGTATGGCCTCGAATGCAATGCAGCTAAATTGCAGTTTTATTTCCTATTAGCCTTTTCTGTTATTGTATATTATACTCAGAAGTGACAACACTAACAACACAAATATTCTATTTTTAGATTTTTGTTTATTTTTCTAATCTCCTCCGTCTCTATTTCACAATGTTACCAGATTGACGTATGGCTTTTACGTTCAGGGTTGACAACTTTTGCGTTTTAAGTTGAGACATCGCAACAGGGCAAATTTTATAATGTATTTTAATACAGTGTTATTTATTTATATATTTAAAAGTCAACTAAAATATTAATTGATTTAATTAAATTTAATTTAATTCAAATCGAATCTTTAATTAGATATTTAAGGTTTATAATTTTTTCTGTGTAGTGTTATAAAAAGTACTCTAAGAAATCTTTACTTTCATTGTAAGATATTTGACGTTCATATCATTAGCTTACTGAAAAAGTCATTATTTGTCTCCAATAATATTATCACTTTGCAAGTAAAATTTATATTTTTTGGAGTAAATTTTGTGTAGCCATACAGAAAATTAATATTTATTTGTTAACTAAATTAAGAAAATTATTAAATTCGATTTATATCCAACATAACTTATAGAACTGTAGTCAGTCGTTTTTGGAGTTTACGAATTTTAAATGAATTTTGTTTTTTAATTAATTAATTTTTTACAAGATATAGAGATAAACTTTGAAAAAAAAACTACCTATTACCAATGCACAGTGGGATATATCACACAATTTTTGGAAATAAGTCCACCATTTCTTACTTAGTAGTCCGCTTGCAATGAAATTTTGGAACAGTCATAAGTGACTGTAATATTGAGCTTAAATTTTGGTTTTGAACCTTCCATACCAGCCGGGCGGCAAATAGGAAACTGTTTGCATATAAAATGTTATGAGCTCGTAATTATTTTTTTGTTTCTAATCCGAGTTTTAAAAGATTAACATATTTGTAATCTGCTAGTAGATACTAACAAAAAACATGTATTTGTTAGTTATCTCTAATAGTTACAGAGATATTTCCATTGAAAAATGAGAAATTCCAAATTTTGTCCGACTCAGGTCCAGCGTTTTGCTACTAGTGTGGCTATTTAGCTAAATAAATTCTTGATGGAAAAAAAAAAACTGAATGCAATATCTTGTTCCACTCAAAAACTACATTCGTTTAAAGTAAAAATTAAAAAAAATTCAAAGCTTCTAAATTTTTTCCCAAAAAGCACCAATACTCTTTTGACTCCAAATAAATATTTCCTTTCTCCACATGTAATGTGTGTACACTATTCTGAAAGATCTTTTTATATAAAAGCGAATTGTGTTAAAAAAAATATTGATTTGTATATAATTTTCCCGACATCCGCTTTTAAATTTGTCACATTTTTAAAACAAATATCAATTTTAACCTACTGTTAAAAATTGTGCGCCCCTATGATTAGGTACCGGAAGTGGTTATAGATACTCCGACATATACCTAATTTATTCGGTAAGTCTCTTCCAAGCCCCGCTTTAAATCTAGACATGGCAGCAGAAATGTAAAAAATGCCATTTTTGGAAATTTATTTTTAGTTTTTGGGAATTGAGGGATTGCTTACAGCAAATCATAAATTTGAACATAAATTTCACATTTTTGACTTAAAAGTCTTTTTAATTCCAAAAAAATAATTGCATTATGTCTATTAATAAACATTTTATTGAGTAGTGAAAATTTAAATTTACACATTTTACAAAATTTTTGCTGAAATGTTGCTTTCTTTTTTGACTGGTTTTTTTTTTAATGTACCAATATCATGCCAACTGTTTTCTGGTACTAAAGAAATAAGCTCGGTGTCTTAAAACACAGCTATTATTACGTCTCTTCAGTATTTTGTTGCTTCTTAATTTTATTAATTAGTAAAGTATGTTGTTGCTTTCATTATATGACAATTAAAGCTCCTCCATTAATAGACCAAGGAAGAACTTTATAACAACTTGTTTTAATTTAAGCCTTCATGACGAAAACGTGTTGAAATTAAAATTATTAGTTAATCAAACGACATTTTTTTACAACTTTCTCCAGATGAAATGCATATACAAAAACTTAAATTTTTTGCATTTTGGTCCACTCTATTACACTCATAATCTTAAGTAGTAGTTAAGCATAAAAAATGATAATCTTCTTCGCAAAATAAAATCATTTTTAATAAAATAAATGTTCCTATTGATATCATCTAAGAAATTCTCGGCATTTGTCAATTTGCGCATTTTGGTGTCATACCAAAATTTAAATTGCAGATCGAATATGACGCATACTTTGCATATGTTTCGGAATTTGCTTTAATATTGGCACTTCATTAATTTTGGGATCACTGAATTCGAATCTTTCATTCGATTTTTATTATTCAAACTGACTGTCATACGATTTTTTTTTAATTTATATGTATTTAATTTTTATCGGACAGTTTTTGGGGTAGTGGACAACGAATCTGTTGATTTAGATTTCCATAATGACGCAAAGTTTATCCTTGTTGCCGTAAATTTTGTTTCGAAAAGCTTTTGGTGTAGCTGAATACGAATACGAATCCGACATCAAGTTTTCAAAATTTAAAATTAAATACTTTAAAATTGTATCAGTCAATTTACGTTTTAAAAAAGTGGATCCGCTATTCAATATTTACATAATATATGTATTATGCAAAAATCAACAAATTTTTTTGCTAAAATACTGTAGGCTGCTGATTTTGAAAGGGTAGATATTAGTGCATTCCAATTGCTCGGGTTTGGTTGTGTTTGAGTAACCGAGTAATTCGGTTACTCAAACACAACCAAAGTATTTGCCGCAGCAAATACTTTGAAGTTTGGAAAACAGATTGTTGTTCTATTTTATTTATTTTTTTCAAACTGATAATTTGTAATTTATGTGATTAAGTTGTATATAAATAGATCCGAATGAAACAAAACAGTGAAACACCATATCAGTGCTATAACACCAAAAATTTATGAATTAATGAATAAATTGTTTTGCACAATATAATTGTTTTGCGATTGTTGTGATTTTTTTATTGAATACGATATTTAATGATATTTAAAACTTCTCTTAATTTCTGGAAATCGGACTTTTGGTTGTAAAATTTGTTACAGTTGGAATTTTTGGGTCGAGTTTTAATGAATTTTGTTCACTAAACTCAGGAAGTTTTCTTCAAAATATTAATGAAAAGGTTCTTAAACTTTAAGAAAAAGCTTCATAGTTTTAATGAAACTTTTTTTAATGAAACTTTATCATTAGGCGTATGAAATTTTTAATAAATAATATGAAATTTTTCATTAAATTTAATGACAAATTCCATTCATTTAATGAAAAGTTTCAATAGACGAGTTCCAGTGACATTTCATAGATCTAATGCAAAAATTCATTGATATCATGTAGATAATTCTCTCAGTGTAGTTTCGACCCTTCATTTTAGCCTGCAATTATTCAAGGATATTTTAAAAATAACTTAAAAGTGTGCTATTTAAGGCATTATTCTCCGTGCAGAATGCTTTTCTTCAAAATAGTTTTTTTTTACCAGTACAATATTGTGCATATCGTGGTGCCACGTAAAAAACTTATGAATAGTTATAGTGGTACATTGCTTTATATTTTATAGAAAAAAATCATTTTTAAAAAATACGAAACAATTTTTTTTTGTAAAATATAAACTATCCTAGAACATATTTTGATTTAATCGATTAACTAGATTAATCGATCAAAATTGTTCGAGTTATTTGTTACTCGAGATTGGCCATTTTAATTTACTCGAAAAATAATTTGATTGATGTTCATCGATTAATCGATTAACGGTTAATTTTATTGGCTTTACAAAGGCATATAACACTTTAAAATTTTTAAACTATTAGCAAATTATTTTTGCTGATTTTAGCAGGTTAACTTGCTACTTTCAATTAACCAAAACTAACTCAGCAAAACCACAGATTACCAAATAATGGGTAAAGTAATTTGTCGCCTTGGGGCTCCACGCATTACAATACACCTTAACTTACTGACGAATTTTAGAGGCACTGAGCCTAAAAATATTGGCGATGAGCCTAAAAGCAATGGGTGGACCCATTACCTAGTAGTGGGTAAAGTAACTGGTTACTTATATGGTTACATGGTGGGAAAAAAAAATCTGTTTATAAATAGATTTTCATAAAAAGAAATTTGATAAAAAAAAAATATTTCAAATACTTATTTTTTAATTAAATAAATAACGTGGTCACGCTGGGATTCGAACATGGGGTATCTAGTTTTTTACAATTAGTTAGAAGAGAACTCTACCAAATGAGCTATCGATACATATAATATTTGATTGCTTAAAATGTAAATGAATTGTTGTGCTTCGTGTTTTCGTTCGAGATATCAAAAATATACACCTTAACCTCATGCCTACAAAAAATCACAAAGAAATGTGTCTATAAAAATATATTTCAAAAATATATTTTAATAATCACTTTACGTTTATAATGCACTATGTAATTGATCATCGGTAAATCATTATTTTATGTTTGGAAATAATGTAAAAGGTAATAAGGAAACATTACAAGGCAATCAATGATAGTTCAATTATCGGTAACTCTTTACTTTATGTTTTAAAATAATGTTGAATGTAAGGAGTATACATTACAATGTAATGCATTATGTAACCAACTATTGGTAACTCATTATTCTATGTTTCGAAATAATGCTAAATGTAAGGAGTATACATTACATAGTATTGTACTATGTAACCCATTATTGCTAACGAATCACTTTTTGTTGAAGAATAATGATACACATAAGAAGTTGACATTACAAGGTAATGTATTACTTTATCGCACCCATTACCAAATTTTTCCTGGAACGCTCACATATAACTAATTTTTTTACATTTATTTATTTATAGATTTATTATTATTTATAGATTTATTTCTGCTATTCTTATTTTATTAATATTTAGCAGAAAAATCTAATTTTAGCAGTTTTTCTTGAAAAGTCATTTCGAACTAATTTTTAGTAGTTTTGCCAAAATGTTTTTCTCATTTTTTCCCCTTAGTGCAGATAATGTGTTCTTTAAAGACTTGCCAATACATTTTTACGTGGTTTTTTTATTTTAAATAATTATAAAGTTGAAAATGTTGTTAAATTACAGAGATATAACTTCGAGTGTACACTTATTCTACATAAATATCTGAGTATTATTTTTTTTTTTTTTAGTTTTACCCCCATATAAACAACAGAATTTTTTATATTTTTTCTATATTTTAGAACCAAAACCGAACTTTAGAACATTTGAAAAAAATTTATTGTAAAGCAACAAAAAAAAATTCTATTTACGCGACTTGAAATTACAACAAGTTTTGTTGGATTTTTGTTCTGTATTTTACCTTGAATAAATCTTGTTTAATTATATTTTTAACAGACACTATTTAAGATTTATTAGCATTAAAAATGCAAAAAAAAAAATCAAATATTTTATATACATACATTACACTCATAAAATTAACACAAATTAGACAAAATAGTTTAACAAATGTCGTTTGAATTTTAAGAAGAGCTTTTTCAAAGGTTTAAGAAATTTTAAAATTTAATCAATTCTATATTGGGATATAAGGGACCCTCAAAGGCCTAAAGGGTTCCTCTTTAGGGCAGAATCAATATGAGTACATAATAAAAGTGTAAATTACCAAACATTGCTGGACAAAACTTTTCATCTTAAGGTCGCTAAAAAGCGATAAAGTTTCGACTGTAGCTCATTGAGAACCAAGCTTACGATAGTGAGATTTGACATTTTCTCCTAAAACTGCGAATATTTCCAATAGTGATAGTTTTATTGAGACGAAAAGAGTTCTATTTTGGTTTTTTTAAAATTAGTTTTCAATAGTATGTACAACTATAGGGTGCATGCAGCTCGGGTCTCAAAGGAATAGCTTAACAAATATTTAAAATTTGTAAAAATGATTAATATTAAAATTAATATCATTGAACGCGATACATCAAATCTGTCAAATGTTTTAGCGATAATTAAAATATAAAGTCAATTTTTTAATTAAATAGGAAGTTTTTGCGACAGCAGATTAATATTTTTTTTGTTTTTGAACTTTTTTGCAGTTTGGCTTCATAAAGGGTCCGCCATCTAACGTTTTTTTTTCAACTAGTGCTTATTTCGTGAATGGTAACACTTGCTCATGTCTGATTTGACAGATAATTAGTTTTATCCTTCAGCTCAACGAATATGGTTGTGTATACGCTTGAACAACGCTGGGAAATATTGCGACATTACTTTGAAAATCATGGTAATGAGCAAGGAGTGGCCGTTACAGTCAATGGCGATCGTTATCGGGCCATGTTGAACGAATTTTTGTTCACAAAAATTGAAGACGGCGCTACGTGCCACACAGCCGAAGCTACACTCGATGTTTTGCGCCATGTTTTTGAAGACCGCATTATCAGCCGCAGAGCTGATGTCGTTTGGCCACCTCGGAGCTGCGATTTAAAACCGTTGGACTATTATTTGTGGGGTGCCGTCAAAGATAAGTGTTACGTGAAGCCATTATGCGTGAAGCCATTGGTGAAATACAGCTGCACACAATCGATAATGTGCTTAAAAATTTAACCGATCGTGTAGGCTACTGCATGGCCAGCCGAGGCAGCCATTTGAATGAAATTATTTTCCATTATTAACCGGAAGGATTGTACTTTCAAATAAAAAAAGAAATTTGAGAAAATATTCAGTAGTATTTTTTTAAAGCATTTAAAAAAAAAAAAAATTATTTGGCGGACCCTTTATATTATAAAACTTTTAATAAGTAGAATTTCCACTCTGCCAAATAATGTTATCTATATGAAGTCTCTTTTCGAAAACGTATTTAAATTAAAAAAAAAAAAAAATGGTCCATTTTCTAAAAAGTTGTTAGAGCAAAGCTAAAATAACTCATATTTTATGGTAAATCCCCAGGATAACGATATCCTTCCTAAATTTTTATATATTTAATTTTATGCAATTAATTTTTATTTTTAGCTTTAACGAAGAGGATTAAATTAATATAGTGAATGTACTTTTTTTTGGTGCAAACTGGCATTTCAAATAAAAAATTATAATTACCCGATGAAAAAAGTTCCGAAATGGGTATATATATAAACATATATTAGTCACATATATAATTTTATATCACATCATATCTTTGTTGATCCGAAAAATTGCATACATAACCAAAACTCCTGTGATGCCATCAGATCTTATCTGATATAATTTAAACCGAAAAATGGGTCTATCTAATTCGATCAAGTTAAATTTAATTTTATACAATATGATATAACTTCATAAAATCATTTAAAATTGTTTGGAAATCTGCACAAATATTTTGTTTCACATTTCAAATAGTAATGAAAGTTCAAATAATAAATCAATGGATTTTAAAAATAGATGTGATTTTAATTTGACTAATATGTGATGCCATATACAAAAAAACACCCTTTATAAACTAAACGAGAATTTTTAAAAACTCTTCTATTTTTAAATAACTAAAAAAAAATTAACTTTTTACTGCAAAATTACTGTTTTGGTGGTTGTTTATGAAAATACTAAAATAACTACTCAAAACAACTGTTACTGAAGTACAGTATTTTTTGTTAGTTCTTTTCTGAAATGACTGTCTAAATTAATCGTTTTTCATTTTCTCATAGTAAAATGAATACAATAGCAGTTAAAACGACTACTACTGTTTACTACCCGAATGACCTACATGTAGTTACTGCAAGAAATTGATCTTTTAAAATTGCATTTCATTTTTAATTTTCAGGTTCGCGATCATAATTAAAATGTTACTATCACAAAAAGATAACACTAATTGTTAATAAATCTAAGGGAAGATGTAATAGTAACATTTTAATTAATATCTAGCACCTGAAAATTCAAAATGAAATTCAATTTTAAAAAATATCAACAATACATACAAGATTCTCAAACCTAATGTAAAATCTAATAAGAAAACAATTAATTGGAATATGTTGTGTTTAAATATTAGTATACATGCTGCATTCCCAATTCGTTTTCAGTAATGGTAACATTAGCACTTGGACTGGCAACCCCGCAAAATAAAACGCTTTAAGATTTAAAGCCATTGGCTTAAACTTGTAAGAAAATGCGAAAATAACTCATGTTGTTCGAGTAATCAATTAACTCACCGATTTTCTGTGCTTGGTTTATATATATATACCTGATAACCCCTGATTCTTGTGGGTGGTGGATTATAATTAGGCTGAAGAGGACCTAGTGGCTTAGGTCGAAATTGCGGAACACCCTCTAGCGCTGGTCCCCACAAATTTTTTTTAATTCTCATGATGTTTTTTAATTCCATGAAAAGCGCCCAACATTTTCTTCATTTTGGCAATTTTTATATTTTTTTAATTTTTTATTCATAATTGGAGCTTTGAAAATAATGCAAAATTTTAGACATTTTTTTGGCCTGGTTAAGGGTTAACAATCCTATAAACAATAAATATTTTTTTCCTTGGTATTTGAGGTTAAATATGATAAAAAAAATAAAAAAATAGTTTTTGTTGAGTTTTAAAAACAATGTTAAGGAAAATATGTTCTTTTTGAAAATTGGTAAATTTTTCTAAAAAACTTAGAGATTTTTTTTTTATTAATTAAATAGTTTTAATTTGTCGACCTTTTTGTTGTAATTAAGTTTAAATAATGATCATCGAGCTTGATCATTATTTAAACTTGATTTTTTTTTTTATTTCGTCAATTTGTTTTTTTTTTTAAGAAGCAGTCTATTGTAGGTACTACCCGGGTAAAAATATTTATATCTAGTCATATATAATATGATTAAGTCATATCTGACTTTGAATGGAGTCACATCACGCCTTATAACATTATATAAATACATCTGATAATTTTTATTGAGAAAAATTTTTTATGGTTCTTGATATAATTATATCTCTCATAATCTTACTACATATATAACTTCATAAGCCATATAATAATCCAAATATATGTAATGATCGATATGATTATAAATGGTGACATGATAAGTCTTATTAAACTATATATGAGTTCATACTGAAATAATTTTCCTTACAATTCTATATAGCTTTATATATGTATAATACCATACATATTTTGGTAAAGTTCAATATCACATTGATTTATCTGCAAGTTAAGCCATTATTACATATGGCTTCACATATAATCATATTAATTGTATAACATAAATAATTTTCAAGTGATTTCTTTCATATAATTTCAAATAAAAAACTGGCACATTTTATAAGACAAAATAAATGTAATAAAAAAAATAAAAAAAAAAAAACTTTTTTGTTGATTTCTAAAAAACAATTTTTATGAAAATATGTCATTTTCAAATTTTGGTAGCGACTCCTAATTGTTTGTAAAATTTTTAAAAAACTTAGGGCCATTATTACAACTTGTCTTTAAAGTAATTGTTAGTAAAAGGTAACTTTAGCTAAAGTGAGGAAAAAAGTGAGCTATAATGTTTTTCGTTATTACAACTTCCCAATAAAATAAAATTAATATTTTTGATAATGTGGCAGCAACAAACTAAAAACCGATTATTGGTTTACGAATTGGTTTATAAAAATACGTAGTGGCAACGTACTTTTATTTATTTCTTTACAAACAAACAATAATTTGTGAAATTCGGTTGTGAAATTCGGTATTTTCTTCTTTTTCTTTATAGAGCAGAAAATGTGGTAACTTTAAACACATAAACCTTACGTTTAAAGTTAAAGGCAACAATGTCTTCCCTTTAGCTTATTGGTAATTTTTAGCTTAAAGTATACTTATAATAACGAAAAACTAATAATCTGTCAGATAACATCCGAACTTTAGCTATTGGCAAGTTGTAATAATGGCCCTTAGAGATTTTTTTCTTGTTATTTCGTCAATTTGTTTTTTTTAAGTAGCAGTCTATTGTAGGTACTACCCGGGTAAAAATATTTATATCTAGTCATATATAATATGATTAATTCATATCTGACTTTGAATGGAGTCACATTACGGCTTATATCATTATATGCAAATACATCTGAATATTTTTATTGAGAAAATATTTATATGGTTCTTTGTATATAATAATCTCACTCCATATATTACTACATAAGCCATATAATAATAATCCAAAAATATGTAATGATCGATATGATCACATGCTAATTCTTATTAAACTATGTATCACTTCATACTGAAATAATTTTCCTTATAATTATATAGCTTTATATATTTTGGTAAAGTTCAATATCACATTGTATTATATGCAAGTTAAGACATTAATACATATGGCTTCACATTCAAATTAAGTGATTTCTTTCATATAATTTCAAATAAAAAACTGGTACAATCTATAA
This sequence comes from Delia radicum, assembly GCA_021234595.1. Classification (NCBI taxonomy): domain Eukaryota; kingdom Metazoa; phylum Arthropoda; class Insecta; order Diptera; family Anthomyiidae; genus Delia; species Delia radicum. The sequence continues at coordinate 166,995,524 of CM037851.1, read as the reverse complement.
GACCAACAAACAACACTACATTATATGTTTTTGAAACACTAAATTGTTTCTTGTAAATTTTTAACCATTTCGTTATGTTTCATTTAATAAAATTTGTTGTTTTCTAGAAATTCGAATTTTCAACTTAAATACTTTTAAGCATAACATCAAGTCACAAAAAGCCTACCTACTATCGGCTAAAGTTTTATAAAATCAGATCTATTTATATTCAATTAGATATAATTTAATGTCCTGGATATGAACAAATCTCGGGTAAAATTGTACCAAATTATATCTCATTTGATATAATTAGATATAAAGGGTCCGCCAAATAACTTTTTTTTTTTTGAACTCCTGAACCAATTGGACTTTGTATGGCGTGATACCAAGGTCTTTATGCAAAATTCGTCTCAATGATGTCTCCGTTGACAACGACGGTGAATTGATGTTGATGGCGCTCCACGCACACTTTCTGCCACAGCAGCAATATTCTCGGGTGTACGCACTGTTTTTGGCTTTTCACGCTTTGGTTTATCGATGATGATGCCAGTTCCTTTTACTTTTTTCACAAGATAATGAACATACGGACCATTTTCGTTCAGCGGAAGGATAAAACTAATTATCTGTCAAATCAGACATGAGCTAAGTGTTACCATTCACGAAATAAGCACTAGTTGAAAAAAAAACGTTAGATGCCGGACCCTTTATATAGATGATCTATTTTTCGGATCAATTTGTATGTGTTTATTTATGGCAACTTGTCATTGTCATTATATTAGACTTCATATTAAAATTTTTACCCGGGTATGCAATCAATATTTACTAAAGGGAAATTGAGTATAATTTTAATATTAAATTTTTTTAAAATTTTTTTTTGCTATTTTGCCTTTTTAAGTTTTTATTTTTAATACCATTTTCAACTTTTTTCGAGCTATTTTAAACTTGCCCTGATTAGAATACATTTTTTTCTTCAAATCACAAAAAACGAGAATATCTTGAAAACCGTTAAAAATGTATTAAAATTTTGTTCTACAATCTTAACAGTAACTAAATTTTAATTCCAAATTCATGGAGAAGTCCTGAGGAACGTTTTTATAAATCCTTACAAATTTAGTGTAAACTTTTTTAATTTGTATGTTAATTTCCATACGATATAGTCGAAAAAAATTTAATTTTAAGCGTTAATTCATTCGATTTCGCTAACATTTGGAACTTATGTTGGTGTAGTCCATACACAACGATGCAGCCTTGAAGATCACAAATCGGAATGCGTCTAATTTCTTCATACGGTTTTGAAGCATTCTAATGAAGTATTGTAAATTAATATAATTATTATAGTTTTGGAGAACTAACATGTCTCCAGTTGTGTAAAAACTCGCAAACAAATAATATTTCTGAATCTGCAAATAATAAAGGGTCCGCCATCTAACGTTTTTTTTTAACTAGTGCTTATTTCGTGAATGGTAACACTTAGCTCATGTCTGATTTGACAGATAATTAGTTTTATCCTTCCGCTGAACGAATATGGTCCGTATGTTCGTTATCTTGTGAAAAAAGTGAAAGAAACTGGCATCCTCATCGGTAAACCAAAGCGTGAAAAGCCAAAAACAGGGGGTACACCCGAGAATATTGCTGCTGTGGCAGAAAGTGTGCGTGAAGCGCCACAACATCAATTTACCGTCGTTCTCAACAATTGAACATTTCGGAGACATCATTGAAACGAATTTTGCATAAAGACCTTGGTATGACGCCATACAAAGTCCAATTGGTTCAGGAGTTCAAAAAAAAAAAGTTATTTGGCGGACACTTTATTTTAATTAAAATTTATTTAGTTACATTTTCTTTACTAACTTATTTAATTGAGTGTACAAATAACAAGGATAAGCAATGTTATGCATAGTGCAAAATTAAAATTAAAATAAAATACAATTAAAACTAATATTTTTGAAATGACTTTGTAAACTCATCTTCATATATTTTCTTTATTTGTTATTTCTTTACAGATTCTTGAAATGCAAACACATTTAATTTTACATTCCCTTGTAATGTATTACTAAAAAAATTTTTTTTTTTTTACTAAAAGTGTTTTATCTTATAATTAATTTAAAAAAAATTAAATTGTTATTCCAATTAAGTTGTTATTAAATGATTTTTTACCGAAATGGCGGAATGTTCATATGCCAGATGTATACAGGAGCGTCGTTTGATTAAACGAGAATTAATGAGACAATCAAGGAATATGTTAGAAGTTGTTGGTAAGTATAAGCATATAGTTTGATTAAAAATAAACATATATATTATTTTATAGTACATTCACATTGAGCTCGAAAATACGTTTATTGAGTTTTCGTTCCAAAATACCATCGAAACTACAAATACCCAGCAAACATGACAATATACAGACACTTTAGTACTGCACGTTACATGGGTGAAGCCCATTGTAATGGTAATAATATTATTATATACCAACACATTTCCGTTTTTAAAAACATTATTATTTGTGCATTTTTGTTTTCTACTGAAATACATTTTTTATTCTTGGTAAATCATGATTCAATTGTTTGCTGGGTATTTTGAAAACAAGCAGAAAATATTGCAGAAACGTATTTTCAACGAAACTACGTTCCATAACTCTAACGTACAAAATTTTACAACTATGATTGCAAACGAATAAAGGAAGTTGGGAGAACGTCAAATATCTTAAACTAAAGGGCCCGCCATCTAACGTTTTTTTTTTTCAACTAGGGCTTATTTCGTGAATGGTAACACTTAGCTCATGTCTGATTTGACAGATAATTAATTTTATCCTTCCGCTGAACGAATATGGTCCGTATGTTCGTTATCTCGTGAAAAAAGTGAAAGAAACTGGCATCCTCATCGGTAAACCAAAGCGTGAAAAGCCAAAAACAGTGCGTACAGCAGAGAATATTGCTGCTGTGGCAGAAAGTGTGCGTGAACGAATGTTGCATAAAGACCTCGACATTTAATTTCGATGTTAAAAACAGTAAAAAGAAAGACAAATTGTGTTATACGCGTATAAAGTGTTAAATAAAGATATTTTTATGAAAATATTTTACGAAAACACGTTATAATACACACAAAATAATAACAGTGTGAACTGGTAAGTTTTCAACGAATTTTCAAAATATGAAAACTGGTCAAATTAGTCAATATGAACGAACTACTAGATTCATTTTCTAATCTCTGCCAGTAAAACAAACTCGAAAATGAGTCAGAAATGGGCTCAAAATATGTTATTTAAATTTAAAATTTTTATATGAAAGTGGTTCATCCAAAAGTTCATTCTTTTCTAATTCAAAAATTACTCCGAAAAGATACACTTAGAAAATTGTGTAGGAAGAATCAACTGCAAATGGCAGTTAAAATAACTACGTTTTCCGTTGATAAGTTAAATACTACATTTGCATTTAAAACAACTGCAATGTGTAGTTATTTCAACTGCTAAAAATTAATTGCCGAATGTAGTAAAAATTACTACAAATGCAGTTAAAACAACATTACCAGCATTTAAAACAAATATTAATAAAGAAAAAGGTTTTTTTTGTAAATATTCTTAATCTGATATTATTATTTTATAAACACACTATTGTAAAACTATATTTCCATAAAATATCACTTCAAATATTCACCCAGTAAAAAAATTTCGGGTTTTTGGAAGCACGATAAAAAAAATGCGCTGATGTAAGTGCTTACTATTACATTAGGGCGGGTCGATTTAAAGATCGCTCAACGTTCAAGGAAAATCTTATTCTAGGGATCAAAATAAGAAACTTTGCCGAAGGAACCATACCTCAAAAACGAATTCTGATGTCCCGACTTTTGACCCGTAGGGTACAATTTGGAAAAAGCGCACTTTGATATTTCAGAAGGTAGGAGGAATATCTCCAAGATTATGGGAGCTGCTTCTTCTCCGGGAGACGCGCTAGCTGATTAATGCATACATCATCATTCTAGGTGACCGTTAAGGGGTTAAAATTTATGTTGAAAGAGGCCTTTTTAGCCGTATTTTTTATAGCAAAATGTACAAATCTCGGGATAGAGATATTTCAGAAAGTAGGAAGAGTCTTTCCAAGTTTAGGGTCTCTATTTCTTCTCCGGAAGACGCTCTAGCAGATGAATGTATAAATTATATTCAATTGCGTTGGATTCGATTGGGGCACTCTAAATGGGTTAAAGTGGAATTTTTCAAAATCTGACCCTACGGGTCAAAAGTCGGGACATCAGAATTCGTTTTAGAGGTATCGTTCATTCGGCAAAGTTTCTTATTTTGATCCCTTGAATACGATTTTCCTTGAACGTTGAGCGATTTTAAGCAGCTTACCCTAACCCCTTACAAGGATGCAGGTTGTAATGTAGAAAGTTCAATATCATTACTTTTAATCGTAATAATGTAGACATGAAATGTGATTTTACTGAAACCCATGAAATCACTTCTTTTTATAAGCGCAGAAATCCGCGCTTAGTTTGCGAAAAAGTAAGGCTTCCAAGTGCGAATTTGCCATATCAAAATCATGGCAGGTTTGTAATAATTCTTATCGACTTACTCCCTTACAAACCTACTTGCATGTAAGCAGCGTTTTTTACTGGGCAACTTTCACGCAATTTTTCCAAATAATTTCTGCCACATGTCTGCCTTAAAGAGATCTTATATTGTTTCTTTGATTTCTTTTCGTCTCATTGACTTATTATACAAATATTAAATAGCTACAATAAAAGAAATAAAACATTTAATAATATTCAAGAAAATAAATTTATTTTTCCTTCCAAACCTTACCTTAAAATTTTATTTATTTAATAAAATTTACAGCGTTTTCATTTTATTTGTGTATCTTCTTTATCATTCTCGTTTACACTAAAAACTAAATTTATAAGCAAGCCGCACTTTATTCAAAATTCGAAACAACTGCATGAAATAAATGTTACCGCAATGAAGTTATTTTGGTATTCTGTTTAAAAAATTAACCAATAAAATCGTCTAAGTAAAACAACTGCAATTGCAGTTACAATAATTACAAAGGCATTACTTCACAAATAACAGTCAAATATTATCTGTAGAAATTTTGTGAGTGTATGTAAAAAAATTCTTTAGGCTAAAAAATCAGTCTTTGTTGGAGCCTTTTTTTATATTGTTTAGAAAATATTCAATTTAATTTCAATTCTCGTTTATTCATCTCCCTTACATTTCTGATCCAGTTTTCTTATTTGATAATATTCTTAAAATATTTGTGTCGTATCATGCCTTTTAGAAAGCTCATATTGTCTTCCAAAAACTGAGTAATTTTTAACAATAAAATTTTGAAATTTTAAAAATATGTGTTTAATTTGTTTCATTTTCGACTCATAGAATAACAACCATCAAAAAAGTATCTATATTTTGCTGACTACGATATGTTTTCTGTTTCCTTAATTTTATGAAAATGTTGTTTATAAAAGAAAAAAAAAATACAAATTGTCTAAATAAATTAACACATAATTTTTCACTGAAATTATGTCTCTTTTAAAGCCTTAAAAATTAAACAAACGACAACATCTGATATTTGATTATAAACTCCACAATCTGAAAAAAAAGCGGCTTGCTGGAAATACAAGTGATGGTAATTTACTTTTGTTTGGAAAACATTTCCGTGTTTCCCATGTTTCTAATATAATATGTTTACTTGCAAATATAATTATGTTTGCCTGTAAATATATATATGTTTGGAGCGAGTGGAAAATGTTTGCAAAATATCTAAAAATTTCAAAAATGCAAATATATCTTTATTTAGGTTTGAAAATATTAATCATATTAATCATAAATATAATTACCCGCAAACATATTCAAAAGTGTCTTTTTTCTGGGTGCAGCTACTAAATAACTCGTCCTTTTGAATCTTTTATATTTTGTTAAAGGTTGGGTTTATTATTTGTTTTTTGATTATTTTCTGTATCGGAATCTGTACACATATCTTTTGCGTTTAATCTTTAAGAAGACGAAAAACTATTACACTAATTAACAAAATAATACAAATTTTTTCTTTTGTAAATACATATGAACTGCAAAAAAAATGCAATACAAATATAGGGTAGGCGCTGTCTTTACCAAACCACTACATTTGTCAGAAAAATAATTTTTTTTCTTAAGATTTACACATTCTGGCTTTCATTTGAGTGCATAAATTCCCATTATAACTATATCTTATAAAGAGTCCGCCATCTAACGTTTTTTTTTTTCAACTAATGCTTATTTCGTGAATGGTAACACTTAGCTCATGTCTGATTTGACAGATAATTAGTTTTATCCTTCCGCTTAACGAATATGGTTGTGTATACGCTTGAACAACGCTGTAATGTTGCAGAATGTGTGCCGATACACCCAAAACGAGTCACTGTTTGGTGCAAATTTTGGTCCAGAGGCATAATTGGGCCATTTTTCTTCGAAAATGAGCAAGGAGTGGCCGTTACAGTCAATGGCGATCGTTATCGGGCCATGTTGAACGAATTTTTGTTCACAAAAATTGAAGAGGAGGAAATACAGCTGCACACAATCGATAATGTGCTTAAAAATTGGACTGATCGTGTATCCTACTGCATGGCCAGCCGAGGCAGCCATTTGAATGAAATTATTTTCCATTATTAACCGGAAGGATTGTACTTTCAAATAAAAATGGAAATTTGAGAAAATATTCAGTAGTTTTTTTTTATAGCATTTTCAAAAAAAAAAAAGTTATTTGGCGGACTCTTTAGAATATATATAATGATTTGCATAGCAACCTAAAACAACTAGACTGGGCACACTTTACAATTGGATTAGCTTAAAAGTGTCCATTGTTAGGCGGGTTTTGTGAGAAAATTACGTTGTAATTATGAGTCTACATTAGCAGCTAGTAGCTTTTTCTATTATTTATTTCTATGAGTGTGTTTTGAATAAATGGTACCAATTTCTCTTCTAATACTGTAATGTACTCAGAAGAATTTATTTCAGTGCTAGTTTCTGGCTAATATCTAATCCTCTTTAAAAACTGTATTATAAAGAAATACATTTTTGTCTTGTAATAAAAAGTAATGAAAATATTTTATACATTCTATAAACTTTATTCATTAAACAAATGAAACTTTCATAACGTTTATGCTAGATTTAAAATAAGAATGCATACCGTTTGAGAAATTTTTATTGGGTCAGTTTAAGCATTTAAATTGATTTTATGGAGCTTTTCTATAAGGAATTTTTTATCAAAAAAAATCATTGTATTAATGAAGGCATTCATTAATAAGCACAGATTTATGTTAATGCACAGCCGAAAAACTCAAAAACATTCGTTTGGCAACAAATACGTTAGCTTGTAGTGTCCGACCAAAGACTTTTGCCAGAAAACGTCTTTTTTTAGTATTCTGTATTTCAGAGCATTATAGAGAAATTTGACAAATGGAAAGAACGAATAGACCACTTTTTCGCAAACACGTTTTTTTTGCATAAATGCATTTTATTAGCAGAGCCCTACAATCCTATGCAGAAATTTTGGTGAAATTTTGACTTTTAAAGCTAAAAAAATTACTTTGAAAGTGCAATAATTAGTATATTTTTATATTTTTGTTTAAATTGGGAGTGAACTAACGCTCAATTTTGATTAAATACAACACAAAAACATACAAAAATTTTACTTTTGGTAACAATGTGTTAAAAGAACATTACGAGGAACAAACCACACTTATTATATTGGCAAAAAATTTTACCGTTCTTGAGTTATAAGACATTAAAGTGTGGAAAGCAAAAAGGGCGAATATCCATCCTTAACAAAATATTATATAAAAATTATTTAGCTGCGAGTTTAAAATTGATATTAGCTAAAATTTGAAATTGTACACAAAAAAAAAAGTATTATAATTCTTTAAAATTAATTTTGTGTCATTTAGTGTTAATACTGCATCCAATGTCAGGAATAAAAAACAAAAATGTTTTCATGTCCTTTTATGTTACGTCTTAATATGCAGTCAAGGGTTAATATTATAATTCCTAAAAATGTATTTAGTGTCATAAAGAATTACTACTAAAAAAATTACTACTAAAAAAAAAAAATTAACAAAAAAAATTTTTTTTGCATGTCCTTGCAATCCTTAAAAAGTGTATCCTTGAAGTCCTTAAAGTGTTACAAACAAATACCAACCATAGTTCGTCAAGTTTTGCAAATCTCATGAAAATGTAGTCAAAATCTACTGCAAAATAACACATTTTTATTCAAATTTCAATACATTTTTTTGGATATTCGCCCTTTTTCCATTTAGCAAAAATTGAAGTCCAATTTTTGGCAAGTTCTCTTTCGAATACCTTACTAAAATTTTGTATATAGGTAGATGTGACTTAAATCTTTAAGCTAATACCAAAAAGTTGACAAAAATATTATTTTTAACCGTTTCCTGCGTTTTTATTGTCCCCTTGTAAAATTCTACAAATGGTCTATTCGTCTTTATTCGCATGAACTGTTCAAATGTTTATTGGGTTTATAAGAAGCGATTTTGAGTGTAAAATTTATAGAAAAGTCCGTAGTTAAGCAATGAATTCAATAATCGGCCGCCGAACAATATTCCAAATCGGAAAAACTTCGCCGGCCGATTATTTAACTTTACAGATAAACTTTGGCTTTTGCCTTAAATTTTTTAATCAAATTCACATTAACCCTCGAAGTGGCACATGGTTCTGGCCAGACATATTTCATTTTCATGCTTCAATTTAGCATACTTCTATTTTAGGTACATGGCTGTAATTTCAGGTAATCTCCCAAAATATTGTTGGCTTTCGATGTATAAATTAATAATTGAAAAAAAGTCCTTGGAACAGGACAAAAAAGCCAAATAAAAAATCATCACCTTACTTTTGGTACATGGTGTCTGGCCAGACCCCTATGCATTTTGTATGAACGCAGAGGCAAAGCAAAGAGAGTATAGTATTAAAGAGATCCCAACTCTCCCAACCTCCTCTCCTCTCCTCTCTGACTTTTGTATAAATCAATGTAAATCAGTGATCGGCACTCATAGCACTCAGGAACCGAACACAATCGGCTATTTACACGTACACAACACGAATATCAACAAAACTCACAGCTAAGAGCACAAGAAATACTATTATTTCTTTTAGTCGTATGTTCGCTATCAACCAAGTAGGTCTATGTCGCTTTGTTGAAGAAATAAAGTACACTCTTAAAATTTTAGAGAATTGAAAGTAAACACAATTGTATTTTTTATTTTAGGTATTTATTTTTCGTACATTTTTAATTAAAAATGTGGAACGTTGAGTGGGAACATGTGGCAGAGTGCCTTGTATGCTATCAAAAAATCAAAAGAATGAGTGCATTCTGTCTTAAGCGCCATTATGATAATTGTCATTCTGACCATCATTTAATAAATGGTATTGAAAGAAAGCATTTAATTTCAAAATTAAAAAAGGACTTTCGATTAAAAAATATTTGTATTGCTAATACTATAAATAGGAATACTAGTTTCTCAACTAATAGCCAACTTATAGGTACTAGTTCTTCAACTTGTAGCCAACTTAAAGCATCATATGTAATTGCTTTAGGGTTAGCAAAAAAGGGACGACCTTTCGAAGACGGTAATTATCGGAGATTACCTCCTACAAACAATAATAGTATTACCTCTTTCTAATATTAGTATAGATTAGTAAAGAAAAAAAAACTTATTTCTTAAAGTGTACAACACCAATACATTCATATTCTCTCTTTCTGCCGACCACTGATGTAAATACCATTGATAAACTTTGTATATACAAATTTTCGTTATACGAAAGAGCGAGTTGGATAGCCGTTGGGCAAAGCACATGGCACGAGTTGGAAATTTGTATTTACTTTATTCTTTTATGCAAATTTCGCAATTTTCGCAAATTGTTACGCAAACAGCGGCAGAACAATTATTTCTGATAATTTTTTCACCTCATTGAACGGCGCTAAACGACTTGCTGCTGTGGGACTGGCATTTGTTGGCACCATTCGAGCAAACAAAAGATGTCTTCCTAAGGAAGTTATGAAGAGCACCAGACGACCAATTCTTTCAAGTGTGTTTGGTTTTCATGAAAATCTTGTTGCACTTTGCAGCTACGTGCCCAAAAAAAAATAAGGCAGTCAATTTAATTTCAACCGTGCATTACACGAAACATGTTGAAGGCGTAGCCATGAAACCGGAAGCACTTTTATTTTATAATTCAACTAAAGCCGGAATCGATACGATGGATCAAATGCTATCTCATTACACAACAAAACAGTCAACCAGACGCTGGACATACGCGTTTTTCTGATTGATGTGATGGCATTGGCAAGTTACATTATATGTAAGCTAAATGATGAAAATACAAGAAAAGAAAGAAGACGCATATTTTTATATAAACTTGCAAAGCAATTGGTACTGGCCAACGTTGAAAATCGCATCAATAATCCGCACATTGTGGCTCAACCAACAACTCGTATAGCATTTGAAGCGTTCTTTGGGAGACCTCTCAATATAGCAAACCTTAATGTGGCTTCACACATTAGCTGCCAAAAAAGATTGCAGAATTTGCCTGCAGCAAGGTGACAAAATACGCCGTAAGAACAGATTTGCTGCAAATGCAACAATCCTGTTTGTCAGCAACATTCAAAAGTAGATTATTTATGTTTTTGTTGCCTTCCGCAAAATTCTGAATAAAAAAATCAATGTATTCTTCATAATAATTTTCTATTTTTTCATAAACATTTATTACTTTACCCATAATAAAGAGAAATATATATAGAACAAAAAATTGTTGCCCTTTTCATTCCAAAGATTTTTTCAGGTCTATTTTACTTCCTCAGGTAGCTAATAACATAGTAAAAAGAAATAGAAACACAAAATATAACAAATATTTTCCTATCTTAGTAAAAAATTTAACGGCAAACAGCCCTTATTTCCATACAAATGCATGTAAATGTATAGGGGTCTGGCCAGACACCATGTGCCAGAACTAAGGGCTCAAAATATGTGCCTGACGAAGGGTTAAAATGGCTCAAATATTTTTTCAATATCAAGTTTGGTAAACATTTTCTCCAAATACTAAAAAACCGACCAAATATCGAAGTTTTCGGTCGCGCAAATTTAAGTAAAGAATAATACTTTGCAAACATTGTTAAATTTACAAGGAAGAACCGCTAATGGTTTCCCTCCCATTGCCATAGAATTTGGATTTGTGGTAAAGGGGACAAAAAAAAAAAATCAGAATGCTTACGTTTTTAGTTGCCCGATTTCAGATTTAAGGGGTTAAAATTTGGGCTTAAAATTAAATAAATTTTCCATTACTGCAATTTTTCTCAAGCTTCTTTAAAGAAACAATATAAAAGTTTTAAAACAAAAAAGTTTCGAACAACTTTGAAACCCATTTTTAACCCCTAAGTATGGGATTGGACAGGCATGTTTCTTATACCAATTTTTTATTAATCATCACCTTTATCTTATATCCGAATTTCATTAAAATCTGGAAGAACCACGAATAATCTTAATCTTATTAAAGTAAATATGTTTCTATTCAAAACAAACTTTTTTGTATTTAAATTAATATTTTAATATTAAAAATGTTATTTAGTTCAATTCTAAATGTTAAGTTTAAAACTAAAGCTTGATTTTAAAAACTATTAATATTTTTATTAATATTCGCGATAATCTTCATACAAAATATAGCTTTAAGAAAAATAAATCACAAACACTTGTTGCTAAAGATTTAAGATTTTGCAGAAAGAATAGAATATGACAAAAAAAAAACGTAATAAACGTTCTCTGCATGGCAATTTTCTTTTTATTAAAGTTCTTTGATTTATAGACAAAATTCTATAAAAGAAAAGTAGTTTGGGTGGCTAAAATGATATAACAAGATATACAGAGATAAAAATAAAAAAACTACTAATGTCGGTTGTTGCGGCATCAGTATAACATCTACAAACTCCTACATTGGTATTGGGATATCAAGAGAATAAATAGTATAAATTTAATCGAAAACTCTTTTTGTATATAACATTCCTTAGTACTTACATTCATACATATAAAAAGTACCATCTATTATCCTATACCCCACTCTCCATGTTCCAATTATCATCTATATATTTGTACCACCTGCTAAATATGTGAATATTTTTTTTACTTGAAAATTTTTTTCAAATATTTTATCCATTTATTTTAAGTTTTAATTTTTTTTTTTCGAACTAAACACTCTTTTTCTTTCCTCTCCTAACGACCAAAAACTACAGTACCCACTAAGTCAAGTGTCTTTGGCACATGTCCACAATTTAGTGTGTATTTTTAAAATACTTCCTTGTAGCCACCTCAACATTTACTTACTTGGCTTACATACGACTAGGATCTATCTGTAGACGTACCATAATATTTGGTTGTAGTTAGCAACCTACAAAAATCTTGCCTGGCTTCCTTATATCCTTTGTATGAGTGTGCGTTTGTATGCCTGTTGTTGATCGTCCTTGTTGCTTATTTTTAACGTTGTCCTCAATTCGTACATCGTAACATTTTAACAACTACAACATACCAAAATTTATTTCTCTATCACACACACATACAGACTCTTTTTGCCTGTAGTCAGAGACTACATCCTTTCGACCCACAAAATGTTTGTTGTGTATGTAGTTGACCCAAACCTGTTGCCATTACCTAATACAGCCAAGCACATATTCCAGCAACAGCAACAACAAACACGATGACTATTTTATATATGTATATGATGATAATGACGACAACGACAATTTTCGTGACTATTCACAAAAAAAAAGCAAGAAAAGATTGCGAAATGAAAAAAAAAATGCATTAGTGTGAAGCAACATGTTGTTGCACAGTGGGACTTACGAAGGGAGTCTGCCGATGGGTTCTCTCCGATCTTAATAAAATTTGGATATGTGATAGAGAGAAAAAAGTAAGGGACAAGTATTTTTTTATTGATCCAACCTCACTTTAAAAGGGTTAAAGGGTAGCGCCAAAGCTAATACATTTATTTATGGAAACATATCCGAAACTAAAGAAAATCAAATTTTTTTTAACGCAATTTCGGTTTAAAAATTATTATTTTAGTAACCTTTAGTAAACTTTAGTAACCTTTAAATTCAAAATTCTGTAGCCGAATTACGGCATTCGTGATAGCGTGAAAACATTCGAAAACTGTTTTTTTTAATGATTAACTACAAAAATACTAATAACACTGTACAACACAAGAAAAAATTACAAGGTCCGACCGACAAATTTTGATAGAAGAGGCAAAAAAAAAAGACACGTGTATCGGCGTTTTGAAAGTTTACATCTGGGTTTCATTTTAGGGGGAGGTAAAGTTTCCCCTAAATGCACATTTTATATTATCAATCGGCATAGAAAATCGAGTAAAGCTTACGTTTAAAGTATATAGAGTGTTTAGCAAACTTATGTAAAATATTACGGAGAACATTTTTGTAGAATATATTAACCCTCTAACTCCTCAAGCTAAGGGTCTTTTTTGTCCTTCTTTTAAAAAACAGCAAAAAACACCATTAAAACGGGGATTTAAGGGGTTAAAATGTTCCGCAAAAACATTCGCCGTGAAATTTTACTATAAGTCGCAGAATACACCAAAACGTAAAATTCAACCAGAAAGTCAGAATAAGACACAACTTAGAGAGCATAGGGTTAATTTCGCATTTAGTAAGAATTTTAATTTAAAGTACACCAACAATTTAGCATGAAAATAAAAATAGTTCAAATTTCACAAAAAATCAGTAATATCTTTATTATTTTACCTTCGATAGCAAATTTGGATAGGAAGTATTCATTAATTACATTTTTTTTAGCTCTAGGCAATTCCACTTCATTACACTGTACAACACAAAAGAAAATACAAGGTCCGACGTATAAATTCATAGATATATAAGTATATAGATTGTCAGCTGATCTTTGGCAGATTAGATCCGTTACATTACAACAAAAACAAAAAAAAAAAAAAAAATCAAAACAAAAATCAAGTGCTATATTGCATATATTGCGTACATAATTTGTTTTGTAATTATAGTGTTTTACTTGAAAAATAACAAAAAATTAAAGTAAGCAATTAAACTTAGCGCGTAAGATTTGTTTTGGCAAAAACGTCCAATTATTTGCAAAAACTTGATTGGTTTTGCTATATCTGCGGTAAACATACTATACCGGAATATAAAGTTACGTTTTTCAATAGTAAAGTTGAAGACATCTATAAAAGGTATTTTGAGCTTGAAGTTTTTTCGGATGAACTGTGGACGCCGAAGCATTACTGTCGCATTTGTTATAACATTAGGAACATTAGGAGAGCACAATATCCTTCATCAACTGAAAAAACTATCTTACCCCCATTGGTGTGGTAAAAAACTTTGTGAAATGTCTGGATACAAACGGATCAGCATTGAATTTTCTGAAAACAATGTTTCCAAAATTAAGCGAAGCAAAGATTAAAGAAGGCATGTATGTGTTCTTCAAGTCGTTGTTCTTGTTAAAAGCCTTAAAATTGGTTTCATACAAACTGGTGTTTTTGTCGGTTTAGATATAAGAAAGCTAAAGCAAAACGCTGACTTCGACGAAATGCTCTCATTAATTGAGCTTGATGCGTGGAAAAGCATTAAAGAAGTGATATACAATGTCTTATGCAAAAATCAGTCTCCTATTGCTCGAATATACGTAGACACCATGCTTAGAGCTTTTGAAAAACTAGGCGTTCATATGTCAACAAAAATTCATTTTCTAAATTCACATATGGATTACTTTGAGAACCAGATGTCAACATAATCTGATGAGCATAGTGAAAAATTTCATCAGACATGCGCACCCATTGAAGAACGCTATAAAAGCAAAAGCATTCATTCGCTTATCGCTGCAATGTGCTGGACATTGTATGATAATGACATGGAATTGCATATAGCTAAAACAAATGTAACTAATGAATACTTCCTATCCAAATTTGCTATAGGAGGTAAAATAATAGTGAAATTTGAACTATTTTTTTTCATGCTGAATTTTTGGGGCACTTTAAAATAAAATTCTTAATAAATGCGAAATTGACCCTAAGCTCTCTTTTGTTGTGTCTTATTTCTGACTTTCTGGTTGAATTTTCCGTTTTGGTGTATTCTGCGACTTATAGTAAAATTTCACGGCGAATGTTTTTGCGGAACATTTTAACCCCTTAAATCCCCGTTTTAATGGTGTTTTTTGCTGTTTTTTAAAAGAAGGACAAAAAAGACCCTTAGCTTGAGGAGTTAGAGGGTTAATATATTCTACAAAAATGTTCTCCGTAATATTTTACATAAGTTTGCTAAACACTCTATATACTTTAAACGTAAGCTTTACTCGATGTTCTATGCCGATTGATAATATAAAATGTGCATTTAGGGGAAACTTTACCTCCCCCTAAAATGAAACCCAGATGTAAACTTTCAAAACGCCGATACACGTGTCTTTTTTTTTTGCCTCTTCTATCAAAATTTGTCTGTCGGACCTTGTAATTTTGGAAAAAATTTGATTTTGTTGTATAGTGTAATGAAAACACAAAGTTTTTAATTTATTTTTAAGCAAGGGCCGAACTACAACATCCCTAATCAAAAAATGTTACTGTCGAAAATAGAAAAGTAATTTCGATCGAAAAATTACAATCACGAATGCCGTAATTCGGGCCGTGAATTTCAAATTTTATTTCTAGATCGTTTGAGTGAGCGCTCCTTCTAATTCAATTCATCTTAATGAACTAGGTCGCTCTTCTACTTCAATCGATCTTTGACAATTTCGTTCAATCGTGCATTAGATCGCTTGTGTGCTAAAATTTAAGGGAACTATTCATATTTGACACTTTTTCTTAATAAGGATAAAAAATCCAAAAAATGTAAAATTTTAATATATAATGAAAATGAAAATTATTCAAGTTCGAGGCCATACTCTATATTTCTTCATTAGGATATTGTCCTAACAAATAATCTATAGAGTTTTTTTTTCAAATTTATTATTTGACCCTTTCAGGAATGTGTTGATAGATCTATTTCGGGAATTTTCTAGGTTCCCATCATCAGAACACGTTTTGAAAGCGGTAACAATCCCATGCCAAACATCAAACATACATATGAACTAGTTTACTCACTACATGAGAACTAATATACATATGAGTTTGAAGTTAAAGATTATAACCATTGATCAAAAAATAAATTGAAAACTTGTTTGATGTGCAAGATCCACCTCTGGTGGATATTCAATACACGTTTTTTTGTTTCTCTCTCCTTTTTATATTTTGTTTAGTTTGTAAGCAAAACAGGGGAAGTAAACTTGGCGGTACTCTGCCTTTTACTTCCTCTGTTTTGCTTACAAACTAAACAAAATATAAAAAGGAGAGAGAAACAAAAAAACGTGTATTGAATATCCACCAGAGGTGGATCTTGCACATCAAACAAGTTTTCAATTTATTTTTTGATCAATGGTTATAATCTTTAACTTCAAACTCATATGTATATTAGTTCTCATGTAGTGAGTAAACTAGTTCATATGTATGTTTGATGTTTGGCATGGGATTGTTACCGCTTTCAAAACGTGTTCTGATGATGGGAACCTAGAAAATTCCCGAAATAGATCTATCAACACATTCCTGAAAGGGTCAAATAATAAATTTGAAAACAAAAAACTCTATAGATTATTTGTTAGGACAATATCCTAATGAAGAAATATAGAGTATGGCCTCGAACTTGAATAATTTTCATTTTCATTGCACAATTAAAGGTCGAAAAAAAAAACATAATTTTTATTTTTAATAAAAATTATAACAAACTTGTATTTTAATATATATTTAATAAAATAAAGAACAAAAATGGTAATAATAATAAAGAAATATGAGTTTGGTAAAAAAAAAATAAATAATCAGAGCCAATTTCCTTTTTAAAATATTAGTTCTGTAGCTAAATAAATTTTTGATTAAATAAAAAAAAAAAAATGAATGAAATATCTAGTTCCACTCAAAAACTACATAGAAAAATCAAATTTTTGCCATTTTTCGCCAAAAAGCTCCAACAGTCTTTTACCTCCAAATAAATATTTTCTTTCTGAACCTATAAAGTGTGCATACTATTCTGAAAGGTCTTTTTATATAAAAGAGAGCTGCATTAAAAAATATTTTGATTTATAAATACTTTTCCCCCTAGCCTCTTCTAAAGTTACCACATTTTTAGGGCAAATATCAACTTTGACCCACTGTAAAAAATTGTTCACCACTAAAATTAGGTATCGGTTGTGGATACTCAAACATATACCTAATTTATTGGATAAGTCTCTTCCAATTCTCGCTTTAAATGTAGACATAGCAGAAAAATATGTAAAAAATCCTTTTTTTTTTATTTTTGGGAATTGTGGGATTAATTACAGCAGATCGTAAATTCGTACATAAGTAAATTTCAAATTGTAAACTTGAAAGTAAAGGGTCCGCCAAAGAACTTTTTTTTTGAACTCCTAAACCAATTGGACTTTGTATGGCGTCAATGATGTATGGTCTCAATGATGTCTCCGAACTGTTCAATTGTTGAGAACGACGGTGAATTGATGTTGATGGCGCTTCACGCACACTTTCTGCAACAGCAGCAATATTCTTGGGTGTACGCACTGTTTTTGGCTTTTAACGCTTTGGTTTATCGATGAGGATGCCAATTTCTTTCACTTGTTTCACAAGATAACGAACATACGGACCATATTCGTTCAGCGGAAGGATAAAACTAATTATCTGTCAAATTAGACATGAGCTAAGTGTTAGCATTCACGAAATAAGCACTAGTTGAAAAAAAAAACGTTAGATGGGGGACCCTTTAATTTAAGTCCAAATATCATTGGATTATGTCTGTTAATAAATATTTTATTGAATAGTGGAAATTTACATTTTAACAAACACCGAAATTTTTACCTTCCTAATAGGATTACCTAAGTTTTTGTTCCACCCAGAGTGTTAATTGCAATTCTTTTTAAAAATACCGTAATCTACTGTTACATTTCTTTCCAACGCTACCAAACACTTATATGATATGTTTATAACTTCTTAAGAGGAAATCTTCAAAAGTTACCCCATCTGAAAATATTTCTTATTATGAGTATTTCTATTCATGTTGAAACTGTCTTCAATGATGCAAGATATGAAAACAAAGACTCTTAATAAGAAATATTTGCATAAGAAGTAACTTTTAAAGATTTTCTGTTAAGGAGTTATTAACATACCATATACGTGTTTGGTATTGTATGAAATGAGAATTTCGCCAAAGTCCCCATTCGATAGAGAAGAAAATTATGGTAAATATGCATTTCTAAGGGCCACAAGATTGTTTCAAATTGTCTATACATTGGACGAAATATTTATAAGTTTACCTATGAAAATGTGAATTTTTTCCGAAATATTTTCAATATTTAAAACTTTTTTCTATAACATAAAAGTAACACTAAAACCCCTTTCGACCCATTTTTTTACAGTTTTTGCTGCATTTCTAATAATTGTGTGATTGTGTTTGGTCGGCTCAAGGTCATAAGGTTTTAAAAATTCATCGTAAGGATTTTTTTAAATCTCTCTGTTGTTAAAGCGTGGTGTTGAAATGTATCCTTACAACGTCCTTTTTTCTTTAATAATTTTTAAAAATAAATATAAATAGAGTCATGTTAAACTAAGATTTGCGGAAATATCGCTTATTTACTGCAAGAATGTCACAACTCAAAAAACATGATTTTTGAGTTAATGACGCAGAATTATTCGTTATATCACGTGTTGTATTGTGTAAAAAAGTCGTATTGATACCTTATATACTCACCTCTTTAGATAAATTATGTTGGTACATTTTTTCTTCAAGGTGGGAGTAAATTGAAAACTATAAACTCGTTTTCTACAAAATCAAAATTTTTGAGTTATGACGTTATTGCAGTAAATGGGCGATATATTTTAATTTTTTTTTTACTTTTTCTTCACTGGAGTATTTTACAACTGATTTCCATTTGTTTTGAAGACAATTTTTTTGTACAGCGTTATTTGCTAAAAAAAATTATGCACTTTTTCTTGGGTAAAAACACATACTCAAACGCTATAAGTGCTTTTAATTTATCAATATTAATAATAAATATTTGATTTCAAATTGTGAAGAAATAATGCAAAAAAATGTGTGCTCTGGGATGGCATGGGATGGCCTTTGTTATACCTTAAGACTCCAAAGCTACTATTTTGACGAAAATCTACCATAATCTGATATTTATCGTATAGATAATAAATTATTATTTTAATTTTAGTTCAGTTTCATCTCAAAGCGCCTTCCGAATGCGCGCAGAAAAATTTTACTTGGCTCAGATGACAATGCTTTAGAGAGAAAAATTTGATTTTTTTTCTTTTGGTGGACAATGGCACGGAAGGTCCAAGCTTGACCAAAACTGTCATTGCTAATTTCGAAAAATAAAAAAGAGATGACTTTTTGAAATAAATAGAATATAAATTTGTAAAATCGGGCGGATTATTTAAGCTTACGTTCTTTAGAATAAAGCTCCCTGGATAAAGCAATTTTTCATAAATCTTCTTCCTTAAAAAAATTTATCCTAGCCAAGTAAAATTTGTTACACATATTTGGACTACTCTGGGACTATAAAATGGTCCTAAGAAAAAAAAAACTTTCCAGACGAAACATTTCAGATTATGATTGATTTTAGTCAAATAGGTAACGTTGGAGTCTTAATGTATGTAAAGTGTCATAAAGTAAAAAAATAAATTTTTAATATTTTGCCCAAAAGTTGAGTTTAACATTACTGAACTTATATTTATTTCGCTGGTAAACAATGAATAATTTTTAAAAATTATTAAAAATGCAGCAAAAATTGCACCAAATGTGTCTGGCATCAACTAATATTATTGCTATTTTTTAGTGGTAGTAAAAACTTTTTAAATGTTGCAAATATTTTTTCGAAAAATTCACAACTTCACGGATAAAGTTATTATTATTCCATCCACTGTATAATTAAAAAAAAAATATTTTTTTCTTTGCTCCACTGTAAACATTAGTTACAGTTTTCGTTAACACAAGTTTGTTACAATAACTAAAAAAAGGTTGGGTGCACCTTTCCAGAAGTAAAACCGAGTTTACATTTTCTGCTACGAAATAATGAAGCGTACTGAAGCTTTACTAAAAACTACTGCTCACAGGCACTATATACAATTTTATTTCCTCGTTGGTGGCCCAGCAAATATTGGGTAAATTACGAAAAAATAGCGTCTGCTCTCGACCAAAAAAAAAAATGTAAAGCCAAACCCAAACTTTTTTTAAGAAAGACAAGAAGTTCTCCTAAAGAAAGGATGGTATGAAGGATAAACCATAACTGACTATACAGCACACTAACACTAACATATAGTGAAGTATGTGGGTAATTGCTACTTCTTCTACTATTCTTACTAACATAATGTTAAACTTTTTACAACTACATTTATATTTCGTAGTGTGTGTGCTCTTATGGATATTTAGTAAGTATGATTTTTTTTTATTGCATTACCAAAACCCAGCCATAAGAAATAGTAGAAGGAGGACTATGACGATATTGTCGTGGATGTAGACAGTAGATGATGATGTTGTTGTTTGTATTATGCTGTGATAGTTTTTTATTTTAATGTGCATCCACTTGTAGCTTCAAGGAAGTCAGCTGCTTAAATTATTTTCTCTTGGATTTTTTGTTTCTTAAAGTTTTTTCTTTAATATAAACCATTTTTGGTCGCAAAGTAGAAATTGCATTTTATTCAAAGACTGTAGAGGGTATTGTTTGAAAGGGGGTAAATTTTGTATAGAAAATAAAAAAAAATACTTTAAGGTGACCGCAACCGGCACCCGTGTTGTCACTTTTTGAATAATTATTCAAAAACAAGTAATATCTTTAAAATTTCGCTCTTAAAATTTGTTAATTTTCTTATTAAAAATGCTGAAAGTTTTTTAACGTTCACGAATGCAGGAAATATGAGTACCAAGATCTTGTAATAGATAAATAAAAATTGCTCAACATTTAGACAAATTAAGTTTTCTATGAAACATTTGCCATAAATTTCCAGTTTTCCAGTAAATTAACTGAATGTGATCTACATTTAACCCACTTTGTGTTTCACATCCCATATTTTCCAAATTTTTTGCAAAATTCCACGTAATATATTTTTCCAGCGTTCCAAGGCGCCCAGCAAAACCACACATTCCCTCATTACAATACACCTTGCTTCACTGATGACTTTTACAGTCAACGAGCCAAAAAGTAATGTGTGGTTTCATTACCTAATAGTAGGTAAAATAACTGGTTACTTATATGGTTACCGGGTTGGAAAAAGTAATGGGTCTATAAATATATTTTCATAAAAAAAAAATTATGTAAACAAATTATTAAAAAAAATTTTTTTTTAATTAATTAATCCGTGGTCTCGCTGTGATTCGAACTAAGGGTCTTTTGGTTGTTAGGCGAGAATTCTATCCACTGAGCTATCTTCACATATAATAATAAGTTGCTTAAAATATACATAAATTGCTGTGCTTCGGGTGATGTTAAAAATATTTCATCATGCTTACAAAACATCAGAAAGTAATGTGTCTAAATATAGATTTTCCAAAAAATATTTTAAATAGTACTTTCCGCTTATATTTCCTATAATGGGACATCATTACCTTTCACATTATTTCGAAACATATGATGAATTTTGTCGGACAAATAGATATAATTATTTTTTGCAATTTCTGTGATAAAAGCAGCTTATAGGATTTTGTCGGGGGAACATAAAGATTTTGTCGATTTACTTTGTGATTTCGGACTAAAACAGTGCATCTTCAGTGTATGCAAATTAACTGATGCTTAGGGAGTTCAGACTTTGAAATTAATCTACTTGATTAACGCTAATCCACTTTTTCAATCTTCCTCGTTGACATATGCATTTTTTAATAACTTGACAGCTAAAAGATTAACCTTGTTACCAAAGTGGCTCCGATAGAGATCGGGCATAAAAGGAACAACGAAAATGCAAAAATGTTTGTCGACAGCGCCATTTGTTTGCGACAACCTCTTAACGTTAAATTTTTCCTGACTTTGTATGTTTATTTTGTTAGCGTTGCCAACAGAACTTATATAACTTATAAGTAGTTGTACAAAATTAGTAGTGTAATACAGAGTCGTTTAGAAATAGTAGTCAGAGAAGAAGTTAGATTAACTGCTAATCAAAAAGATAAAAAAAAAATTTTTATCGCCTTGTTTAGTGCTTGACTAAGCAGTTAATCCCAGTTTTGGGAGATTTACTTGTCTAAGTTAATTCCCTATTAAAGTTATTGGTTGGTTCAAGCAAGGAGATTATATTATAGGGTGGACAATCCATTTCAAACACAAAATAAAAGAAAATATGGCATAAACCCAAAAATAAAGGCGTACGACTCACAGAAGAACGACACCTTATTATTATTATTATTACTTATGTCCGGTATGTAAAAGCTTTTATAAAGAGTTTGCTGAAGTCTTCACTTTTTATTCAGTCAAAATCCTGCGTCATTCTTCTGTGCATCGTACGTCTTCATCCCCCTGTGCTAACGGTTTTTAACAATCAGCTCCGAATATGCTTTCTACCAAGACCAAGACGGAATTTGGTATGTTTAGCATCATACTCCAAAAACGTTCTAAAAGTCATATCAAAAACAAAAATTTTCTTTAGATTATGTTTATTGAGAGCTTGCTAAAAGGTTAGATCACTCATAGTCTACACGATTCATTGCGATTCTCGCAATCCCCCACACAAACTACGCCTCAAAAAGATCGAGAGAGCGGACAGAAACAGTCCGCTCTCCAGCAAATTAGTCAGCTCATCGAAGAACCGGTTTTCCAGAAATCTAAGTCGCTGCTAATTTAGTCCCGAACACTAGCAAAGCAGTTCAGGCACTGTTTTCTCTTCTTCCCCACAGACTGTTCAGCTATTCGTCGCAGCCGCTCCGGAGAATTTCTAATGGCATACTAATTGTGCGCCAATTTAAACCAGATTTCCGTTTTCCTTGGATGGGGCATCGGTCATAGAGTCCAATATATCTTACAATCATTCCAGGCCATCTACCTTGTCTCCTTACATAATAAGTTCTCAATCACACCAACGCTCCCCCATTGCAAACACGACCCCCGTCTCTATCGGGCCCCCGTCCGATCTAGGGGCATTCCTGACCCACTCATTAGATAGGTCGTTCCCCTATATCTCAACGTCACAGAACCCCTGTCAGCCGGACTAAGTGCGGAAGGAGAATTCAGTAGAGTCTTACACGCACCTAGATCTAATCGTTTCGGCTTTTAAGAAATCAGTGCTGTGTCAGAAAATGCTACTGAATGTTGGATCCATATTCTATTTTATTGTTAATTGAGTAGACTATTACCTTAAAAACCATGGTTGGCAAACACAACATTTTCATTATAATTTTTATTTAGGTCTTTATGTAACTGTAGAAAACTCATAAAAAAGTTAGTTCAAACGGCAGTTATTTAGCTAAAGTTCTTAGTTTTCTTATTTCGCCATAAGAAAAAATTTCATCCGTAATTGACCTAAAGTTTTAACCTAAAATATAGTAATTCGTGATTCTTAAATTTACATATTGACCAGTTAATTTAAACCAAAATTGATTTCAAAAATATATTTTTGTGTGTCTCCGCTCTCAGTTTCATATATATATCTCATATATATAATCATAAAGTAGGCTATATCTCGGAAGCTAGGCGAGACAGAGTAAAATAGCCAAAACTCGTTTCTCTGTACCTATTAAGTAGTCTTTTTAAGCCACTCATTTTCCCGCACTTGCCTCTGGTCAGATCCGGAGAGATAATTTTAGCAGAAATTTTATGTTGATTTTGCTTAGACGTTCTGTTGATTTATCTTAAAAATTCTGTTGATTTAGTTAAATTTTTAGTTAATTAAACTACAACTGTCAACCAAAATTTAGTTCCTCTACAATTTAGGTAACCTAAATTTAGCAGACTGTTACTCTCAACTTCATTGAAATTTCTGCTCCCGCAAACTCAGGTACTATTTTTTGTTCTCGTCGCTGAACTTTCAAATATGTGTTTTTTTATGAGTGTCGCCACCCTGCGGTAAAAAAGCGATCAGTTTGGAATTTAGACATGTCCCATGATACGTGAAAACAGGACCAGTTCCTAAAATACCTAATATTTGATAGGTGAAAAGAGGACCGGGTGCTAGAGTTCCTACCACGTGACCGGTTTAAAAATTACCATCATATGATGGGTCTGAAAGTACCAGTTCTGTGGTAGGTGAAAACAGGATCGGTTCCTGAAGTACCTATCACTTGAACTTAACCCGCTTAAAATTTTTTGACGAAACTTCGTGTAGACTTGGGCATATAACTAAAAATAATTCTCGTGCTGCTTTTGGCGCTTTACTGCATCCCTAACGGAGAAATATAGTACTAAAACTAAATCATTAATGGGCTGTCGCTCCTTAATGGGTTCAGATTTTGTGTAAGTTTTAATTTTGTATTTTGCTTTAAATTATGCCTAATCCAAAAATAATAACCTTTTTTGTATAAACTTACAACTGATTTTTAACATTATAAAATCTAAAAACAAAAATTAATTTAATTAAAAAAACAAAAAACTACTGTTTTTACTTTGGGCTGACCTTGTAGGGCTCTGAGACTATTAGGCGACCATATATAGATATCGCTAAAAAGTCACATCTGTCTATTGTCGATCACGATAAGTTCTGTTAAAATCGTCCTGTAAGATTTCTTAAAATGGTAAAAAGTTAAAATGGGACATATATCAAACATTCGTTGTTAAAGGGTTAATATAGTAGTGTAGTGATAGTTTAAAACTTTGCTAAAAATATTCAATATTGAATATTTTTGGAAGAAACTTTAAAACTTTCTTAAAATTTCGAACTCTTCAAAATTTAACATAAAACATTTGTTTCTACACCTCTGATACTTTACTACTACAAAGGCAAACTGAAAAAAGAAAACTATACCAAATATTTTAGTTTGTCGACAACGACAACAAAAGGAAGCAAAGAAGGAAAAACAGCAAAACGTTTTAAAATGAATTTTATAAAATACTAGTTAAAAAAAACATATTTAAGTATGAGGGATAATAATAATGAGTCTAAAAGCACTAGAATGTGTTAGGATAAATGGTGTCGGTGACGCTGGTAGGAAAAGGCAGAACCCAGACGATGAAAACGATTGGCGATGAAAATTTAGTAGCAACAAAAAAAAAGTATATATTATACAACTATAATGAAACACAGCAACAACCCAAACTACGACAAGGACTATAAAATTCGGAGAATAACAAAAAAAGAAAAAAAAGACCGGGTAAAAAAACAACATCGTAGAAACGAAATGTATGCACGAAAAATACTCAACATCATTATAGGCATCCTCAAACCATTTGCCAGGAGTTAAACGCAGCCAACTATTACAACAACAATAACAACAACAGCAACGAAATATAACGAAAATAAAAACTGAAGGCAAATACCAAAACTAAGCACTTTCTACTACATCCAACTACTTCGACTAACTACAACAATATGCAATGAGCTAGAGTAGTTGTGTTCTATTTTTTTATATTTTTCGTGTCTTTTTTTCATACATTTTTTTACCCAAAAGAGAAGGAGCAGTAGAATGATGATAACTGTGTGTGTGTGTATTTTTTTAATAATATTTTTTTCATGGTACGAGTGGTAAGAGTCTGTATTGGCTGTATATTTAGGATCAAGTTTTTTTTTTATTATTTTTTAGTAAACCTTATAGCTTTTGTGAGCAAATGTGAGCGATTTTTTTATTGCAGTTTGGGTTTTTAGGTTATACCAATTTCTTTCGAGAGCAGTTTTTGTATTCTTTCTTATATCCTTGGGTGTTGAAATATAACTTGTGTATCATTTTTGGTGTGGCACTATCACAAAAAGGAGGTTTAGTGTCTAACAACATTATGCAATGTATAAGAAATAGCGATGAAAGTTTTTAATAAAAGGTAATTTTTATGAAAAGGTACCATAATAGGTACTTTTTAATAAAAGGTTTTTTTTCATAAAAGGTACTTTTTAATAAAAGGTAGTTTTTATAAATGATACATTTTTATAAAGGGTACTACTCGTTTATAAAGGAAACGTTTTTTATAAAAGTTACTTTTTTATGAAAGGTACTTTTCTATTAAAGGAACTTTCTTATTAAAGGTACTTTTTCTATGAACCCTGTTAAAAAAAGTTCCGATATATGTATGTATATTTAATCATAAATATTCATATATAAAATTCATTACTTATCATATCGTAGCTGATCCGAAAAACGTCATACACAACCTTATCTCATGAGATCTCATGGGATCTCATTTGATATAACTTGATTCGAAAAATAGGTTTATCTAATTTAATCAAGTTATATATAAATTGATAAAATTTTATAAACTTCATAAAATTTTTTGGAAGTCCGCACTACGATTTTTTTCATATTCCAAATAATAATAAACATTTAAATATAAATCAATGGATTTCAATTTGACTAATATGGGATGCCATATACAATTATATGTAAAACTGATAGACTTCTTTTCTTGTTTCTACCAAGAAAGTGTTTTTTGTCCACCCCTTAAAATGTACCATAGTTTATTTTATGATGATTCGCAAAATATTTCGTGTCTAGCGTAAAGATTCCGTGTGCTGGACCGTTTTTAAAAAAGATATATTTAGTTTTTCAAAGAATTTTGTATTTTATCTAAAGGCTAAGTGTACAATATTACTATAATATGAAAGGTTTTTTGATGCGTGTAAAACGGTATATAAAACATGCCAAAGCATGTCCAGTAGGCCGGGTCGATTTGTATGGAGGCAAAAAAATCGCTCAACGTTCAAGGAAAATCGTATTCTAGGGATCAAAATAAGAAACTTTGCCGAAGGAACCATAGGGTCAAATTTTGAAAAAGTCCACTTTGATATTTTAGAAAGTTGGAGGAATCTCTCCAAGATTATGGCAGATACTTCTTCTCCGGTAGACGCGCTAGCAGATTAATGCATAAATCATCATTCTTACGATTTTCCTTGAACGTTGAGCGATTTTTAAATCGACCCGCCCTAATGAGTATATATAAATGTTTTTCGCCGGGAAGGTACTTTTTTATAAAAGGAACTTGTTTATGTTGGGTACTTTTTATAAAAGGTAATTTTTGATTAAAATTACTTTTTTATAAAAGATACTTTAAGGAACTTTTCTTTTTGATAAACGGTACTTTGGCTAATGTGCACTTTATGGGCGTTCCCCAAAAAAAAGAAGTATGTAGACCCCCTAAAGAATTAAAAAGATATATTTATTATGATCAGTTAAAGGGACTGGGATTTCAATAATGTAATTTGTTTTATGATCCATGGCTCCCTCCTTATCCATTTAAGACCCCCTAGCGACGCATTAAAAGAGAGACAATTTTAAAAAAAATCCCTATGGCGCTTACTTAAAAATTTTTGGAGTCCTGAGGAATTTCCTTTCATTATATGCTTATATGCTAATACGCGTATCGTTTTTTTTTTTTTTTTTTTGAGAAATATCCCATAAAGTGCATCTTTGTAGGTACTATTTTATAAAAGGTAAATTTTTATAAAAGATACCTTTTTTATAAAAGATACTTTTTATAAAAGAGAGATTTTTTTTTTATAAAATTTAATTTTTATAAAAGTACTTTTTTACAAAAGATACTTTTTAATAGAAGATAACTTTTTATAAAGGGTACTTTTTTATAATTAATACTTTTTTATAAAACTTACTTTTATAACAAGAAGTATCTTTTTTAAAAAAGTACCTTTTATAAAAGTACTTTTTTATAAAAGCACTTCTTTAAAAAAGGTAGTGTTTTATAAAAGGAACTTTTTTATAAAAGGTAGTTTTTTTTATAAAATTACTTCTTTATATAAGGTACTTTTTATAAAAGGTACATTTTTTATAAAAGGTACATTTTTTATAAAAGGTGCTTTCTTTAAGGGAATTTTCTCTAAGGTAGCACCGGGCATATGTGCTAAAAAATACTACAATAACAAGGAAACTACACAGTGGAAAATCCGCAGATTTGAATGAAACTCTTTTTTTTGTTTACCTGATTTGTTGTTTTTAAATATATTTCTTCAGTAATA
Source organism: Delia radicum (assembly GCA_021234595.1). NCBI lineage: Eukaryota > Metazoa > Arthropoda > Insecta > Diptera > Anthomyiidae > Delia > Delia radicum. The sequence continues at coordinate 166,967,380 of CM037851.1, read as the reverse complement.
AAAAACTTTAGTTCATTTGCTTACATTTAAATCAGAGAACGAAATTCATCCGTATTTAAACTAATTTTTCAACCTAAAATTAAGTAATTTAATCAATAATTGTTTCGAAAAAATGGTTTTTTTTTTTGTGTCTCCACTATAATTGGCACTTGTCACTATGGCGTTATTTTCTCATATTTTTTTATAATCATAAAATAGGCTGTATCTCGGAAAATAAGAGCACTAGAGCAAAATGGACCAAAAATCGTTACCCCCGTGAACATTAAATAGTCTGTAATAACCACTTATCGTCCCGGTAATGAAAGTGGATTTGTCTCAGGTACTATTTTCTGTTGTCGTAACTGAATTTTTAACGATTTGTACGGGCTTTTTTATGAGTGTTGCTTTATATTAAACTATCGGGTTTCAAATGAAAAGTATTTTTTTTTTTAAATACATTTTTGTATAAATGGTACTTTTATATAAAAGTTGCTTTAGCAAAAATAGTACTTGGTCGCTTTACGAATCTTATCTTATGATAGTAGTAGTTTATGACCATCCAGCAATTGCTTTTAATATAGGATACAGAGTGTGTCTTATCTACTAAACTTAGTTTCCTGTACAAAATTTGTACTCTAAGTATCAGCACTATCATCTCTAATAAGAAATATAATAGTAAACGAAGCAAAAGTTAAAAGACCCTTTTTTTGCACACAAAATGTTGGTACAAAAAATAAAATTGGTTGCTTAAAATTCTTATATAGAGCTCTACAAGTGGGTGGTTTGAAGAATTTTTGTATTATATAGAGCACGTGTTTTTTTATGCATTTAAAGTGAACTAATGCTTCCTAGAAGTCAGTTGTAGTAGTATGCAGTAGTTTTGATGTAAAATTGTTTTTGGTGGAGGTAAAAGTGTTGGCTGGCTGGCTGTCTGTCTGACTGGCATGGTATAGTATGGTGTAGTATGTATTGTATAGTTCGTATATAGTCAAAGGATTTAGTTTAGTTAAAGTTGAGTATAATGTATACACAAAAAAAATATAGTATATAAAACGAAATTGGAAAAAATTATATATTTTTTGGGAGTGTGGGTGTGTTCAATGGCTTTAAATTAGATGTGTATGTCTGTATGAGTAAGAAATATTTTCGTATAATTTTTCGTTTCATTTTGACCGAAATAAGACCCAACCCATTTTGATATAAACAACAGCTACAAGTGATCGGTGAATATTTGTAAGTATTAGTTTTAATAATCAAATTAATATTTTAACATTTATATCATGTTATTTAGTCAGGTGATAGTAATGTTATGAAATTAAGTTAATTAATTATAATTTACTTACATTAAGAATGTGCATACAAAATAGAGACTTGAGAGATTACTTAAGGATGCAAATTTGCTTAAAAATTTACAATTATACATTTTTTTTAAATACTTAAGTGTCACTTAATACGCTTCATGACAACTTATTAGTAATACAAAATTCATAACGGTTGGATGTTTGAATGACCATACACAGTTTAAATACATTTCCATAAAATTTTATTAATTTAATATTTTAAAAATGTGTCAATTTTAAATTAATCCAAATAAAAAATGTATGGCCAACGAATTTTGGTAGTTCCATATAAAAACTAAAAAATTGTTCGGTTTTAGCTATCGATATTTACCAAGGCTGGCCACCGATTACCGGTCGTAATGGAAAATCGATACCAATACCGTTATTCGTTTCGGTGGCCGACCTTGATATTTAAAGTTCAAATATCCAGTGCTGCCAACTTTGACGATTTGTCTCCAGTTTTACGATTGTTGTAATGAAATGTGATAAAATGTCGATTGACGATTTTATTAAATTCATTGTACAGAAAATGACGATTTTTAAAAATTTGCAAATTGTAATGAATTTTTCAATATGTTTTAATAATACTAATTTTATCAAGTTTGTTTTAATTTAAAACATCTTAATGCAATGTGAAAAATTATCTAAAATTGATAAAAAAAAATATTTATTTACCGATTTAAAAAGTAACTACATATAAAATTCATAATTTTGAAATACTTATTTACCATATATTAGTTCTCATTTAGTGGGATAACAAGTTTATATGAATGTTTGATGTTTGCATGTGATTGTCACTTCTTTCAAAGCGTCTTCTGACGATGGGAACCTAGAAAATTCCCGAAATAGATATATCAACACATTCCTTAAAGTGGTCAATTAATAAATTTGAAAACAAAAACTCCATTGATTATTTGTAAGGACAATATTGAGTATCGCCTCGAACTTGAATAATTTTCATTTTTATACTTATTTTAATTTTTTTTTTAAATTACAGTAGCCGAAGGGAGTTTTTTTTATTTTAGAAAGTTAAATCCAAAAGTTTTAATTTTGTTAATGATTTCAATGAGCTTAGCTTTAAAATCACTGACAAAATAGTGGTTCTAGCTAAACCAATATTTTTGTAAAAGGGCACTGCCCAAATTTTGTCAAACAATATATCAAAAAAAAAAAAATTACATTTTGTCATAGCTGATTTTGAAGTAGGTCGGTGATTTTAAATTTATATTTCGCTTGTTCTTAAGACTCAGAGGTGTTTGTTAAGGAGCTGAAAATAAGGGACATCAAAGTTGTAAAATAATTCTTGCAAATAAAGTCAAAACGAAGTTTTAAATAAACTTTCACCTTTTTTTGTGAAATATAAGGAGTTTTGGGAATGACGATTTGTTGACGATTTATGGTTCTCAAAATGACGATTTTGACGATGTTTTCCACAAAAATTGATGATTTTTTAACAAATTGGACTGGCAGCACTGCAAGCAATAAGAATAATAAGTAATAATAATAATTAATGTAATAATAATTTTAGGAAGCTTTTAAAAACTTTCGGCAAACCTTTCAGATAATGGTCTTTCAAATTTCATTAAACTTGGTACTGCATGTGGACCCTTGATTGACATGCATATCGAGTTTCCCATATGTGGCAAAAATTACTAAAATTTTTCGCAGGGTGCTATGTGCATACCCAAAAATATTAAAGATACTTTCGAGCCCCTCTGATTACCAACTTGAAATTTGTATATGTGTTTTGTAAATGATACACACAGAGAAAAATTTAGCTCTTTGCCAACTGTAATTTGGTTACTTCGACTTAACTTCGGTTATTACGATTTTCAGTCGGTTGGTACAACTGAATATTAGTTCTCACAACAAAGTTCGGTTAATTCAACTGAATTTTAGTTTCAGCACCCAAAATATTCGGAAATCGAATGTAAATATCGTTGTCCTAAATGAATTTATAAGTTGTTACCATTAAAATACACTTTTCTATTCGGTTTATTTCTCTGTGTGTACATTGAGTTAATGGCAAAATAAAAGTCGAAAAAATTTATTGTAGGCTTTTTGAGATACTCGCAAATTATGGAAGATTTGTTTCAATTTTGTTATCCTTTTCGCATAAAAAAATAAATTTTTGTTCCACACTCTTTAAAGAAGAGGATTTGGTTTTTAAAATGACACCAAGTTTTAAAATTCCTGCTGACGCACTTTGAGCAGTAACTAAACGCTGAAACTATAACGAATTTTGAAAAAATAAAAAACACTTAAACTCCATATTAACACTCTAACCGGAAAGAGTGTCTCAAGGCACTCATCATCAAATAGTCCACAAATGCGTCAAATAAGTAATTTATAATTATAAATTGATGTATTCCGTTAGAAAACAAAATTTACTAAATGTTTTGAGAAGAAATTTTGCGTGTGCGAAATTTTACGTGTGGAAGCGAGAAAGTATCAAAGTTAAAATTTCAAAAAATAATTATTTTGAAAGGAACACAATTTTTAAAAACCGTTAAAACGTATTTCAAATTACTAAAAACCGTTGATAATAAACACAAAGTAATATTGAAGCTTAAGCTTTTATAAAAGGTCGTTAGTTATGTCCTAGGACACAAGGTATTCGTTCAGAATACTTTTAAAGGACATCCTGCTAACTTAAAAACGAATAAACGGATTATTATGAAATTTGGCTGACATAATTTTATTTTTTATTTATTTAAAAAGTCTATGGAAAATTAAACCTTGCAGACTTTATATTAAAAAAAAAAAAAAAAAAAAAAAAAATATACATATACATATACATATATACAATATCTAAAAATAAAATGTATAGAAATAAAATATTAAATATTATGTAATTGGTTTAGCAGCATAATAAGATTTCTCTTTATGACATCCGGACTATACGAAAGATCAATGTAGGCGTATAAGTTGTTAAATTCATCACATATTCTGCGGATGGGATCAAAGTTTGCATAATTTGTTCGGAAGTATTGGAGTTTTATTGGAATGTAGTATCTTGTCGGACGGTTGGGAACAATGAAATCTACTTTACCCAGCAGGAATTCGGAGTTTGTTGCACCATTTAACAAATTTACCATAAAAGATATATTTAACACCAACCTCCTACTTTTGAGAGTAGGAAGCTTAATAAGTGCTAAGCGACTCTCATATGAGGGCAAATTGATATTGGGATTCCATGGAAGAGATCGAAGCCAGAACAATAAATGTATTGTATGTAATGTATTTAGTATTATTAATAAAGCATTTAAATTTCAACATTTTGTATCGAAGTTAAGGTGCGTTTTCGTTTGAAATCGATTTTGCAGAAAAGCGAAAAAGGCCCTATACTTATGTTACTTTTTTGCGGTTTTTAAAAAAGTTACGACGTTTATCTTTTTAAGTTTTAATTTATATTTGGGTGTCCCGAAAGGGTTAAATTGTACGTAATAGTGCTCAAATGATGAGTATTATCCAGTTGATTATGCGGAATAAAAATCGGGAATACTTATATGTAGTTCGCTACTCATATTTTAAAATTTTTCTGCAAAATTGGTCTATTAATAAAATTTCTATAGAGTAATTTTGGTCAACTACATTTTTCAATTTAAAACAAGTAATACATAAAATTACTTGTTTCAAACTAAATGATACTGTAGTGGACCAATATTAATCTATGGAAATTTTATAAATATTTTTACCACACACAGAAAAAATTTTAGCTATTTGCCAACTGAAATTCGGTTACTATGACTCTAATTCGGTTATAACGAATTTCAGACAGTTGGCACAACTTTATATTAGTTTTCACAACAAAGTTAGGTTAATTCAGCAGAATTTTATTTGTAACACCCAAAATTTTCAGAAATCGAATGTAATTATCATTGTACTAACTGAATTTATAAGTTGTCACCATTAATATACACTTTTCAATTCGGTTGGCACTTTATTTCTCTGTGTGCATAATATGCTCAGCATTGCTAAACTTTTAAACTCTTCTTTGTCCAAAATTTTTAAAAAAAACTCTACGAAGATCGTGGTTAGCAACTATAAGTATAAACCCTAATTTTCGGTTTTTATCCATTTACAGTTCAATAATACCTATCATTTGAGTACGTGACGAATTTCGGAAATATTTTAAATTCGGGATAGGCTAATATATAGCTTCGGCCAATATATAGTTTTTTTTTCCAAAAAAAGATCCACATTTTTCTGGTATGAATCAATTTATAAATTTGAATAGGGTAAGATATTGTGATATCCAAAATGATATAATTTTTTTTTTGCGATATTACGCTATATGTTATAATATATAATTTTGATTTGTGTTTATACATGTATTCGTTAATAATTGGATTCACCATATAACATTGTATATGTCATATACGATTATATATCCCAGAAGAAATTTGGAAGCGATAAAATTGATAAACGCTTCTGTTCTGCTTCTTTTCTGCTTCTTCTACTGCTTTCTAAGATTAATAGCTTGCAGTAGTGCGTCAAAAAATCAATAACGGTTTGTTTACCACACTTTATCGCTTATCGCTTCGAGAAATCTCGAAAGAATGGGGATGGTAATTTAGTTGTTAAAATCAGTGAATTCATGGCTTTATTTAGAGCTGTGAAATAAGCAAATTTTGGATAGCGAAGCAAGTGCATTCACGCCAGCTATCTCAAACAAAAATCATGCATTATATCACTAATATTGTAGGGGCTTAGCTGTTCACTTTCCCTGCCGAAACTGCTTCCAAGCAAGCAGTGTTTTTTGCTGTAATTGATCGTTATCTATGTGACATCGTATTAAAAAATTTAAAGAAAACAAATTGTATATATGGGAACGTGATAAGTCCCCCACTTTTTATTTATTTTATATTAAACAATTTTATTCCAATTTTTTATAAAATATATTTTTTTTTTTTTTTAAATTAATTCCTAAATTGAATTGAAAATATTTGACAATAAATTCTCAGAGTTATAATTATAAATTAGTTTTGAAAGTTGTTTTGGGGAAGCCTCCACAAATATATAAACATACATAAATATATATATTAATATAAATTTGCCAGCGGTGATCCGTTTGTCTGGCTTTCTGTGTGGGTATCTACAACAGATTATTAGACTTAGCCGTCCTTTATTTGGTAATGCGGTCCAAAGCATTAAGGAACCATTCCAAGAACAACAGGTTATAGGCCCAGAAGAAAAATTGTAACAGAACTTGTTTGTGGAATTTATGCTTTAGGTAAGGAAGGGTTATGTACCCAAGGGCACATCTCCACACGGAGACTAATACGGTCCATTGTGAAGCCCTTCAGTGAAAAAAGTAAGAAAAAATAGGAATAGACAAATAGATAGATTGAAATATAGATAGAAAGAAAGATAGAAAGGATAGATACTCCCAAGAACAAGATCCTATCGTCCCCTTACTAGAAACAGCCGTCCTATTTCCCTGACAAATCTCAGCAAATCTACTGGATTGCATCCAGCGACACACCCAAGTTCGTCGTGAAATCTATCTCCTAGCCGTTTCTCTCTGAGACCCTGCAAAAGTCCGGTATGTCCCTGTCCCATCTGCTTGTGAAAGCCCTGACAGAACAATGACCGGTCAGGAACCCCGTAAGGGTCCTGAGACCATCCCTGTCCAGTCCCAAAAGAACCTTGGTTGCCCCTGCGTCCAATGCGGGCCATAACGCCCTAGACACCCTTTAATCCATTCTGTCCGTCCATGACTGGTTAACGGTTTCGCGCAATCCCTTCCGAATCACCTCAAAGTAGTAACATAGGGGGGCTTTACCCCCCGTCCCTTACCACCAAGTCCAGATTCGAACCCTCCCTCGCAAGTTCGTCCATTAAGATTATCAGACATTTATTCAAAATGCCGACTTTTATTTGATGACACCTTCAAGACAAGCTAATCGACAAACATGGGTTATTAAATAATGGTGGAAGTAATCACACCGATATGGTTATTTAAAATTTCAGTGGAATTTGCGGAAAAAAGCTTAGAATCTAAGAATAACCGAACGTCGACGACGCTTTGCCAACACTGTGCCGTTTATATTTTTCTGTCTGGGTAGTTATATAATGAAAATAAATATCTTAAGACATTATAATTTGGCGTCAGCACCTAGTTAGAAAAATGCAATCGGCACAGTGTTGGCAAAGCGATAGCAACAGTCGGTTATGCGTTGGCAGAACATGGGATTAACAATCTTCTACAAAACGTATTCAGCCATTTTTTATTTTATGCAGCCGTTTTCGAGTTATGGAGTGACAATCAAAATGTACACTTCTTTTTATATAAGCATCAACGCTCTCCGTTGCACACTATCCAGAAGCCCCAAAATAGGCTTTGAAGCACCTGCCCATATATGGGAGTTATATTCCATCTTCGGCCGGATGTAGGTGGTATATATAGTACGGAGTTCAGATGGAGTGAAGTATTTCTTACACCGGTTTAGAAAACCAAGACACTTGAAAGCTTCTTTCGATACTTGAATAATGTGATCTGTCCAACGGATCATGCCCAGAACATCAAGAGTATCCTCAATAACGATCCTATCCATATACATATTCGTTCGTTTTTATTGCGCTGGATTTTTTTTGTTTGTTTTTTATTTGGCAACCTATTTTTTTGGCATTTCTCTGAAAAAATAAGAGGTTTTCCGGGAATTAATTAAAAAAAAATTTTAAGAAAAATTTTTTTTTTTATTTATATGAAAAATATTGGAAATATCAAACTATAAGCATATATGACCTAAAATATATGGTCATATACCCTCAATTTACGGATCCTAACATATATGCAATTATATATATGATCATTTTCACTTGGGCTGTAAAAAGTGGGAAGTAATCGATAAGAATTATACATTTGTTAGAGGAAAATTTTAATTTTCTTAACAATTCAAAATTTATCAACTATTTTGGAGTATTAATAAAATAAGAACACGCCTAGTTTCTATGTTTGAATTGTATTGGAAATGTTAAAATATTTTTGTAATTCTATTTGAATAGAAAACTATGTTAACAGTTCCATCGTTATGCATTTGGTTTATTTTAACGAAATCATTTCTTAGTTTTAAACAAAATTTAGGTTACCATATGGTATCTATGATATCTGTTGCTTACAATAATATCAAAACTGGAAAAAAATATATAGTATAATAAAATTAAATGGGCTGCAGTATAGCCAAGTGTGTGTGTGAATAAGTGTCCCTGTTTCTGGATGTGCACAAAATTTACAAATACAAAGGAAGTTACCCAACAAAAAAAAAACACACACACACACAAAACTATCATGTACTAGTTGAAAGTTTGAGTATCTAGAATAACAACAACTTGTTGTATGGCATCGACGAAAACTGTTGAAAAACAAAATGGCGAAAAAAAAACAAGAACTATAGAAAAATTGCAATTTTTTTTTATATATACAAAATTTTTACAGTTTTGTAAAAAAGTTTCGTGTGTTCGAAAAAAAAAATTTATATTTTTTCACTCCTACTTTTTTTTTAGTTTTTGTTGCTTCTTGCAGTTTATGCTTTAGTCGGTTATTTGAGGATGTTAAGGATGAGGAGGATGTTGGTAATAATGATGATGATGATGATGATGAAGAAGATGGGTTTAGTTTGGTGGTTTAGTTTAATGATAGAGTAGGGGTTCTAAGAGGTGACCGTTTGATATTTCATTATTTCGTTTCACTAGCTGCATCATTGGCTGTTTTGGCTACCATTAAGGGTGCTACAAACCTTTCTACCAAACGTGCCACGTTATAGTACAAATGTTGGTGATTTTTTTTTTTTTTTGGGCATCAGTAGTATGGGGAAGTAGTAAGGTCTTTAGCATTTTTTTGTCGAAATTTTTTATTATATTCTTTTTTTTTTATACCGGAATATTATATAGAGGTATTTATGTGCATATTTATATGTGTGTGTGTGTGTAAGACTGTGGATTTAGTATAGAATTTTCATTTTTTAGCTGTATTTTGTTGTTCCTGCTTTATATTGTTGCTGTTGCTGCTATTTTTCTCTTGTTGTTTCTACATATTTTAGTGTTGCATGGCTGTTATTGCTTTTGGCATTGTGCAACAAGTGAGTTTGGTAATAGCTAGCATCAGGACAACAACTATTAGAGTTTTTTTTTGTGTGTGTTAGTTTTGTTGTTTCATCTTCTGTGTGTGTGTGTTAGTGTGTTGGTACGTCTCGTTTTATACTATCACTTAAACCCAACTACTAGCAGACACTTACGCGTCATTGGTGTTTTGCAGTTTTATCGAGCAACAAAAAAAAAACAGTTTACCAACTTTCGGTGTTGGTATTGTTCACATATTTCGGTTACAAAAAAAAAAAAAAAAAATCAAAATAAAACGGAAGAACCCAACAAAATAAAGTTTGTGTATAAAAGTTTTTTTTTTTTTCAAATGTTCTTCTGTTTTTTTTTTGCATAGTTGTGGCTGCACCACAGAGCATCAGAGACTTTGTCAACAATAATTGTTTGTTAGTCTTAAAAGCAACAGGCTTGTGGAAGGCACGCACATCTTAAGAAACTTTTTAAACTACAAACTTCCTGTGCATAGAGCTCACAATTTTGCAAGTGTTGTGTGAATCAGTGAATTGTGTTCTTGAACAACAACTGTAGATGTTGTGTGAAAAGTGTTGACATTAATATCATTAGCATCAATTGTGGTAGCAATTGTTAGACTAACAACTGTTGCTCCTTTTTTTTTGCTATCTTACGGCATCAATAGAGAAAGAAGTAGAAGTAAAGTTCATGTATGTCATTGAAATCATATTAAAATAACAATTTTACCTTTGCTGTTCTTTAACAAATTATAAACTAGAATTGTAAAATCTTGTACTTGTTGCTTTATAAACTATACAAAAACAACCAAACATAAAATAGTTTTAGCTTCCGCTTCCGTTTGATAAATGTATCTTTGTGTTTACTCTTGTGTATGCGTATGTGGATAAGTGTTTAGTATATCAATGTTAGCTTAGTAATTGTGTAATAGTAGTGTAGTGTTTGTAAATTTCATTAAAGAAATAAAAATAAGAAAATTCTTACAACAATTTACTTAAGTGTTGTATAAATCTATTCAATACTGTAAGATTTAAAATTTAATCATCTAACGTTCTTATTCCATAAATATTTATCTATCTTAATATGAATGTGTCTAAGATATATATATTAACATATGCTAAGCGTTTTGTATAATTATAATTTAATAACTTTCAAGTGTTTAAGTTATAAACAGTTAATTGAAAATGCATAAATCCGTTAAAGTCACAGTGTATGCGGTAAGTTTAATTTGTATTTCATTTAATTTTTTTTTTTTTTTAGTTAATCAAGTATTATAATTAAATGATTATAGTCCAGAAGTAATTAATTAATTTCTTTTCAAGTTGTATTTGCTTACGTTTCAGTAACTTTGCATTTTCCGGGCACGTGAATATATTTATTAAAAGTTTTTTACTTGAAACAAATTTTGCGAAAATTTGAAAAAAAGTAAAATTATTTAACATTAAAATTAGGTTGAGTGCGAAATTATTCAACATATCTACAGTCAGAGACTTAAGTTTATATGCACTTTCCAAATTAAAGGTTTAAATAAAGCTAAATAAATCACAAAAATATTAAGTTACAGGAAGCTTTTGAAAACTTTCGGCACACTTTTCAGGTAATGGTATTTCAAAGTACATTGAACTTGGTATTTATAGTAAATATGAAGTTTACATAATTTTTCTTTTTCCAAAATTCGTTAAAGTTCGCGTTTAGTCACTGCTCAAATGTGTTGAAAATATACAATGTTTGAATTGACTAGGGCAACCAAAAAATCGTTACTACAAACACAATTTGTGTAAAATTTGTTGCTAGGAACAGCAAAAGTGCAATAGAGACAAACAAATGTACAACAGAGAAATTGTTTTTCTTAAACTCCGTGTTTCAAATTGGTTTATCAAAATATTTTTCGATAAACCAACACCACATTTAATATTAAATTTCCAACTTTCAATTAAAAAAATGTCTGAGTAAAAATGTTTACTTATACTGACATCTGTTAGTTCACTCTCATATGATTTGAACCATCAAATTTCACTAGAAAACATCGTCTTAAAATCGATGAGTTTTCGACATATTAACAATAAATGAAGTAATTTCAAAATAGATTTCTATGTCTTTTACTTAAAAAAATTCGCTTGTGTCAACGTAAATTTAAAATTCAAATATCTTTTTCATTTTGACCTAATCTATTAAAACGGAGTATACCACTGAACATAAAATTAAATTTGCTTGCCCCGGGGTTTCAGCGGGTTATTTCAAAAGTTAAAATTTTACTTTCAGTGTTATTAGAGCAGAAAAACCAAACATTTCTTTTTTCAAGAGCTTAAGAACTTTTGATTTCCCAATGAAAACTGTTAATATACGAGGGCGGATCAATAAGTCCGTGACTTTTTGGATAAAACACAGTTTTTTTGCAAAAAAAAAAAAAAATTATATTTTAACATAATCACCTTTTAGCTCAATACACTTAGTCCAACGTTTCTCCAATTTTTGTATCCCTTCCAAAAAATAGGATTTTTGAGGTCCATAAAATAGGCAATTGTTAGATCAATAATTTCATTGTTGGAGATAAATCTCTTTCCACCGAGCCATTTCTTTAGGTTTGGAAATAGGAAATAGTCACTGGGGGCTTAATCCGGAGAATATGACGTACCAATTCGTAGCCCAATTCATGGAATTTTGGCATTGATACTGCACACGTTTGCACGTGTGCATTTTCTTGATAAAAAAAGAACTTATTTCTTGGCCATATGGGGCCGTTTTTTTTTTTTTTTAATGCTCGTTAAATCGGTCCAATAAGTTGACATAATATTCGGCGTTTATTGCTTTTCCCTTTTGAAGGTAATCGATGTGGATTATCCCGCGAGCATCCCAAAAAACTGCTGCCATCACTTTATTGGGCCACAAATTTACCTTGGCCTTCTTCGGAGCCGGTTCACCCGGCGGAACCTATTGTTGATCCAGGTTTCATCCACAGTTACAAAACGCCGCAAAAACTCATTCGAATTGCGGTTAAACAACTCCAAACAATCCTTTGAAGTTGCCACACGATTATGTTTATGGCCAATTGAGAGCAAACGCGGCACCCACCTAGCAGACAGCTTTCTTAAACCCAACTGATCATTTAAAATCGAAACCACACTGACATTTGAAATGCCTATGGCATCAACAATCTCGCGCACTTTCGGGTGTATTTACCTCAATTGGCCGTCCAGAACGTTCAGCGTCATTTGTACTTGTGCGACCACAACGAAAGTCAGTAAACCACTTTTTTACCATTAAAATCGATGGTGCAGAGTCCCCATTGTATTGGTCAAGCTTTTGCTTGGTTTGATTAACGGTTTGTTCGCAAAAAATAATGTTTAATGAGCACTCGAAATTCACTTTTTTACATTTTTAAAAAAATCCACGAGGTTGTATGTTTTGAACAGCTGTTAAACGCAAAGTAAATGAGGGAACTTGCTCAAAATTTAACAGTAGTCTAGTAGTACTTGATGGGAGCAGTGTTGCATTTCATATAACTACGAGGGAAGTTCGAAAAGTCACGGACTTATTGATCCGCCCTCGTGTAGTCTATATATCTTGATATTATTATATACATATAATTATATATGTTGCCATATGTAACGGTATATATTTACATCTCATACTTATTTTTACGAAAATGTATGTTATATCTAAGTTAATCTTTTTTATCTCATCGTATTAATTTGATGTAGCCATATATGAGATTATATATACTTCCATGTGTGGTTATATATAAGTCTTTAAAATACACTAAAACCAAACAAATTCTATCACATTTGTGTAAAAAAAGTAACAAAACCTTTTACTTTTCTATATAATTATCACTGAAGACAAGAAAATAGCTAAATTCAATGTATTTAAGTAAAAATGTTGTAAAAAGGACAAAGAAAAAAGGCAGAAGAACTACAACACTTAAAAAAAAAGTTCAAAATTAATAAAATAAATATGATTTTTTAGTAAACAAAGCATTTTAAGCCAGGAAATCTTAGAAAAGACAATTAAAAGCCCAGAAATCTTACGATAAATCTTTATAGACCTAAGAACCGAATTGGATTTGGCCGGAAAAAAACATAATATGAGATATATGTATGTCGGGTGGAATAACATTTGTTCTATCAAAACTATTTGTCTTTAGTCTTATTGGTAGGATTGTTATACTATGTTTCCACTTACATGTTATGTGCAAAACATGTGCTTTAGTTAGAAAAAATGTATAGGAAAACATGTACAAAACATGTTTTATTTCAAAACACGTCCAAAACACCACCAAAGAAAACGTAGCACTATGAAAGTGTCAAGTCTCGACTTGAATTTGGTCGAATTAATATAATTACTTTAAATATAAAGTAATGATCTAAACAAATTTTGAAAACCTGTTTTAGACTCATTATTTTCACTTATAGTGAGTACATATATAACTACTTATTTTAGACATGTTGAGCAAGTAAGTCGTTTATGTTCTTATCTCTCAGGTATAACATGTCGAGATAGATCAGATGGTAAATCGGTTGACTATTATCCTGGAGGCCCAGGTTCTAATCCCGTGTACACAAATTTAATTGAAAACAAATTTTTTCAATAATATAATATTATATAGTTAAAATTTAGTTTTTTTTTAAAATTTCTATTTCATTTATAGAGCGAAACTACGCTATAATAATTTTACATAAAAATACCAGAAAACCGAAAAATTTTAAAGGTTTTTTGTACTTTTAGATCAATACTTTAAGATCAATGCCTTAGAGTTTTATTCATTTTAAATTTTGCCAAAATATAATTTTTAGTTTAATTAAACAAAAAAATTGGTCCGATCTTCAGAAATTTTTATGGGTGAACGTTTTTGACGATAAAGGGAAAGTAATATTATATGTAATAATATTACGGATTAGATAGGTAAAATTTGGTATTTGGAAAGAAAGTCAAAAGTTTTAAACAAGGCAACCAAAAAAGAGCTCCTAAAACATTGTTTTAAGCTCTTAAAAAAAACTCGAAAAGCAGTGAAATAAATCGTTTAAATGTAAAATTAAGCTGTTTATTTAAAAAATAAAACGTTAAATTTCATATTATTTTGTTAAAATCGTTACTACAACTAAAAATTGGTTTAAAATGGCCAGCAAATGGTTTTCTCAAGCTTCAAATTTCAAATTTTTTATTGAACGATTTGCTGATAAACAAACAACATGTAATATAAAATTTTCAAATTTTCAAATTTCAAATATCAAAAAATTAGCTAAAAAAACGCTCTAACAAATATAGTTAGATTAAAACTTTCTTTGTTTCATAATCAGAAATTGTATTTAGTCTAACCATTCAAATAAAAACAAGCTATAGCTTATGTTTGGTTGCCCTAGATATAACATACTAGAGCTTAAAAAATAATAAATTTTTTTTATGATAAAAATAAGTGGTTATTGGTAAAGTATTATTATTTGTGTCGAAATTAGGGGAAAATTAAAGAAAACTTTTGCAAACTGTGATTCGTAAAATATCAATTGGAATTTAGAAACCATCAATTAAAATTCAGAAAATAACCATTCAATTCCAGAATGTCCATTTGAAATTTAGAAAACTGCAATTGAAATTCAGATGTTCCATCTGAAATACAGAAAATATCAATTGAAATTTATAAAACGTCATTTGAAATTTAGAGAATATTAATAGAAATTCAGAAAATAAGATTTGAAATTCAGACAATACTAAGTAAAGTTCAGAAACACATCAACTGAAATTTAGAAAAATTCAATTGATACTTAGAAAATATCAAAATTCAAAAAATATCAATTTAAATTCTGAAAATAGTTATAGAAATTGAAATGTTTGCTGAATATAAATAATTTTGTGTGCTAATTTTAGCAAATTAGTAAAATTTAATTAGTTAAATTAGCAAACACAATTAGTAAAAAATTTAGCAATATGTAAAATAAAAACAGAAAATAATGAATTGAAAAGAACTTTATACTAAAAATTAGTATAATAATAGCATCTATGGGAAATTGGAATAATAGCTGTTTTTTTTATAACCCAATGGATTTAATAAATACTAGTTGTGGTTACTAAAATGTACACCAATGGCATTTATAAAGGGTGTAGAACTTTAAGTTGTCAACACGTTTTTAACTATCGGCCCTTTTGTCTGCTGTCAAGTGATTTATGTTTAGTTTGGCTTGGCATTTTTTTTTTTTTTTTAAAGAGAACCAACACTCAGGAAATTCTTCCTATTAAATAATGTGTTGATTTCTTTGGAAAGGGGATAGTGGAGAGATGAAAGGTGGTGAAAGATGAAGGGCTTCAAACATGGCAACACTGTAATTGCGCTAGTAGATAAGTCTTAGAACAGTTGTTGTTCCCCACCTGATGTAGAGTTGGCGAATTTATTGAAGCTTTTTGTTTCATAGCCCTGATTCATTATTTTACTTCGGTGGGGTTAGGTGCTATGGGAACAACTAAGGTGGGCGCAGCGATACATATAAGTGATCGAAAACTCATACATATTATTTTTCAAAATTGATGTTGTCGTCACCGGCAATCGAACCCGGGACCATCTGTGTAAGAGTCCAACGCGCTAACCATTACACCACAACGCCCACAATTCAGCATGAATAGACCGACGCCTGAACAACGCTTCCAAATAGTCTGTTCGAAATACGTATCGCGCACTACGTCCATTTTACGGTCAACATAATCGTCCATCAGAGCCGTATTTGCAGTGATGATAATCCTCAAGTGTATGTTGGGAAACCGTTACGTCCAGATAAACTGACTGTTTGGTGTGCTTTATGGGCTGGTGGAATCATTGGTCCATGGCGATCATATGCAAGAAGTCATATTTAAATTATAATGCCAGACGATTATCTTTCAAATAAAGTAAATATCATGTTAGTTTAAAAAATTCATTTTTGTAAGGATCTATACACTTAAAATAAGTTAAATTGAAAAGTTAGTAAAACGTCTTGTAAATCAGGTATACTTTTTTCAGCAATTTTTTTTTGCTACAATCATGTTTTCAGCTAAAATGTTAGTTATACTTATTCAGCACTTAACTGTTTTGAACTGTTTTAATAATATTTTACTAATGTTTTACTAATTAATTTTGCTAAAAAAAATGTGCTGATTAGCATATTAATAGTGTGGACGACAACCAGATTGAAAGATATACGCAGTTATAGATGTCGTGGCATGTCAAGATGTAGTAGTGACGATGAAAATGATACTAAACAGTGCAGCTCTAATAAGACATATAAAAAAATCAACCAGGGAAGATTTTTGTATCTGTTTTTCATACATAAAACACCTTAAATTTTTAATTTAATTACATAAAAGACAAAATAAAATATTTAAATTTAATAAAGATTATTGTGTTTCTGTAAACTAAATGTTTATAGAGATTAATAATCTAGTTTGGTCAAATTTCAAGCAAATAAACAGCAGGTAGACAGACTGAAGCGATATACAAAGACACATATTATAGGTAGATTTGTATGTTCCCTTTTTCTTATTGCAAAAAAAGGGTTATACATATTATATTTTGTTAATTTTTAATTTCGTTTCTATAAAAGATAGCATCATTTAGGCAACCATTGAAGTAAGCAGTTGAAATCTAACTCTTTCTACTTTTTTTAAATATTACATTAGTTTATGTCCTCAATGTGGGAGTATGAACATTTTTATATTTTGTAACGTACTGTAAATTATTTTCAAAAGAATCACAAACATATGTTTGATGATTTTTAGCAAATAAATTAGCTAAATTTGAGTTTTTTTTCAGTCTGCTAATATTCTGCAAACATTTTATTAATTCTTTGCAAGGGTTTTTTAATTTATAATCCACTAAGTGTTAGCAAAACTTTTGCTGAATCTATTCATTTTGTTGCTAAAAATCAGCTCGATGATTTTCAGCAAAAGATTTTGCTGACTTAGCAAAATTTTTTGCTGACTTTACTTACTTTTTTCTTTGAGTGTACCTCTATAAAAAAAAACAATCTTTAGATTGAACCATTGTCATACCTCTTTTTATAGTCTTGACATACCTCTTGTCATATATTTTTAGCCTAGCCATACAGTGCCACTCTGAACATAAATTTTACAGCGACGGCTGTTTGTCGGGTTTTTTTAAATAAACCGAAATTGGATTTACTAAATCCATAAAACTTCTTAGATTTAATAAGTTTATTTTTTATTTAGCTTAATTTAATTCCTGTATTTACTTCTAAACAGGTCTTACGCTTTTTCTTTTACATTATGTTAGCGATTATGATGTACTTTCAGAAAAAATAAATAAAATTGCCTTTGTTTAGGTAAAAAAAAAATTTTTATTTAACAAAATGAATCTAAAAATAAATCCGTAGATTTAAAAAATAATAAAAACTAATAAAAATAATGTTCTTTACATTTAATTATAAAAAATTTAACCCATTTGGAACCAGCAGCATGTTTATTTTGAAATTTAGAATGAAATATATCCGCTAGGTGGCGCTGCAAAGCCATAAAATTTATAAAAAATATTTCACTGACATATATTTACGTTTCAATAAAAACTAAACGAAAAACTAACAGCCATTAAAATTCGGTCGTTAAAGGGTTAATTATTATCAATTTAGCATTACTTTTCAAACTGTACTCTGAAACTTTTACGTCCTATATCATGGAAAAAGTTTAATTTTGAATAAAAAATGTACGTTTCTGAAAATAAGCCCCCTTGTTTAAGTTTAAGTAACGAGACGTATGAGTTATTTTTTAATATCGGTACACTAGACGTATGAGTGATTGTTATTTAATTCAAGTTGTATAGAACGAACAGTGAGATACTTGAAAAAAATAATGGTAAGAAATAAAGAACTTCTAAGCTACTGATCCGATCGGAATCAATCAAATTGTAAAAGAGATGCTAATCTATTGAAATATTGTCATTAGGTCACCCTGTTTTAGTACAGGGTGTACTTACAGGTTGTCAAAGTTTACTAACTCTTGAATAAAACTCGTTTGGTGCTTGTAACTTTTGTAAATGTGGACCGATATCTAAAATTCCTGGAGGAATATACTTTGTAAGATAAAGACAAAACATTTTTTTTTTAAGAGAAGCAACACTCAGGAAATTCTTCCTATTTAATAATGTATTGCTTTCTTTGGAAAGGTGATAGTGGAGAGATGAAAGATGGGGAATGATTAAGAGCTTCAAGCATGGCAACACTGTTAATGCGCGAGATGATAAGTCTTAGAACAGAGGGCTGGCGAACTTATTGAAGCTCTTTGGTTCATAGCCTTGATTCATTACAGGGCTGCGATACATATGAGGGATAGAAAATTCATACATATTATTTTTGTAAATTGATGTTGTCGTCACCGGGAATCGAATCCGGGACCAACGGTGTAACAGTCCAAT
>CM037851.1:166271500-166348500 GCA_021234595.1 Delia radicum | reverse complement strand
GGTATTTAGCAACGATATAGAAGAATAATTTATAATTAACAAATATTTTTTTTTTAAATTTAAAAAAACAGGTTTTCAAAATATTGTTTGAACTGCGGATTTCGGAAGAATGCGTTTAGCCGCCAAGAAGTGAATTATATATGTCTATACATTTCCATACATAGTCAATTGTGTACATTAACGAAAATTGAGGTGATATTCATATATATGAACTCTTATGAACATATATGAATCCTATATTGTATATGGAAATGTATGACCAGGAATCACTTCATATATGAGCATGAAAAAATTCATACATGTTCATAAATGGATGCATTTATATTGATTTTTAACCGTGTCTACAATTTTTTAGCAAACATTTCTGTTTAATTTAGCAAAATATACTGTCATTTAAATTCTACTAAATTTAAGGTAAATATAGCAAACATTTTGTTGATATTATAGTTTTTGTACAAATATTTAGTAAAAGATTTTGATAAGTTTGGCAAAGTAAATTGGTATTTTCATTTTTAACTACTTTTTAGTAGCTTTTCTGCTATTTTTATAGGTATATTTCTATGAGTGTAGATTTGATCGTTAAAAAGATTTGGACGATTATGTACGACTGCTTTTGTGAAATTTTAAATCTGTTCATATTTGAAAACTCGATGTTTACACAACTGTAAGAGCTGGCAACATATAATATACATATGAGTCATTCCATGTCAGACCGAACACCTTTTTTACAACACCTCTTCCGATTTACTTTAAATTTGCCAGACGTATTAAATATTAAAAAATATTTTACCTGTGCTTCCAGAAAAAAATTAAAAATTTTTTTGAAAAGGTTATGGGTATTTAAAATCGTCAAAATCGTGAAAAATCTTCCGACATGACAACTTTTAAACAAATCTTTTTCTAAAACTAGTGAATGGATTTTAAAGTTTAATACCTTATTTTAAAGGTATTTGAACCTTTCTTATTAAAAATGATTTTTTTTTTTTTTAATTTATTTTTTTTTATTTTTAAAATTTGGTTTTTTTTTTACTAAATTTCTAAATTGAAATTCCTGTTTTCCACAAGAAGTTTAGTAAAAAAAACCAAGTCGAAAAATCTAAAAAAAACATTTTCTTAAAGCTCAATATAACCTTAATATTCCCTGTAAATTTCAGAATGGAAGTCGAATGGACTTGCAATTTGTTGTTCCATTGTGGTACCACCAAAATAGCAAAAAGCATAGAAAACGCAAAACAAAAAATGCTCAAGAACAATATGAATTTGTTAGCGTGTGTTTTTTGCACACATGCATGCATTAACATTTTTGTTAACACGCTTGAAAATATAATGTTCACATACAAAATGAAATTTTTCGTAGTACTACAATGGAAAAAAAATCGGAAAAAAATAGAATCCATTTGGCTTCCATTCTGAATGATTTTTCGACTTGTTCGAAGATGGTGGAAATCAGAAATTAAGTAAAAAAACCAAATTTTAAAAATAAAAAAAATAAATTTAAAAAATAACCAAATTTTAAAATAAAAAAAAAAAAAATATTTTTAAAAAGAATGTTCAAATAAATAAGGTATTAAACTTTAAAATCCATTCACTAGTTTTAGAAACACATTAGTTTAAAAGTTGTCATGTCGGAAGACTTTTCACGATTTTGACGATTTTTAAATGCACATAACTTCTTGGAAAAAAATGTTTAATTTTTTTCTGGAAACAAGAATACGTACTAAGCAGAATACGTACTAAAATTTTGAAAGACATCGGAGACATCAAAGTCAATGTTTAGCAAAAATCGTTCGGTATGACATGGAATGACTCATATATGAAACGTTCATATACAATACTATCTCATTTAATATAACATTATATAAAAACATATAGCTTTATATTGCTTAATATGGATATATGTTATGGCGCATATAAACATATATAATTTAATCTTCGATTTGGTTTTCCGAAACATTTTTATGTGGCCCTATACATATTAATATTACCGTAGATATGTCATATATTACTACATATGGTATCTATTTATTGGCATTATTTCATATATAATTTTGTATAGCTTAATACAATGTTGCGTTTAATAACATATGGTATTATATTAAGATTTTGTTTTACATCGAATCTGAGGCGAAGTGCTGTAATTTCATGGTTGTTTTTGTTTTTTCTTTGATATTTCCAAAATTAAATCATGCTTCTAGAAATATATCTTAGAAATCTTTAGAAATTCTAAAAACATTGTACACTGATGATTTTTTAGACAATAACAAAATCCAAATAGGTACCAGCTTACAATAAACTTTAGAACTTGCAAAAACTATAAATTAAATTGTGATTAAAACTTTAATTTATTTTAAAGTTTTCTTGATTTCAACCGATGTGGTCAATAAATATAAAATAATAAAATATAAAACAAAATAATATAGCTAGAAAACTATCATAAAATTAATGTTTATCATAGTGTTACTCGTACCATACTTACAAGTAATACACTAGTTTTTATTATGAGACCTAATATTAATGTTTTTAAAATTTAAAGAAACCATACGATATTTGAAATAATATATATACCATCCAATTATATCAAATTAGATAAAGTAACGTATAATTTAATAAAATTAGATGAAAACAAAATTCAGACAAAACTGTATCAAATAAGTTATAATTGTATCTAATTTAATCAGATATGATACAATTAGATGTAATTTGATGCAATTTAATCGGGCAAAATTTTCGTATCAAATGTTATATACTAATACATCGGCCAAACTTCTTATCACTTCTAATAGCTTTTAGGACCTAGATCACGACTGTGAACACCAAATTTTAATATAAGCTCTGGTTTTTGAAATATTCTTGAATTTAACGTTTACCAAAAATCAAGTTTTTTTCTTTAAAATTTCTTAATAATTCATATACCTGAATAAACTTCGAATTACTTTTAATGAGAGTTTTAAAGTGGCGACTTTGAACATTTTAAGCCATATCAATTAATTGCGATAGGGTGGAGGATGTAGGATATCCTTGCAATTAAAGTAAACACTTCACTTGTTTTAATTTTTTTTTTTTTGAATATTTTAAAATCCCTTAATCGAATTTGCAAAATTTCAGCACATGATGGTAATTTATATTCCAGTTAATTCATTTCCTCAAAAAACCATTAATAAATATATCAAAATTTTCCTGAAAATTCAATCTGAAATTAAATATTTATAACGTTTTTATTAATTCACTATAGAGAAATTATAAAAGTATTTATTTGACATGCGTAATAAAAAAAACGTTCTTTTTAGGAAAGCGCTTTTCAATTAGTTAGAACTTTGTTGGTATTGATTTAGAAAACATGTGTTTAACATACTTGAATGTTTTGGTCTGAATATTATTAGTTATGATTTGCCATAGACTTCATAATTTTGAGGCATAAACGTATATAAAATTTTTTTACTTTAAGCTCTTTTTTTCATAAACTAAAATAAAAAGTAAGCGATTTTGTTTATAAATTAAGTAATATGTGATATTTACGAATTGTACATTAGGGTGGGGCGATTAGTATGGAAGGAAAAAAATCTTAATGGGCGCTTCGCGTTTCTGATACTTGGGATTGTACTGAGCAAAAAAAGTCCACTAGACCATACGTCTACGGTGAAAATCAAGCTTCCAGATTTTGACTTTGCGGCAAAAATGCCCTATTAAAAATTAACACCTTAAACCGCAGCCACAAATATGATTGATGCATTAATCTGCTAGAAAATCTTCCAAAGAAGAGATTGATACCATAATCTTGGATAAGATCCTCCTACTTCCTGAGATATGTCCATCCCACACATTGTTACTTTCACAAAATACGGCTAAAAAGTCAAAATCTGGAAACTCGATTTTCACCGTAGACGTATGGTCTAGTGGACTTTTTTACTCAGTACAATCCCAAGAATCAGAACCGCGAAGCGCCCATTAAGATGTTCAAATCGCCCCACCCTATTGTACATATTAAAATTTTGGATCTTCTCTTTGTTGTAGATTTTTTATATTGTATATCAAATTAAAAGTCAAAGTTCATACTATTTGAATGTTTCATAAAAGTAGCATTATTAATTTAAATTTTGCATTCTTTGCAAAAAGTTTATCAAAAAATTTAAAATTTCTACAAAAAGTTTTTTGAAAATATTTCTTTAACTTTATGTAACACTGAAATTCTAAGGCCATATTCGTGATCTCCGCTCTAAAGTTATTTGGAAATGATAGATCACAACGACGATGATTCAAATATTTCTGATTTTGTTGAACGGTGTAATTAATTATGGGATCATATTAAATAAGATCAAATTATGTTAAGCTTCATTTCAGCTATTTTTAATGGGGGTACCAAGTTTGGTAAAAACTGAAGGTGGTCGAGGTCGAAAATTCGATTTTTATGCTTTTTTATATGGAATAAGTCATTTCTAGTTAAAAAGTTTAAGATTTAGTTAATAAAGAACATACATCAAAACGTACATACCATTTGCTTGTGTTTTTGGCTGTAATATGAGAAAATTTTAAGATTCTTTAGAATACTTTAGAATACTTTATCAGTATCACTATCGCAAAAAAAAAAAAAAACAAAAAATCTATTTGCAAAAATATCTAGTTCAGCGTCTAGTTCCTTGTGTCATTGCTCCATAATTATAACCGACAATTTAAGTTTTCTGCTGTTTAGCGTTCTATTTACATATTTAGAATTCTACCCATAATTACAGAAAATTTATAAATTTATTTCTTTTTTTTAAGCTTTTGTCAATTGTTATTATTATTCCAAATTTAGTTTTCGTAAACTAAAATTGATATCTGTAATTTAAGCGTTTTAGTGAAATATCATAAAATAAGCAAAAAAAAAAAAAAGCTAAAATTTTTTATAGACGTACACAGATAAAAATATTCTTCCTAATACTAATGAAACAATTTCAATTTTCGTAGACTCAATGAAGAATTTCGTTATATCCAAAATATTTTATTAATATTGAGAAATTTTTCATTAACTTTTTTTCATAAAATTTCATAGTTTCATAAAACAAATTCATTTGATTTCATAAAATTCTCTTAATAAATTTAACGAAATTTTCTTTCAAAAACTTATTTTATTATTTTCTTATAAAATTTCATAATTTCATTAATTTTCATACATTTCAAATTTTAGTTTTAAAATTTAATTCTCAAGTGTTTGACATATTTTCAAAATGCTTTATTATTTCAATATAGACTTTTTTTAATTTTGAACTTCTATGAAATTGTTTCAAAACATTGGCTTAGTTTCAATGCATTTTTCAAGACATTTATGAAGAGTTTTATGAACTCAAGAGAATTCTTAATATTAAAAAATTTTATGTAATTGTTTTATAAACTCTATTAATGCTCTATTGCCGTCTGAGTCATTAGTTTCATGAAGATTATTTTACACAAATTTCTTAAACATTGACTTTAATGGAACCTGTTTCATAGATTCTATGAAAAGTTTCTGTGGACGAGTTCTAGTGACAATTTTGATTACTGCTTTGAAAAAGTTCATTACTGAAGTGACGATAATTCTCTCAGTGTACAAAAAAATAAACTCCCCCACTATGGTTGACAACAAAATATTACTAGAACAATCGTTTGGTTCTATAAATGTGTGGGGTAAAAAAAAATGTGTATTTTTTGTTTACACGAAATGCATTGTTAAGTATACAAAATTTTTTATTTTTATTGTTGCATTTTTAGCATTTTATTTTTGTCATTATTTTATTTTTTGTTCACAAAATTTCTACTATGAGTTTATAGTTCCCTAAAAAAAACTAAAAAAAAAAAATATATAATAATGATAAACTGACCATCCAAGTCAAGACCTATGAAGCTAAACAACCCTGAGTTTATGGATTTTTATATATATATTTATATGTATTTATGTAGGTGAATGTACGGATACACTATGGTGCAAAAGTTTTTGAATTTTCGTTTCAATATTTTTTGAACTGATCTTTTGACTGATTGAACTGAATTTGTAAACTACTGAATCTTTAAGTTGAACACTTAAAGGAAAAGCTTCGTCATATTTATGAAAAACTTTTTAAATATGATGAAAAACTTCATTGACTTTCGTGTAATGTAGCATTTCATAAATATGATGAAGTTGCTTCATCATATTTATGAAGTGTTTCATAAATAAGAAGCAGTTTCATAACTTTTCATGAAATGTTTTATAAATGTTATAAGATGATTTATTAATATGATGAAACAAATTCATAAATGTTTATCAAATGACAAATTTTTTTTCTTTGGTATCGTACAAACCTAAGAAATACTATAGCCAATGGAGAAGATTTATTTTTAATGCATTAATTTTAAAAAACCAATATTTTTACAACGGTAATTCAAAATATATCAATTAGAGAATGAATATAGACTCACACCTACTCACGCTCACGAGCGAAAAGTTCCAATCACTCACGAACAATTTTTTTCTTCTCACACTCACTCACGCTTGCGGGAGTAAATTCAGATTTCACTTACACTCACGTGAATTACGTGCATTACGCGAAATCATAAAAAAATCTTACCGGAAGAAAATAAAATGTTAAAATTAAGATAAATTGTGAATGTTTAAATCAAAATTGCTCTGCATATGAAATTTTGCAATTTATTTTGTATTTATAAATCCAAAAATATAAAATCGGCGAAAAAAATTAAGGAGATTTTTGTTAAAAGCAGAAAAAAAAAATTGTCTGTAAAACACACTCACTAATATATCCCTCACGCACGCTCCCTCACGAAGAATTTTTTCCTACTCACACTAACTCACATGAGTCACTCGAATCACGCAAAATTATTCTCACATGCCCATCTCTAATATCAATTAAAACTCTGAATTTTAAATTTAAATTCAGAATATATTAATTGATATTGATTTCATTCAAATCCTGAAAAAAATAAATTAAGTTAAGAATTTTCATTTAAAATTTAAAAACATTTATTGAAGTTAAGAATTTCCGACTCCACTGAAATTTATAAAAACTAAATTTTATATTCACAAATTGATCTTATGATAGTTTCACATTTTTAAAAAGAAAATCTAAATTACATATTGCATTTTCTTAATTTCAAATGAAAGCTCTTAATTTCTCTTGATCATTTCTAAATCTCAAATGGAAATTCGCAATTTTAATTGATAGGAAAACAAAAAAAAAAAATGTTCACACGATTTATGAAACTTTTTTATGAAATGATGAAGCTTATGAAACCGTTGACATACATTTTTATATAACTCTTCATCATGTCTATGAAAACTTCATAAATATGATGAATAATTGATGACAAACGATTTATCAAACAGTTTCATCAATTTGATGAAACTTTTTCACTGAGTGCAGCTAACGAATGATATGATTGTAGCAGTAAAATTTATGTTGGTATAACTAAATTATTTGTGCAAACTTTGATCACGGAGCGCGTGAGTCGATTTAAATAAAATTTGTGTGACTCTAATCAGAAAACGGATTCTGTTTCTAGTTGATTTAAAAACTATTTTCCAACGAAAATTAAAAAAAAATTAGGTGGGGCTTTTTTATTCGCGGCCCATCAAAGGCCCATTAAAGACAAGTCAAAGTCTTTATTTTAGGGTTACCTCACCGATTTTATTAAAAAATTTAGTAACTATTCAGATATTGGAGCTGAGTCGAGAATTTTATTTATTTTTTTTTTTTGTAGACACGCCCAATTTGGAGGCGGCAAGGGTTAAAATTAAATTTTTTAATTGAAATTTACTCAAAAATTACTTATCTGTTCATTGGTAAGCTTCTAAAATCTCCTTTCGTATGATATATTCACATTTTTACTTTCCAGGGATGGGAGCGTGTTTTTTACTGTAAAAGTAAAAATAACCGAAATATTTTTACTGAAAGTTCTGGAATTATGCACACAGAGAAATAAAGTGACAACCGAATTGAAAAGTGTATTTTAATGGTAACAACTTATAAATTCACTTAGTACAACGATATTTGCATTAGATTCATAATATCTTAGGTGTTTCAACTAAAATTCAGTCGAATTAACCGAACTTTGATTTGAAAACTAATTTTCATTTGCACGAACCGACTGAAATTCGTAATAACCGATTTTGAGTCGTAGTAACCGAATTTCAGTTGGCAAATAGCTAACTTTTTATCTGTGTATAGTTTTTATCATTAACGAACAACGGCAAATAAGTTTGCCTTGCTTTAAACAAAATTAAATTTTATTATTATGCTAAATAAAAGTAAATTAAATGCAAAATTAAAAGTGAAAGTAATTTTTCAAATTTTCAAAATACAGCGTTATTTTTTGTTTTTCGGTCATTTCTAACTTTAAAGTTAAACAACACGCTCTCATCGCTGGAAATAGAAATGTTTATATTTCATAGGAAATGAGATATTGTAAGCTTTCTAATTGCATATCATTTGTCCCGAACAGGTATTGTTGAGAAAATTCAATATTAAAAGCATTTATGACTCCAAAGCGGGCGTGTCTTATTAACAAATATAAATTATCGAATCAGCTCATGTATCTGAATCGTTCCCAAATTTTTGAAAGTTATGTAGTTGTATACTTACTAGGGTATTCAAATTACTCGGGTTTGGTTTTGTTCGAGTAAACAAGTAACTCGATTATAAGGTTTTTAACTTACTCGATTAATCGATTAAGATTTTAAAATTACTCAAGCAACTCGACTAATTTCAATACTTTTACTTCATTAATTTCAAAATAAATGCAAAACAAGAAGTTCCAAAATGTATTTTATCAAAATTAAGAAAAAAATGTTGGCCAATTAATTTAAAACTAAAATAAAAAATATTCTAAATAATATACAATTGAGGTGTTTAACATTATTTTCTTTCGTTTTTATAAAATTCAACTTTAAGAAGACATTAGAGATATAACTTTTAGAAAATTTTGCAAATATCAAAAATAATATGGCATATCAGTATATGAATCCGAAAAATATAAATAGAACGGCCCAATCTGAGCTGTGACACCAAAAAATTATTATGAGTTAAGTACAATACGAATCTTGCAAACAAATTTAACACAATCTAATGGTTTTGCGATTGTTGCGATTTTTAGTTTTTATTAAATATTATATATTTAAAAATTTCGCTTAATTTAAGGTCTTAATAATAAAATAATGTATGTAATTGTTCAAGGATATTTGAAAAATATCTTTAGAAAGTGCTAAAAATGTGATATTTTAGGCATTGGTCTTGGTGCCGAACGTCGTTTCTCTAATATTAGCAAAGAAAAATATTTTTCATAAGTACAGTATTGCCTATATCGTGCCACGTAAACAAGTTATATCCCTACTACACATATATAATATGTAAATTACCACGGTAATTGACACATTGTTCTATATTTTCATATTGAACCCCAAAATACTTTTTCTATTTAAAATTGGTATGGAATTTAAAGGTCGAAAACTGAGACTGGGGTTCAGTGTGAATGTAGTTTTATGTTTAAAAAAAAAAAATTATTTTTAAAAATTCTGAAACAGAATATATTTTGATTTACTCGATTAATCGACCAAAATGGTTCGAGTTATTCGTAACTCGAAATTGGCCATTTTAAATTACTCGAAAAGTTGTTTGATTAAAATTCATCGATTAATCGAGTAACGGTTAACCGATTGAATACCCTAATACTTACTAAGCATTTCGATAATATTCCCCCAGTTTTTCCTTTAGCGTGCATTTAAACAGACCAACGAGCAGATTTAATCTAATAAAAGCAATTATTAAAGTTTTAAAGATATTGCACTAAGAGCCAGTTTTTGGGAGGACGATCAAACTTAGTTTTACTACAGTTTAGTTAAACTTTAATAATATATAAACTGCTTTTAAACCTCCATGCTGTTTTTCAGTGATGGTTTAAAAAATCTCAAATTAAATAAGATTACCATATTTTACACCAAAAAAGTAATGTCATTTTCAAAATAAATATGGTAGCACTTGCGAATGTCAAAAAGGAAATACAAACAAAACAACGCGCGTAGAAAAAAATGTTTGTTTATTTTGTGCCCAACAATTAAATATTTCATGTTAGAAAGTGTTTTGCAACCGTCAGATAATGACAATCGTAATTAATTTTTATATTAATTACTGTAGATTATTACTTTAGTTAGTTTCTTTACAGGAAGAAGAAAACATTTTTATTGAAAAATTTTACGGACACAAGGGATACACCAGACTGACGCAGTTTCGTCCCCCTCCTGGGACTCGTCTTTCTTTTGTTTAATATTGGTTGTAATTATATATAAAATGGACTCTAAAATAACTGTAAAAATGGAATGCAGCAGACGGACAAACAATTTTTCAACAAAAGAAATTCAGCTTTTAATTCAATTGGTGGATAAAAAAAGACACCAATTTTATAAAATCCTTTTTTAAAAATTTCTTATACCCAGGTGAAAATGTTCATATATTGTCATATATGGCCACATATATGAGTTCATATATGAATCCATATATGTTCGGATCCGAAATTTGAGGGTATATGGACATATATGCTCATAAATAATGCATAATAATGCGTAGAATGTCCATATATGGTCATATATTATTACTTTAAAAAAAAAGAAAATTTTTAACGTTTTTATCAAAAATATTGTCTTTTTATTAAAAGAAAAGGTTCCTATTATAATGCATTAATAAATATAAATAGTTTAAAGTGAAATTTTTTAAGAAAATACTATTTGGGAAAGAATTTAATGAAAATTAATAAGAGTATGAATAATGGAATAACAACTTGTTCAAAAAAAAAATAAAATTCGATGATTAGAAAATGACGATGACGGCGATTACAATAGTAATCAAGCCACGACAAAAGAAGTCCTTTGGTACGAATACTTATGAATTTTATAAAATAAACTTTAACTAAATGCTTGGGAGCATTTCAACTAATAAAGTTTTTTCACAAAAGGGATTTAGATGCAAAAAGCGGGATTCATTGACTTGAAATACGGATTTTAAAAAATTCGTAAATTCTTAGTTTGAATCGCTCAAATTTTACTTCAAAAATTGATAGTTTCTTTGAATTATTAAAAAAATCAGTTTTGGCACAACAATTCTAATTTTGAAATCCTTTCACTGGCGCTGAAACTTTATTGTTATCAAAAATTTCCACGTTTTTATAACATTTGATTTTTTATCAAAATTAAAAAAAAAAAAAAAATTGAAAAGCTGGATAATCCCGCCAAAAGCGTGATGTTTGGTCAGGTTAGGTACTAACGATTCAGCACATAAAATGCAACTGATATGTGGGATCTCAGCCTAAACGGACTACTAGATCGGGAAGGGATTATTAGTGTTAATTTGATTTGAAAGTGTAACGTATATTTAGTGGGCGGAGACAACAGGATAGTTTTTTCTATTATGAGCAGACAGATACATACTGACGTGAGCGGACAATGACAGACAGACGAAGATTATTTCGAAAGAGTTCTGTTGCAGCAGCCGTAGAGTAAAGTTGAAATCGGAAAGTTGTATTTATTTTAAGTTGAATATAAAAGTTGTTAAAGTGAATTCATATAAACCATTTTGTTTCATTAATATTGAAATAATTAATCATACCTAAACAATTACTATTAAATAAATATGTATTAAATACCACAAATAAATTTAACCGAAAGTGTTTTAATTTACAAAACAAACAGAAGTCTTTAAACTTCGGGATAAAATCCCACAAATTGGGGGCTCGTCCGTGATTTGAATGCCGTAAAAGTAATAATAATAATTAAATTAAAATTATTAACGTTAAACAATTTAATAAAAATAATAATTTAATTGGAAAAATAGTTAAATTAATAGAAATTCTAAAACAAGTGTTATAAAATTCGTGGAAAAGCCACAGCTTCCAGAAGTTTTCTAGAAAAAAAAAACAATATGAAAAGAATATGAGAGGGTGTGCTCTCAGTAAAGATAATTTTTAAGATTTTTCTTGTAAAAGAAAGAAATAGAAAACGTTATTATAAACTGCTGCGCAACAGCGTAAAGAAATATAACAATATAAAGAAAAAAAAACACAAAACACCACCGTGTGTAAAAACAAGAGAGAAGAAAAACTAATACAAAGAAAATATAAGAATTTACAGGAGAGTGTCTGTGTATTTTAGATAATCAGAAAACGAAAAAAAAATCGTACTGT
This sequence comes from Delia radicum, assembly GCA_021234595.1. NCBI lineage: Eukaryota > Metazoa > Arthropoda > Insecta > Diptera > Anthomyiidae > Delia > Delia radicum. The sequence continues at coordinate 166,336,326 of CM037851.1, read as the reverse complement.
CGCGCATATGCAAATACTATTGAAAGTTAAAGAACATAAAAAGACGATTGTGTCTGAAGAAGAGAAAACATGCGTGTATAAAATCCACGAAAAAAAATAGATAACAACAATAGAGAGTATTAATTGATTTCAGTTCGTTACATTTAAAAATATTAAAACAACATAATTGTCTAATAGAGAATACCTTGCTGAAAATTTGTGTTTGCAGAAATGAATTGCAAAAGATGTTAAAATAAACAGCTAAGAAAATAGGAGAAGTGAATTGTTGCAGATAACCAAAGGGAGCAGATTTTTATGCAGACTGTATGTAGGTGTTCTAAATGCTGTAGACGAAAGTGCAGATATATAAAAGAATGCTTTGTATTTTTCCAATAAGATAAGTACATAAATTTAATTTTATATGTTTCAATGACAAAGAAAAATAGGTAGTTGTAAAATTAAAGTTGATAAATTAAAGTTGAGAAATTAAAGTGAAAAAATTAAAATTGTAAAATTAATGTTGAAAATTAATTTGCAATAAATAATGTGAAACAATAAGAGTTGGAAAATTAATTTCAAAATATTTAACGTTGTAAAAATTAAAGTAGAGGATTAAAAGTTGATTAATTAAATACAAGTACAGAAATTAAAGTTGAAAAATTAAAATTGTAAAATTAATGTTGAAAATTAATTTGCAATAAATAATGTAAAACAATAAGAGTTGGAAAATTAATTTAAAAATAATTAACGTTGTAAAAATTAAAGTAGAGGATTAAAAGTTGATTAATTAAAGTTGAACAGTAAAAGTTGAAAATAAAATTTTTAAAAATAAAGGTACAATAATTAAATCTTAAAGTCTGATTAAAGGATTCAAATTTATAAAATTAAAAGTTAAATCAATAAATTAAATTTTGAAACCAAATGTTGAAAATTAAAGTTGTTTAAAATAAAGTTGATTTATATAATTTATTTCAGAGTAAAATGTTGCTATCATATATTTTTTTTTGTGAAAATATAATTTCGATGTACATTTATTAATTAATAAATAATTTAGTGTAGATCCACAGAATATTTATTATATTTTAGTTGTATTGATTTGGAAAAGAAGTAAATTTAAATCGAATATTTGTTTTTGTATGAATAGATTTTCATATTCGATAATTTTGATTTTTTTAAAAATTGTGAGGTTGTTGCACAGATTTTTTTTTTGAGAATGGATATTGACGGTATAATGCGGTTGACTGTTGGGGAGTTGCGTGACAAGTTAGGTGAGTTGGACTTGGATACTTATGGCTTGAAAAGGGTTTTACAGGATAGGCTTATTCAACATTTCGGCCTTCAAGTCGGTGGTGATGATGAGTCGATTCGGTCTGAATATGAGGATGCGGGTGTACCGGAAGTAAGGGTTAATAATCCTGTCTTTACGTTGAAGGATATTGCTGATAGTTTGTCGAATTTTAGTGGGACAGGCTCCCTTGATATAAGACATTGGGTGGATGAGTTCGAGGAGAACGCTGAAACTGTAGGTTGGAACTCGATCCAGAAATTTATTTATAGTAAACAACTGCTAAAAGGAGCGGCTAAGTTGTTTGTACGTAGTCAGTCTGGATTAAAAGACTGGAATTCTTTGAAACGTGCACTAATATCGGAATTTGGTGAGAATCTATCGTCGATCGAAGTCCACAAACTTTTACGAAATCGTCGAAAGAACAACAACGAATCATTCCGGGAATATTTATATTCATTGATGGAGATAGGAAAACCGGTGAATTTAGATGTGAGTAGCCTGTTGGAATATTTCATAGAGGGAATCCCCGATTCTCGAATGAACAAGAGTGTACTTTATCAGGCTAAAACTGTTTCGGAAATGAAGGACCAGATTAAAATTTATGAGAAACTTCGTAGTAAGCCCAATATTGAGAACAAAAGGAATTATAATTTCAATAAAGTTGATTTTAAAGAAGACCAGGTAAGAAGTCCTAAGAAGAAGAATTGTTTTAAGTGCGGAAGCACGGACCATCTGGCGAAGGATTGTACTGAGGGACAATTTAAGTGCTTTAAGTGTAACGCGGTAGGTCATCGTGCAGCTGAGTGCAAAGGGAGAAAACCTGAAATCAAACAGGAACGCACCAACGTGAATATGATGGCTTACGACAAGGAACCCTTTGAACCCGGTATGAAGTTTAAGAAAATCGAAGTGGGAGGTATCCAAATGTATGCTTTGGTTGATACGGGTTCTGGTATGTGTATGATACGACGTGACGTCTATGAAAAGTTGAGAGTTAAGTTTGATGTTACCCCCGAAAATCGATGTTTGAGGGGAGCAGGTAAGGGTAAATTTTATACACAAGGATATTTCAAAACAATAGTGGACATTGATGGTATCAAGGTGGATGTAAATTTTAACGTTGTTTGTAGTGAGGACATCGAATATGCGGCAGTATTGGGAAACGCTTTACTAAGATATGGGGATCTAATCGTTAGCGAGGACGGCGTAAAACTGGTACCGAAGGCTAGTAGGAACACTAAGCCCGTTTCTGAAATTCCAAAGGTGCAAACACAGGAATTGATGACTGAATTTAATGATTTATGCCTGAATTTCGAAGAAGACGTAACGGCCGTCGCTGATTTCGAACATCTTGATGAACTTGAACGCGATAATGTGGCCGAAATTATTAAAAACTATAAACCTGGAACGAATAGGGACATTCCAGTTTCCATGAAAATTATAGTAAAAGATGACGTGCCGGTGGCTCAAAGGCCAAGAAGAACATCATATGAGGACCAAAGAATTATAGATCAACAAATCTCAAATTGGTTAGATGAGGGAGTTATAAAACATAGTACTTCGGAGTATTCGTCTCCAGTGGTACTAGTGCCAAAAAAAGATGGAACAAAACGTTTATGTTGTGACTATAGGAAATTGAATGAGAAGATAATTCGCGATAATTTTCCCATGGTATTAATGGACGATGTTTTGGAGAGATTGCAGGACGCTAATGTCTATACGACTATTGATTTGAAGGATGGGTTTTTCCATGTACCGGTGGATCCTGAATCCAGGAAATATACTGCATTTGTCACACGGAACGGTCAGTACGAATTCCAGTTCGTACCATTTGGAATATCGAATTCCCCGGCAGTATTTTGCAGATTTATAAATGTGATTTTTAGGGATTTGATTAATAAAGGTGTAGCTGTAGTTTATATGGATGACGTTATTATACCGTCCAAGGATGAAGACGAAGGTATGGAAAGATTGAAGTTGGTCTTGAAAGTAGCTGAGGAGAATGGTCTTCACGTAAGATGGAGGAAATGTCAGTTCCTAAAAAAAAGAGTAGATTTTTTGGGATACATAATTGAGGGTGGCACTATTCGGCCTTCTAAGGAGAAGACATTAGCTATTGAAAATTTCCCATTACCACATGATAAGAAGAGTTTGCAAAGATTCCTAGGACTAACATCTTATTTTCGTAGATTCGTAGATGGATACGCAACGATCGCCAAACCATTGTCTGACCTACTACGAAAGGGAAATGAGTTTAAGATGAACGATGAAGTGATTTCTTCATTCCGGCAATTGAAATTATCATTAACTAAGGATCCAGTATTGAAATTGTTTAATGTAAAAGCTATTACAGAAGTTCACACTGATGCCTGCAAGTTTGGCTATGGAGCAGTACTATTGCAGAAAGACTCAGAGGATCAATGCCTGCACCCAGTTCAGTACATGAGCAGGAAAACATCACCAGCTGAGGAGAAATACCACTCGTATGAGTTGGAAGTGTTGGCAATAATAGAAGCGCTCAAGAAGTGGAGAGTATACCTGATGGGTTCGAAATTTAAGATTATTACTGACTGTAACGCCTTCGCTATGACGATGAAAAAGGCAGAAGTACCACTACGTGTTTCAAGATGGACAATGTTTTTGCAAGACTTCGATTACGAAATTGAACACCGATCGGGTACCAAAATGCGCCATGTTGATGCATTAAGCAGAGTATCCTGTTTGTTGATTGAGGATTCGTTACGTCATCGACTAAAAACGGCCCAAATGGGTGATATGTGGGTAAGGGCAGTAAGGAAAATACTTGAAGTTGACCGTTTCGAAGATTACTATATCCATCATGATATATTATTCAAAGATCCGGCAAAGGAATTGATGGTAGTACCGTCACAAATGGAAGATGAGATTATAATGATAGCCCACAGAAAGGGGCATTTTGGTGTAAAAAGGACACAAGAGTATGTCGAGAAGTATTTTTATATTCCGGCTCTAGTTTCAAAGATTGGAAAAGTAGTAATGAGTTGTGTGGAATGTCTAGTTATCAATTCAAAATCTGGCAAGAAAGAAGGTTTTTTGTCACCGATCGATAAGGAGGATCGACCCTTGGGAACTTATCACATAGATCACGTTGGGCCGATGACAACAACGGGTAAACAGTATAATCACATATTGGTGGTTGTAGATGGTTTTTCTAAATTCGTTTGGCTATATCCCACTAGGGATACATCCACTGATACAGTTATTAATAGACTGGAGAAACAGGCAGCTTTATTTGGAAATCCGAGGAGAATCATTTCCGATAGGGGAACTGCGTTTACATCTAATGCTTTTCGGGATTATTGCGAAGGTCAGGGAATTCAACATCTGTTGATAGCAACTGGAGTTCCAAGGGGAAATGGGCAGGTTGAGCGAATGCATCGTGTATTGGTTCCAATGTTGGCCAAATTGTCCAGGGAAAATCCGAATCAGTGGTATAGATATACCGATAGAGTGCAGCAATATATCAACAGTACGCCACCTAGATCTACACATCAGGCACCCTTTAAGATCCTGACTGGTTGTGAAATGAGATTGCGAGATTTTCCAGATTTGAGGGAGCTAATTGAAACACAAGCCATGGAAGATTTGCATATTGAAAGAAATAGGATACGGGAATGTGCAAAGGAGAACATTGCTAAAATCCAGAACGAAAATAGGAGATATTTTAATCACAATCGTAAAAAAGAGGATAATTATGAAGTTAACGACCTTGTTGCCATAAAACGCACCCAATATGGTGTCGGAATGAAGTTAAAGGGAAAGTATTTCGGACCGTACAAGATTGTTCGGAAGTTTGAACATGGTCGATTTGAAGTTGAGAAAGTTGGTGAAATTGAAGGTCCCCGAAAGACGTATACGGTAGCGGAATATATGAAGAGATGGGAACCGGTATTCGGGTCGAACACCCTGTCAGGAGGGCCGATTGTGGGATCTCAGCCTAAACGGACTACTAGATCGGGAAGGGATTATTAGTGTTAATTTGATTTGAAAGTGTAACGTATATTTAGTGGGCGGAGACAACAGGATAGTTTTTTTCTATTATGAGCAGACAGATACATACTGACGTGAGCGGACAATGACAGACAGACGAAGATTATTTCGAAAGAGTTCTGTTGCAGCAGCCGTAGAGTAAAGTTGAAATCGGAAAGTTGTATTTATTTTAAGTTGAATATAAAAGTTGTTAAAGTGAATTCATATAAACCATTTTGTTTCATTAATATTGAAATAATTAATCATACCTAAACAATTACTATTAAATAAATATGTATTAAATACCACAAATAAATTTAACCGAAAGTGTTTTAATTTACAAAACAAACAGAAGTCTTTAAACTTCGGGATAAAATCCCACAGATATTTCTTCAGATTAAAGTGAGATATCTCTTAACTCATTCTCTACTATCGTCTTTTATATATTTTTGTCAGTAATTCGTACAGCAGAGAGAAGGGGATATATGGCATATATGAACCAATATATGCAATATATTATCATATATAGTGTCATACATATCCATATATGAACTTATATTTTGAATGTATTTACCAATATATGCTTCCATACATTACATATATGTCCATACATGGAAGCATCTATCCTCATACATGAAACCATATATGACAATATATGATCATATATGAACTTTTTCACCTGGGTATATGTTTTTTTTGGACTTTTACTTAACAGCTGTTTTATTTATGTATAATTTTCATTCACATCTGTTATGTTTTGACAACTCAAAACTTAGTTTAAAATAAATTTGATCTCAAAAACAGCATTTTAAGTTTAGACTTCGTTAAAACTATAAACAAGGTTGAACTTTATCCCAAAAACTAGATCTACAAATATCTTCAGCTTTTAATTTGTTTCACGAGATCACACGGTTTCGTACGGCGCAGTCCCCTTTGGTGACTATTGTTGCTTGACCGATTTCGGACTTGAAGTAGAACAATATTCTAAGTAAATATTTTATTTTTATACTAAAATTTAGTTTTATTTTTAGCACAGTGTTGGTGTGTAAGTTCGTAAGTGTATACGACATAGAACTTCATAAAGTTTTTATTGTATAGAATTCAATATTATATATTGTTGACATGTTTGCAGCACGAGTTTATCCCCCATGTAATAAGAATGCATTTAGACTGTCTCTTCTCGAGAGTTTTCATATACCATTTTCGCCTCCACCGATGCACTCATAGAAAAAATAGTAAAGCCGTTAGTAATCTAACATTGCAAGTTTTCAACTAATTTTTAGTTCAAATTGAGATTTTACTTAAAACTTTTGCTATTGTAACTTGATGAAATACAAAATTTGTTTACAGCTATTTTTTGCTGAATTTACTAAAGTCTAAAAATATTATTATGATAATCGAAACAAGCAAATGTCATTGTAATGCGGTGAAGTGAACACGTCGGATTAAACATATAATTAAAAATAGTTATGCAAATGGTTTTATTATAAACTATTAAAAATATTTTAGTTAGTTAGAATATTGTTCTATGAAAATCAAGAAATAAAATCTTTTTGAAAAGCACCAAATAAAATATAATATGACAATTTCAAATTAGATTTTTGGGCTTGAGGTAGAACAATATTCTAACTAAATACATATATGAAAATGTAGCAAGAAAATATTAATTTTTTTTTTTAAGAAAGTGCAAAAAGGGATAGATTTTATTTTGCTGAATTAAGGAACTAAATGGTCCGCCATCTAACTTTTTTTTTTTTCAACTAGTGCTTATTTCGTGAATGGTAACACTTAGCTTATGTCTGATTTGACAGATAATAAGTTTTATCCTTCCGCTGAACGAATATGGTTGTGTAAACGCTTGAACAACGCTGGGAAATATTGTGACATTACTTTGAAAATCATGGTAATGTTGCAAAATGTGTGAGAAAACTGAGTACGGATTTTGGAAGAAGAGAAGCACCGTCAGCTCCGTATGTTCGTTATCTTGTGAAAAAAGTGAAAGAAACTGGCATCCTCATCGATTAACTAAAGCGTGAAAAGCCAAAAACAGTGCGTACACCCTAGAATATTGCTGCTGTGGCAGAAAGTGTGCGTGAAGCCGTCGTTCTCAACAATTGAACATTTCGGAGACATCATTTGGACGAATTTTGCATAAAGACCTTGGTATGATGCCATACAAAGTCCAATTGGTTCAGGAGTTGAAGCCAACTGACCATCCAATGCGTTTTCGCTTCGCTAAGTGGGCCTGCGATCGACTTACAGAAGATGCCGATTTTGCCAAAAAAAATTATCTTTTCAGATGAAGCTCATTTTGATCTTGGCGGGTATGTAAACAAGCAAAGTTGTCGCATTTGGGGCACAGGAAACTCGCACACATACACTGAAAAGCCGATACACTCAAAACGAGTCACTGTTTGGTGCGGATTTTGGTCCAGAGGCATAATTGGGCCATTTTTCTTCGAAAATGAGCAAGGAGTGGCGATCGTTATCGGGCCATGTTGAACGAATTTTTGTTCACAAAAATTGAAGAGGAGGATATTGGCAACATTTGGTTTCAACAGGACGGCGCTACGTGCCACACAGCCGAAGCTACACTCGATGTTTTGCGCCCTGTTGTTGAAGATCGCATTATCAGCCGCAGAGCTGATGTTGTTTGTCCACCTCGGAGCTGAGATTTGACACCGTTGGACTATTATTTGTGGGGTGCCGTCAAAGATAAGTGTTACGTCAACAAGCCAGAGACAATTGACGCTTTAAAGGACAATATTCGTGAAGCCATTGGTGAAATATAGCTGCACACAATGATAATGTGCTTAAAATTGGACCGATCGTGTAGGCTACTGCATGGCCAGCCGAGGCAGCCATTTGAATGAAATTATTTTCCATTATTAACCGGAAGGATTGTATTTTCAAATAAAAAAAGAAATTCGAGAAAATATTCAGTAGTTTTTTTTTTATAGCATTTTCAAAAAAAAAGATATTTGGCGGACCCTTTATAATAGTTGGTTTTGGTGTTTATAAAATTGTTTAAGTGCATAAAATTAATAAAATAAAAAATAATTTAAATAATGTTGTCCTTTTTTAATGCATAAATATTGACAGCTAAAGAAAAAGCAGTGCTTATTTAATTAAATTTTACATTTTTAATTATTTTTCTATTATATTGTTTTTTTAGATTATATTTCAGGTTTGAACAGACAGCATTTCGATGTACATACAAAATAAAGGATATAATAAAGACGAACAAAAGAGAGATACAAATCTGTATTTTATTTATCTTTTAAATACAGAGTTGTATTTTGTTTGTTTTGTTATTTGTAACGGAGCTTAGTTATCTCAAATCCACATTTCATGCAATCAACTACAAATTTAATTTAAAGTTAGTTGATTTGACAGTTTTTCTTTGCTGTATTTATTTTACTAATATTTAGCAAAATCATTCTGCTGATTTTACTATATTTTTCGTCAACTTCATTTTTAACTAGTTTTTAGTAACTTTTTCTGCTATTTTTGCAGACTTATTTCTATGAGTGCAGCATTCATTGCGTGGCATTTAAATGACCCACCATTTCAACGTTTTTGGTGTGTGTGTTTTTTTTTTTTTTTATTTACAATCAAAATTTATTATTTATGACGTTCAAAATATAGTAACTACTGCAATACATACACACTAGGGATATAACTTTTTTACAATTTTTTTTTTCAATTAAATTAAAAAAATTTTCTCATACAGCAGTATAGGCCTTGCAGAAATACAATGAAGTTCGAAATTACATTTTCGCTGTCGTTAATATAGTTCTCGAGTTTAAGTTGGGAAACAGATTTTTCTTTGCCGTTTTTTTTGGCAATAACATGCCATTTAGCTGATTCCGAATTTGGCAATGTTTTTTTCCACAACCGAAGAGTTTTAAAATTGTAGCGAGTTTTTGTAATTTTGTTAGCTTTTCAGATTTTTGTTAAATACGCTTAATATCTGGGAATTTAAACTTTTAAGGTCAAATTACTCTAGCGGATTCTTAACGTTGCTTGTTTATGAAACGTTATATGAGTTAAAAGAAAAAAGTAGCTACTGTTGTTGTTTTGTCTCTATTTAACTAATTAAACGGAAAATTGAATAGAAAATAATTTTTCAATGGAATTAACTTTCCACAAATCTGTCACCATTTGCTTAGTACACACAGAAACCACCCACCCAAATTCAAAAGTGTGTATTAGTGGTTAGTACAATTTGATTTCTGAATATTTTGGGTGTTGCAACTAAAATTTAGTTGTGTTAACCGAATTTCGTAGCGACAGCGAAAATTCAGTCGTACCAACCGACTTTCAGTTGGCAAATGGCCAAATTTTTATTTGTGTGTATATACTATTTTCACACATTATACGGAGTTATAGTACAGGAAAGCGAAAATTAAGTCGAAACAACCGAATTGTAGTTGGAAAATGTTTAAATGTTTCTCTGTGTGTATGTGTTAAAGAAGCAACATATTTTATGTATGTACTATTTTTACACTTTATACGGAGTTACAGTAAGTTTACGAAATGTATCCGCTCGACTAAATAATTTGTTAGCAACTTTCTTTTTGACAGCTGAGCTGTTTTCGTGTAACATGTTACTGTTAAACATGTTCAGTTTGGTCTATAATTTAAACCAAGAATCGACTTACAAACGAACAACGCTTGTTACTCTGTTACTGCAATACGTGGAAAATTTTGCGGAAGGTTTTACACCCAACCTTTTAAAATACAACTGGTGCAAGAATTGAAGCCACCCGACCTACCACAACGGCTTACTTTTGAAAATTTTATCCAGCGTCGAAGCTCATTTCTGGTTGAATGGATACGTGAACAAGCAAAATTGCCGTATTTGGTGTGAAGAGCAGTCAGAAGCATTGCAAGAATTGCCAATGCATCATGAAAAATGCAGTGTTTGGTGTGGATTATGGGCCGGTGGCATTATTGGATCATACCTTTTCAAAGGCGACGAAGGCAGGAACGTAACTGTGAATGGCGAGCGCTACCGTGCGACGAATAGACATTTATTCGTGAGATACCGGCCGATATGTTTTAGAGAGTATGGCAAAATTGGACCCAGCGTATGAACCATTTGAGGCGTAGACGCGGTCAACATTTACATGAAAACATCTTTAAACATTGAATTATATAGATCGTTCTATCGACTCAAATAAAGATTTTATACATTTCTCTAAATTTTAGTGTTTTTTTTTTCTTTTACATCAAATCCGAAAGCTCTTAAAAAATAAACTTAATTTTTAATTAAATTTGTTTTTACAACAAAGTCATAATCAATTAATTCTGCAATTAATTTAATAAAAAAATCATCAATATTAAATCTTTTAGACTTCAATTTAAATATTGATCATATTTTTTATTCCATCAATTACAAAGAAGAAGAAGGATTCTAATTGAGCATTTTCATAAATGAATTTAAAATTGGCTTGTCATAATGTCTTATAATGCTGCAAAAAACTTCGTAGGAATATTTTAAGACTAAATAACTTCCAAAGAAGTTAGTTAGGCAGAAAACTTACAAATAATGATTTATTGAATGCTTCATTCATATGACAAGCCAATGTAAAATACATCGATGAAAACTGCAAATTCGAAGAGAAAAAATTTTTACTGGGGAATTAATAGACAGCGATTTTTTATCTAACAAAAATCTCATTTGAAGGAATTCGGAAAAATGTTTTTTTGCTGTCATCGTATTCTTATTATTGTCCCGAGAAAAGATTGTGTAAATATGTCAAAATGTGATTTGTAATGGAGGATTGAAGCAACAAAAATGTAGTGGGTGCTATATCTCCATCTGGTCCCACTTTCCCGTCTGGACTTCTCAAATACTAATTCTTTATTTAAGAGGCAAAATAAACTAACTTTTACCAGCGGGGGTTTCTATGCAGCCAATTTTTCGCAACAATACTATTATTTAGTTGAAGATCCTTACTGTATTGTGATCAAATGGGAGTTATTTTTACCGTGCGAAATAAGATGCCCTAGGAACCAATTTTTTGTTACAATACTTATATTTGGTAGTGAAATCTTCTGCGGAAATTTATGGTCCTAAATGGTCCTCAAGGATATTTTGAGAATAGGTAAAATTACCAATAAAAAATATTTTTGTTATCAGAACAGTATTATCCATACCGTGGTGGTAGGTAATTTGTTCACTTAGAAACAGTTCTACCCCTAATACACAATTGGTAAATGTTTAAACCGAAAATTGTTTCATATGTATGTGTTTCATTTTTCATGTTTTTCGTGTCATAGTTAAATGAATTTTAGTAGATACAATTTTTCAACTATTTTTTTTTAATATATTTTATTTTAATAAAATGTTTTAAAATTCAACACTGAGAGAAGTTTTTATTTTTTTATTTGTTTGGAAAATAAAGAATCTGTTTAATAAAATTAATGTATTGAAAAGTTTATTTTTTATTAAAAATTTTTATACTTTCGCCATAAAATTTTATCAATTCTATGAAACGTTTTATAGGCAATAAAATTATAACGAACATTTTATGAGTGTACAATTTCGACCAACAAATGTTTTTCACTGGTTTAACGAAATTGTCATTATAATATGTTCTATCAAAGAAAGTATATATAACCTAGGCAAACTAAGTAAATGGACAAAATTCAAATATAAATAACTACTAAGAAGACATGAGTTTTTTTAAAATTTATGTCAAGGGAATCTTATATTATAAGCATTATTGTAAATATTCAAAATGATGGTGGTTGAACAAAACAATTTAAGAAAAAAATGTCTATGACATGCTTGGACGGTACACTAAAAACGAAGTATTACATCATTTCCTTAAGGAACAAGTACCACGTAGCACAATTTATTCAATATTCAAATGGTTTGAAAATGTAATGGCATCAAGCGTGATAAAAAAGAAAGGAAGTCCAAAAAAATGAGCTTGAGGTGAGCTTGTTCAATTGAACAAATCGGCGGTTAATCAAATTGGGGCATCAAATCGCTAGTTGGCCAGAAAAAAACTTACTCCAAATGATCGTTAAACACTACCAGAGAAAGACAGTAGCCAAATATAGTAAAAAACAATTGGAAGAAATACCATAAAAAAGCAGACAACTGAGAAAACACTTCATGAAAAACAAAGTTTAAATAATTTTGTATGATGAAAAATACTTTTCTTTTGCCTGGAACAAAGGAAGTATTAATTCTGGATTTTATTCTGATGACTGATGACCAAGATACGTTATTTGGCGAAAGTGAAGTTTGAACCAAAAGTACCATACTAGCAGCCATTTCGGCAAAAGATATATCACAATTTACATTCAGGATTCAAAAGCTACACTCAAAAAAATAAGTAAGTAGAAAAAAAACGTCTTGTACATCATGTATACTATTTTTCAGCAAATTTTTTCTTGAAATTGTGTATTCAGCTAAAATGTTAGTAATACTTATTTAGCGATTAACTGATTTGAACTAATAGTTTACTAATTTATTTTGATACAACAGTATAAAATGGTTTTCGCGGCATGGCAAGATGCAGTAGAGACGAGGAAAATGATACTAAAAAGTACAACTCATGTAAGACATATACAAAAATCAACCATGGAAGATTTTTATATATGTTTTCCATACAAATGGACGCCAACAATTCATACATATAAATTGTTGATTTAACAAACTTTAATATTGCTTAATAAACTTCAATATTTTATTGGCTTGTCAAAGAAATTGATTATTACAAATAAAATATTTAAACTAAATTTTTATAGTGCTAATTTATGGAATGTGGAAAAATTGCAAACGAGTATAGCTTTAGGTAGACAGACTAAAGCGAAAGAGAAGGACACACATCTTAGGTAATTTTTTATATTTCCTTTCTTTATTTGCAAAAACATGGTTTGCCATGTGTATGTCATATTTTGTTATTTTTTGTTTTCTTTATAGAGTTAGCTACGGCATTTAGCTTCAGTCCGAATTGTCATCATTTAGGCAACCATGTATGTTAGTATTTGTAATATATATTTGTTTATGATATCTAAAATAATTTCTATATATTTTTAGATATTAAATTAATTCATGTAGTCATTGTATTGATATTTTTATATTTTCTAATGTATTGTCAATATTTTTTAAAGCATAAAAAATTTTGTTTAGGAATTTCAGCAAATAAATTATCTAAAGTACAATTTTTCTACAAATTTTTTCAGTTTTTTTTAGCCTAATCAAAAAATGTATTAATATTTAGCAGGTATGTTTTAATTTTTAATCAATTAAATGTTAACAAATCTTTTGCTGAATTTACAAATTGTTTTGGTGAAAATCAGCTCGCTGATTTTCAGCAAAAGATTTTGCTGACATTAGCAATTTTTTTGCAAGCACCCTCTTGACTAAAATTTTGCTGACTTTACTGACTTTTTTTTTTAGTGTATGCCTGTAAACGCAAATGTTTACATTAATAAATGTTTAGTAAAACTGAAAAATTTTATCAGAGATAGACACTTTATCAGAGATAGACACGACATATTAATGAATTTTAGATTTCTCTACGGGCCGTGGATGGTCAGTCGTTCAATAAATCGATGTGAATAAGACCAATTTACATCATCTTTCACTCAACGTTTCGTTGGTTGTTTTTTCCAACTTATTAAATTGATTTTATAATTTACATCGATTAAATATTTCTTTTATTTATAAAAAGTTGACAACACTACACAAATTTAAATAAATAAATATTTATATATTTTAATTTTTCGTGGTACCACAATGGACAAAAATTGGAAAAAATAGAGTCCATTCAACTTCCATTCTGAAATTTACAGGGAATATTAAGGTTATATACAGCTTTAAGAAAAATATTTCTTTCAGTTTTTTCGACTTGGTGGAAAACACAAATTAGGAAAAAAAACCAAATTTTAAAAATAAAAAAAAAAAATTAAGTAAAAAAAAAAAATAATTTTTAAAAAGAATGTTTAAATAACTTTAAAATAAGGTATTAAACTTTAAAATCCATTTCCTAGTTTTACAATAACATTAGTTTAAAAGTTGTCATGTCGGAAGATTTTTCACTATTTTGACGATTTTCAAATGCATATAACTCTTTGAAAGAAAAATGTTTAAATTTTTTCTGGAAACACGTGTACAATATTTTTTAATGAAGAAAACGTACTAAAATTTTGAAAGACATCGGAGACATCAAAGTAAACTTTTAGCAAAAATCGTACGGTCTGACTTGGAATGACTCTATTGCAGTTTCATTTTTCATTTTCAAAAAAATCAGGATTTTTAGAAATGTTAATGTGCAGTCGACTTAGTACAAAAAGTTGTTGCGGTGTAAGTAATTTTTCTATATAACGTATGGGTCTGACAATATATCATGCGTTTTACCGGACTTTGACTGTTCTTGCAATAATCCATAAATTTAACTATGGGGTGTTTGACAATTTTTTGCCTGTACTTCCAGAGTAGACCGTTTTGAGTCTACAAAATTATTCCTTCTTCCACAAAAAAAAAATCACCATTACAATTAACACCACTGAGATGTTTTTCTATTTTTATTAATGTCATTTTGTTTAATATTATTTATTTTGACTTTTCACAAAATCTTAAACAAGAATGACACTAAAAGAGCGAAGACGCTCATAAAAAAACAGAGTGATCATCTTATAGTTGGCGCAACTATAACATGATTGCTACAGACTTAAAATGATTACTGACCCTCAGCTCAAATAATGAAAAAAATAGCTATCTAAACTATTTAGGAAAAATTTTGCTAAGAACAATAATAAGTTACATGGATGAGAAAACTCACCAGTTTGGCGAAAATATCAAATTTTGACCCCTCTAACTCAGAGAGATCTTGACCGACCTTGTTAAAAAATTGTGCCTAAACTACTATCCAATAGGATTAACCTTAGTGCAAATTTCATCCCGATCGGAAGACATCGATTTCAAAAGTTGGGTCACTTGAGATGAAACGCCCCATATTGTAATGTATTTTGAATTATTTTTAAAAGAATCATAAAAAATTTTAAGATTTTCAGAAAATAAACTTACTAAAGTATAATTTTTCTAGAAATTTTTTGAGTTTTTTTAGTCTGCTAATATTCAGCAAACATTTTATTAACTTTTAGCAAGAATTGTTTTTTTAATCAACAAAGTGTTAGCAAAAATTTTGCAGAATCTACAAATTTCGGCTCTAAAAATCAGCTCGCCAATTTTCAGCAAAATATTATCTGACATTAGCAATTTTTTGGAAGCATCCTTTTTCGCTGAATTTACCAACTTTTTTTTAGTGCAGTCATGATAACCGAAAAAAAGAGATTTTTACTAGAACATGATTAAAGCAACCATATTATTGCTGAAATATGATTGATACAATATTAATTTAATTGACTTTAGGTGGCCGCAATCATATAGCAACCATATTCTGCGTGCAATTGCCTGCACCAAGTATAATTTGTATCATAATCCGGAACGCACTTCTTATTTTATGGACGGATCAGGAAATATAGACAAAAACCTAAATGAAAATGGCAAAAAAAAATATATTTATACAAGTGCAGCGTGCATGACTCATAAGTCCAATATCGGATGAACTGGTAGAAAGCAAAACGGACTAATTCCGACGAGAATTCATCACAGAATTCCTCTGAACAAATCATAACGCTCTCTTTCTTAAAACAGGGTGCATTTTACAGACCTTATTTTCAAATGTAAAATAAATTATTGCATTTGCAAAAGTTGTATAACAATACAGTGAAGCTTTATTGTACGCGTATGAAAAAAAAGCACAATGATGGTCAAGGTCATGAACCTGTTTTTTCTTTTTTCTATATGTAACTTGTTTTTTCCTTGCGTATACAACTATACATACAAAGATATGTGAATATAATCCAGCATTCGCTTTTCTTTAAGCAGATGCCAGACTTTTTTCCATCGTTTTTATATCTATTTTGCAACGTGAAGTGTTGCCTTTACGACATACTAAACGTCTGTATCAACGTGTTGCATCTGCCGCTAAACGTATGCGTAATAGATGGGTACACAATAAGAAACATATGATTTAATGATACCAGTGGTGATGATGAGTACAATTGTATTGTGTGGCTGCATTTGTAATCCTATTTTTAGCCCTCATACAATAAAACCAAAGGCACCTGCAAATAACATGAGTTAAAAGAATACGAACTGTTTGCTAAGAAAATAGAAAAATACAAATGAAAGTTTCTTCAGTCGAGAAAATTCATTTCGATTTCATAACCACCCGATTAAAAAAAAAATTATATGGAACTTCATGTATTCATAGCAATTTCTATGTGACGCTTAACAAAAAATTAACAGAAACGTTTACCAAATATTTTACAAAATAGGTAGCAAAAACTGTTATTTTAACAAAATGTTTGCTATAAATACCTCATATTTAGTAGAATGCAAATAAAAGTTTATTTTGCTAAAATCAGCAGAAATGTTTGCTAAAAAATTCTAGATTGCTGATTTCATAAGCGCAGACTTTTATTAGCATTAAAAAAAATTAAAATAAAACGAAAATGAAAATGAAAATTATTCAAGTTCGAGGCCATACTCTATATTTCTTTATTAGGATATTGTCCTAACAAATAATCTATAGAGTTTTTTGTTTTCAACTTTATTATTTGACCCTTTCAGCAATGTGTTGATATATCAATTCAATTCAATTCATATTTTTATTGATAAATGTAGCATAGTAACACAATAATTTTAATATTATAAGTAAAGAGTTTAGTCTATTATGTATGACTTTTCTACTTAGTTATATTGTATCTGTACAATGTGATAAATTTCTTAAAAATTAATTTAATAAGTTAAGGAAAAATTTTACAAAAACCTTAGAAAAATAAAAAAAAAAAAAAAAGAAAAGTTTTTTTTTTTTTTTAAAACGGGAAAAGTTGATAGTTAAAAATACACTGTTTAGGAACATAAAGAACTAATGTGGTCATGCGAGGAGCTGGCACATCTATTAAAAAATGTTTCTGTTATAACAGATATCTTATCCTTGACTAGCAGGATATTTGAAAGCGAGTGAAGACGCGATGTTGAAAAATGAGGTGGTAAATTATAAATAGTTTTTAGAAGTTTATTTTGGCTTACTTGCAAACGTTTTAGATGACATGTTGATGTATCGTACCATGCAGGAGCAGCATAAAAAAGTATTGCATGAAACACAACTTTTAAAATTAGCAATTTATTTTCGATACTGAGTTTAGATTTCCGATTTATAAACGGGTATAATATTTTTTTAGTTGTATCAATTTCATTAATAATGTGGCTAATATGTTCGTTAAATATAATTTTTTTATCTAGAATAACACCTAAGTATTTGACACTAGTGTCCCACGGTACATTAACACCGTCAACTATAATATTATGTTGCGGTAAGAAGCAATTTTTCCTTTTTCTGGAAAAAAATATAGATTGGGTTTTTAAAGGGTTAACTAATATCTTCCATTTTTTGAAGTAATCAATTACAGTATTTACCGATATTTGTAAGTTAGACAGGGTATCATTAGATAAAGTATTTGAACTTAAGATTGCCGTGTCATCAGCAAAAATGGAGGACTCACAACCGTTCAACGAAGGAAAATCTGATGTGAAAATATTATAGAGAATTGGGGAGAGACACGAACCTTGAGGACATCCAGCCGGAATATCATATTCGGCAGAAAATTTATCACCAATATGAACTCTAAAAGATCGATTTGTCAGATAGCTTTTGATTAGCAAGACTATGTGATTATTTAAACCAATAGTTAATAGTTTGTGAACGAGAGCGTCATGCCATACTGAATCGAATGCAGACTTTATATCTAACAGTACCATGGCCGTAGATTTACCAACATTAAAGTTGTCTTTAACGATTTTTTTGATTCTGACTAATGGTTGTGTCGTATTGTGTTCAGATCTGAAACCGAACTGTTGAACCGGGAGAATATTGTTTTCTTCGATAAAATTTACAATTTCCTCCTTAATAATTTTTTCCAAAATTTTACTCATTGAGTTTAATAAGCTTATTGGTCTATATGAGTCAGGACTAGAGTGATTTTTCCCTGGTTTTGGGATAGCAATTATTTTTGCCTTTTTCCAGACTAGTGGAAAATGACAAAGCTTTATGCAAGCTTTAAATATACGTGAGAGAATATCTAATCCACTTTGGGGAAGAGCTTTAAGGCATTTGTTGGAAATACCGTCTATGCCTGGACTTTTCTTATTTTTAAGATTATTTATAATGCTCTTAATATTAATGGTACTAACGATATTAGGGATATACTCTGAAGAGCTAACGGCGTTCAGTAGATTAATAGAGTTAGAGACCATCTGAATTGTATTCATGTCGCTCAAATTAGTAGGAATAGAATGGTTTAAAAGAAACTTTTGAGCAATTATTTCTGATTTTTGCAAATTTGTTGTGTACAAATTATCGTTATGCTTGAGGCTTGGAATACATTTAGTTTTCTTCCTAATAATTTTAGAAATGTTCCAAAATTTTGGAGAAGATTTATCCAGACTTTTAAGCATATTATTCCAATTGGAGTTTCTAAATTTAGATATATTATCACGAATAACAATATTTAAAAAGTTTGATTGTTGTTTATATAAAGGGAGCCTAAATCTAATCCAGTTCCTTCTTGAGTTGTTTCTAAGAGTTATCAGATTTAAAATATGTCTTGGTAAACGTTTTATGTAAAAGTTTGACATATTTTTCTTTGGAACGCTTGCTTCGATAGCATTTTGAACTAAAAATGTAAAATTCGTAACAAGTTCTTCTATATCATCAACACTATTTAAGGGCACATTTGACAAATTGGAAACATTGTTATTAATGTACCTTTTAAATATATTCCAATTTGTGTTTTTGTGATCATATTTTAGGTTCTCACTTGGTTTATAACTCGAATTAAAAGTTAGAAGTACTGGTAGATGATCAGAACTTAACCTGTTAAGAGTAGTAGCTGCAGACAGTTTTTCTGGTACATTTGAGAGAAAAAAGTCCAGTACAGAAGGATTTACATTTCTACTTGTTGGAATAAGTGTGGGTTCAGAGGGATAAACAATGTCAAATTTGTTTGTTGTGATAAAATCATGCACTATGGTTCCCCAACAGTTGGCTCGAAGGCAACCCCATGATTGATTTCTGCTGTTAAAATCACCTCCTAAAATATAGCTCTCTTGAATCCTTGAAAATTTCCTTAGATCTGATTTAAATTTATTTTTTTTAATTTCCAAAGGACCTGCAGATCCTCCTGGAAAATAACAACTAAAAATCTTAATAGTTGAGTTATCATTTAATTTGACTATTATACCTACATTTTCAATTAACTCTGTGTTAATATCCGGTAATAGTTCATGACATATATTTTTACGTATTGCAATTGCTACTCCACCACCCTTACTGCCTTCACGATCTTTACGATAACAGAAATAATCTGAATGATACATTGAGATATCTTTGTTTAGCCACGTTTCACTCACCAAACCTATATCAACATTTTCCCTAACTAAGAAATCAAAAAATTCATAAATTTTAGTACGTATTCCTCTAGAATTCCATATTACTATCTTTAAATTAGCATTCATGGTAGAAATTTAAAAGCTAAGTTAGTAATAACATTAAACTGATCACTTTTAGTTTTAAAATTTTTTAAGTTTTCGATTAATTCTAACGTTAATGTTTTAAGTTCCTCTAAAGAGAAGAGATCATTTGAAGCATTATTTGGTGTTGCATTATTTGATGTTGTATTATATGATGTCGTAACATTAGGTGCTGTATTATTTAAACGAACCACATTAGCAAATGAGTTGCTAGTTGACGGGCGATGGCTTTGAATATTTACATACTGGGTGTTCTTAGCACGAGTTTGCGGGTTGGATTGACGAATTGGCCTAGAATAACGTTCCTTTAAACCGACATAAGAAGATCTACTAGGACAGGTATTATCGGTAGATTTATGATTACCCCTACAGTTTGCACATTTGACAGTTGTCGATGTGCATTTAGAGGTTTCATGGTCACCAGCACACTTAGCACAAAATGTTTTGATGTTGCAATTATTCGACCCATGCCCAAACATTTGGCAATTATGGCATTGTGTAATTTTGTTTGGCATTTTAGATTGATAAGTCCATTTAACACGAATGTAGTTTATACTTTTAACATTGTTTCTCAACTCCGTTAAAGATGTAGTACCTTTTTTAAGGTAAACAATATAGAGTATAATTTCTCGATTATTGTCTGTTTTACGGTAAACACTTTTGACGTCCGTACATTTTAAGCCAATTTTAATTAGCTCTAATTTAACCTTTACTGGATCTTGTTTGTCCAGACCTGATAATACGACCTTATAAGGTCTATTATTCTTTGAAGTGTAAGAGAAGTATTCCATTCCATTAGCTTTCAAGTACTTAACAGCAGAATCGTAGTCATATTGGTTTCACAAAACAGTTTATACCCGATTGAAATTTTTCTAATCGAATACTTAATAATACGACTTTCCTTACAAAGTGAATGTATATTATCAGTACTTGTTTTTAAGATTGTTATAGGTGGTATATGAGTTTTAGGTGCAGTGGATGGCCCCATATCATCATCTGTTTTTTCATCATCATTCAGTGTTTGTAATGGTTGGTAATAATTATTATTTACAGCACGTTTTGCATTGCTGTTAACATCATCAGCTGGTAGTCTCCTTTTCGAACTCATGTTCGATTGGGAGAGTTTTTGTTTACAACTCTCAATGTGAATCGTCTCTCAGAACAGTGTAAAGAAAAACACACAAAAAAAAAAAAAAATTGTAACACAAAAAAAAAAATATAAAAAAAAACTTGTCAAGTGGATTAATACTAATTTGTTGTTGGACAACAATAGTAATTTACCGAAATGTTTTAAAGCGTTTATTATGCGTAATCTGATCTTGTATCGTCAAACAATCAAGAGAGACTGATGTTGATATATCTGTTTCGGGAATTTTCTAGGTTTCCATCATCAGAACACGTTTTGAAAGGAGAGAAAAACAAAAAACGTGTATTGAATATCCACCAGAGGTGGACCTTGCACATACCAAAACCAGTTTTCAATTTATTTTTTGATCAGTGGTTATAATCTTTAACTTCAAGCTCATATATTAGTTCTCATGTAGTGAATAAACTAGTTCATATGAATGTTTGATGTTTGGCATTTGATTGTTACCGCTTTCAAAACGTGTTCTGATGATGGGAATCTAGAAAATTCCCGAAATAGATCTAACAACACATTGCTGAAAGGGTCAAATAATAAATTTGAAAACAAAAAAAACTCTATAGATTATTTGTTAGGACAATATCCTAATAAAGAAATGTAGAGTATGGCCCCGAACTTGAATAATTTTCATTTTCATTTCACAATTAAAGGTCGAAAAAACATAATTTTTATTTTTAATAAAAATTATATCAAACTTAAAATAAAACCTAAAAATTTCATATCCTTTTATGATTTTTTTTGTAAATGTTTTTGCTGATTTTAACAGATTATTTTGTTACTTTAAATTAACTAAAATTTCGCACAAATATAACTAAATATTTGTTAATTTAACAGATTAATTTTTGTTATTCTTCTATTACTAATATTTAGTAAAAAAAAAAATTGATGATTTTAGCAGTTCTTCCGCAAGCTCATTTTTAACTAATTTTTAGTAGCTTTTTTTTTATTTCTACAGGTTTATTTATAGGACCAATAAAAAGTATTTCCCCGTCATTCTACCAGACATACACACATTGTATCCCAGCAAAAGCTTTCATTACCACGTAAGTGGATATATAATGAAAATAAATATCTTGACACATTATAATTTGGCGTCAAGTCTTTTTTAAAAGCATCAGATCAGATCTAAACCCATACAAACAGATACAATTATAGGGGCGCATATTTCGGATACAATTTAATAAGATAAAACAATTGAGTAGAATTACAATATTAACATTTCGCGGCTATGTAATTCCGGCTCTTATCTAGTAAGTATGCCTATGAAATTTTTCAAAACCATCGTAATATAGTCTGGAATAACAAGGCCCGCAGAATATAAATCGGTCAAAAATTTCAGTCGCCTTACTTAACCCTTCATACAGTTTTCTAATTTGCTTTACGACATTAAATATATATCATTATACAATTGTGACCAGTTAACATTGTAAATCAACCTTTGAAAAAACATGTATTTTTTTTAATTATTAAAAAAAAATATATATAATAATGATATTTGCTATTAATGGCCATTAAATCGTCATTTATAAATTCTGCACAGTTTGGGCAAGTTTTTTTGAAATATGAGATCCTAGTGTATATATTTTTATCTATATAATGTTTATATCGTGTGGTGTTATGTGGTGCTGTTGAAAAGCGCTTCTTTCATGGTGCAACGTGATATTGTTTCTTATCATTATATATGGCGAGCGCTCGAAATCTTTAATGCAAAAAGGTGCCCTACTTTGGGAGGTCGTTTTTCAACGTCAATTTACAAATTTTCCTAACAAAGGGGGTCGCCCGATGATTCCTCTCCGATCATAATAAAATTTGGTTATGTGACAACGAAAAAAAATGATTGCCGCTTAGTTTACAATAACGGATGTCGGGAAAACCTCAAACACATCCTCGATTAAACTTAATAGGCATTAATATACATATTTTTTTTTTTAGCTTAATCCAACTATAGCTCTCAACAAAACGCCAGTTTTAATATCACTTAAAACAGATTTTATTAACATGTTTCGTACCTGCAGAGGTCCTTATGAGTATTTCAGGAGATCCGCGAATTGTTCCGACAAAATGATTGTTTAAAACAAATTTTACAATAATTTTATAAATTTTATTAAATTCAAATTATTAAACAAAAATTTAATTGAAGATTTTTTTTGGATTTTATTGGGTAGATAAAATCATTGTCTATCACTTACAATAAGTAGTTCCTTCTTAATTTCTTTAATAGAACGCTTAGAAAATTATGTAGGTAGAATCAACTGCAAATGGCAATTAAAATAACTACGTTTGCAGTTTGAAAGGTGTACACTGCATTTGCATTTAAATCAACTGCAATCTGAAGTTATTTTTAACTGTTAAAAATAAAATGTCGAATAGAAACTGTCAACTACAAATGCAGTTAAAACAGTAATACCAGCATCTAAAAAACATTTTAATAAAATTTTTTGATTTCTTTTCGACACATTGACTTAATATACAAATATTAACTAGCTACAAGAAAACAAATACAGCATTTAATAAAATTCAAGTAAATAAATTTATTTTCTATTCCAAACATTACCTTTATATTTTATTTATTTAAAGAAATTTACAGCGTTTTCATTTTATTTGACTATCTTCTTTAGCATTTTCTTTTCACTAAAGATAAAAGAGAAAACGTGGAAAAAAAGCCGCTGGTTCCAGACTCCATTTTGGTTTTTTTGGTTTTTGTATCTTTTGATCACACACACTTTGTGAAAAAGTCGAAATAACTGCATAAAATAACGCAATGCAGTAATTTTGGTATGCTCTTTAAAAAATCAACCCTCAAAAACGTTAACAAATTTTTTTCTAAGTAAAACAACTGCAATTTCAGTTAAAATAACTACAAGAGCATTACTTCACACATAACTGTCATGAAGTAACTATAGAAATTTTCTGAGTGTATACTAGCGGATTGTTTTTTTAATGATTTTATTTATTAACAATTTTGTTATTTCCATTTATTTTTGAATTTTTAACACAAATGTTTTTTAATTAATTAAAAAGCACTGATTTAAAAAAAATTATGCAAAATTACATTTTTAAAAATGAAAACCGTTGTATGAAAGTTATTCCTCAGAGTTTTTTTTTTGTACTCAAAAATAACTAAAACAACCCTTTTTTAAATTTTTTAAAATTGTTTAAAAAATATACAAGTCTTGCTCACGTTTTTGTATTCTTGGTGATTCTTTTTACAAGTCTCGTACAGTAAAACTCGTTTAAGACGAAAGTTCAGTTATTACGAACTAATTTGAAAGTCCTGACGTTTTGGAGACTGTTTTTGACAGACCCACAAACAAATGTTCATATAACTTTCCATTTTTAATACGAAATTCTCTAAATATTGCAAAATTTTCCTGACATTTTTTTAATTTTACAAATTTTAAACCAAACATACAGAAAACTTTTAATTTATGAAATCAAATGAAAGAATTTAACTATATTTAAAACCGAACCTCGCTTCATCGTAATATGGTTTTACTGTATTTGGTTTTTGTAATGTTTTTATTTTATTTTTAAAATAAAAATAATTTTTTTTTTTTTTTGTTTCGCAAAGTTTTGTTTTTTTTTTTTTTAATATATGTATGAAAAAAAACAATTTTTTTGGAGTCCGTGAACTAATAAAAGTGTGCAAAGGGGTCCGTAAACTAAAAGAAGTTGGGAACCGCTCAACTATGGGGTACGATCAAGCTATATAAAATAAAAAAAAAAATCATACTGAGAAACTGATTTACCCTTTCACCAAGTTTTGTAAAAAAATTCGCTCAGAATTCATGCTTGGTAAAAAATTGGTTAATTCTGTAAATGATTCATGAACACATAAAGTAAAAGTTTTAATATTGATAACTTTTTTGATTAAATTAATAACATACTTAATTTTCTCAGGCTTGGTTATTCGACAAAATTTTTAATTGAAGGAATTAAAGAAAATTGTTTAAGTGGCTTTGAAACCGTATAAATATATCTTAAATGACAAATTTTTATTTCCGCTACTTTTTTGTCCATAAAACTTCAACAAGTTGTTTATGAGAAATTATTAGCAAAAAAAAAAAACATTTGGCCTAAAGTTTTCAAAACTCAATCCATGACAAATGGTGGCCAGAAACATGCTATGTAGAATATCTTTTACTTCATATTCATATAACCATGGATTTCTGTCAGTTTTATATCAGTATTATCATCAGCCACAACATCATTATGATGATGTATCTTTGAAAATTAGGGTGGATTGAACTTCAAATTTTGAAAAATTTTGTTTGCGGCAAGGATTTATAAGTAGTGCCTCGACTTGAATTCAAACTTTCGCTTTTTATCTAAAAATTAAAAAGTTTTCAACAAAGTAAGAAAATTCTCTATTTCGGATTTATCAGGAAATTTCGCTTTTTATCTAAAAATTAAAAAGTTTTCAACAAAGTAAGAAAATTCTCTATTTCGGACAAATTTTGTGACTTTCATTGCAAATTTGTATCTTAAATTTACTCACGGTTAGAAAAACTTATCATTTTCAAATAATGTTGCATACACGCAGAGAAAAAATATGGTTGAAATATGATTGCCACCACAAAACTATTTTTCCTACAGCCACAAATGGTTGTTTAAATAAAGTTATTATTGCAGCAATCATAAATCACCAATGATATGGTTGCTTTAATCGTGTTCTAGTAAAAATCTCTATTTTTTCGGTTACCATATTATTTACTTGGTTGCAGCCATATATTGTAATTATAATCGTATTGTTCTAATTAAACTTCAATCATATTATAATATAATCATAATATTATTATAATATTTTAAAATATCTTGTTCGTAATCATTTAAAACTTGTAGCAATCATTGTTACAGGTGATTAGTTTGTTTTTATGAACTTCTTCGCTCCTTTAGTGTCATTCTTGTTTGAGATTTTGTGAAAAGAAGTTATAAGTCGCAACAAATTAAATAATATTAAACAAAAAGGCATAATAAATGGAAAACCAACGCAGTGGTGATATTTTTAGTGGAAGAAGGAATACATAGTTGGTCCCAATCCGGTCTACCCCTGTCTAAAAAGTGACAGAAAAACTATTTATTTTTAAATTTTCTGTACTAAATACCCAGGCAAAAAAAAATTTAAAGACAACAAATTTAAATAAATATGAAATAAAAATTCAGGCAATATGCACATGCTTTTAAGTATGCAGTATGAAATAATCATAATATGTTTGCAATAATCATAATATGATAATAAATGATGAAGGCATTCCATTCCGTGGAAATAATATGATAGCTATACTATTGTTTTAAAGCAAATATTATGATTGCTACAAATATATTATGATCATTATAAATGTATTATGAAATTTTATGCTTAACAATATTTTTATGCGTGACAAAATAAGATGTGCGCTGAAAAAGGGAATGTTTAGTTTAGCTTTTTTCGATTCTTAAATGTAAAATTTAAGTAAAACAACAGCACAGCGAAAAAATAAGGATTTATGTAACTCCTTAATAATACAAATGTTATTAAAAAAAACATACACAACTTTTTAATCCAGCTTCAGCATGTTATGATAATTTATAAATATTTCCATAACCATAATATGGATATCTAATTATAATGTTATGATTAATAAAAAGATAAGCGTACACTCATATAAATAAACCAGTCAAAATAGCAGAAAAAGCTACTAAGAATTAGTTAAAAACTACCTTGTAGAAAAAACTTCAAAATTTAGCAGATTTTGTTGCTAATTTTTAATAAAATAAGAATAGCAAAAATAAACCTGTTAATTTTACAAAACTTAAGTTATAATCGATATGAGTTTTAGTTTATTTAAAATAGTAGACTCAAAATAGCAAACAAAGACTGCAATACTAACAAAGCTTTTGCTATATTTACCTTAAATTTAGTAGAATGCAAACAGTTTATTTTGCTAAAATCAACAAAAATTTTTGCTAAAAAAATATTGTGAATTGCTTATTTCATAAGGGCAGATAAAAACGTTTATTCGCATTAAAAAAAACTTCAAAAATATATTTTTCAAATTTTTTTAATAATTTTTTCATCTACTAATATTTAGTAAATAATTTTGCTGATTTTACCCAATTATTTTGTTACTTTCAATTAAGTAAAATCCAGCTCAAATATAACTAAATATTTGTAAATTCAAGAGATTTATTTTTGCTATTCTTATATTACTAAAATTTAGTAAATAAAAATCTTCTAGTTATTTTTACTGGTTTATTTCTATGAGTGTAAAGCTGTCACAACCATAGTAACAAGGTCGTCGCAATCATGAATAGCTCACAATTTTTAACCAAAGTTGCCAATTTAGCTATTTTCCGTCTAGATATAGCCATTTGAATTTTTTTCTAGTCAGAAGAATGAAGCATTAAATTTTCCGCTAGCCATTTTTTCCCACACATTTTGCAGTTATTTTCATATAAAAGTGATTAAATTACTACGATTTTCAAAATTTTTCTACAAAATTTTTAATTTTAGTAGTTTTCATATGTAATTTTTACATTTAATTTAAGATTATGTTTTTTTTTTTTTTTTAATTTTACGGAAAATATTTTAAATTAGAAAAACCTTTAAATTTTAAATTCGTGTTAAATCCAGGGACGTAACAGACGTAAGTGGCCGAAAAAATAGAATAGGCACAGTACTGGCAAAGCCTCGGCGACGGTCGGTTATGCATTGGCAGAACGTGGTATTAACAATTTTGATAGTATTGGCCTGTAATCCGATTACTAACAGCGCCCATCAGTAAGTTGGAGCGAACTTGCTGCCGGTAGCATAACGATGGAAATTTTAAAAAGTTTTTGCTTTTCAAATATCTTAAACTCAATTTATTTTGTGAAATGTTTATAAAAAAAACTTCCCTTGGAAGTTGTAAGAAATAGTGGGGGGAATGCAAAATATTGTTCGTAAAAAATTTTCTTAAAAAAATTGTTTTCTTCGAAAATTTTAGATTTTCAAAAATTAATTTCGATTAAGCTTAGACTTTCCAAAAATAGTTTAAATGTCTATCCACAGCTTGTCTAATGCTGCTGAGTGCAAAACTCCTTCAAAGTCCTAGTACGATCCACCCTAATTTAAATGCTCCAGCCAAGCCATACATGTGTACTTAAGATTTAAAGGCTGATGCTTAAAAAATTGTTATTAGATGTGCCACCGTATTATGATCTTAAGAAAATGCCTGGTATAGATCAACATAAACTGCATCTGAGGATTTTTTGTTATTTATTCTTGACTATAACTTAAAAATTAATTGAAAATACGTTGTTTTTTAATAAAGGCTGGAAAAAAAGGTTAGAGATCTTTAATTAGTTTTTTTTTTTGGCTTATGAAGTTAGACAATATTAGAGTTAGTCACAAAAATTCGATTTTGGGATATCATTACTTTTTTACGGTTTTTGCAAAGATAAAAATAATGGTGTATTTATTTTTTTAGTTTCAACTCCTTTCATATGAGCGCCTTGGCCAAAAAGCTGATTTTACTACAGAGCGTAAAGGGATTTCTTTAGTAAGAAATTTGAACTCGACTTTGGTTTATACACCAAAAATTATTAATAAAAAACTATTTTTCCAGTTATTCAAATACTCCGTTTAGGCAATAAAGTGCACGGAAAACACTCTTTTTTCAAAAGTTTTGAAAACTTATTAACTTTTTACAGGACTACGTTAAAGCGAAATTTGTAGCACCATTTTTATCAGCTAAAATTCTTTTTTATTTTAACGAGCTTCCAACCTCCGTATATTTACAAAAATAATGCAAATGAAACATATTAGCTAGGTTGATGATACTAGTATTTCGATCTGGCTAAAGGTCTCATCAGAACCCGAAGTTTTAGAAAAGCTAGAGCCTCCAGAATAGGCAGAGCTTTAACAAAAAAAATCCATTAATCATAAATTTTGCTCCATTCTTGTCTTCTTAGCAATCAAACACTTGGATATGGGCTTTTCCTAACAAACATCATAACGTTACTAACCTTTCAAGACCGAAAATATTCTATTTATAAAAAAAAAATTTGTTTTTACTCTGGCTCGTATAATGTTTTTGATTGTATCCCGAGTAAAAATAATATTATATAATCTTATATAATGTGATCCAGTTTTGTTCAATTTAATATAGTTAAGTATGACATCATGTATAATAAGATAAAATTTTACTTGCCACTGTAATTTTTCGTAAAACGGCTTATATGTAAATGCTATACCATACGTTATTGTACGAGCAATATATAATTGGATTGACAGAATCAAATTAGTATATGGGATTATACAAAACAATGTATTGCGCCAAGTAACAAAAAAAAAAAACATAAACATTTCATTTACACATTTTTGGTCTTTCTCCTCTGAAATTATGTTACAGAGTATTTGTTAACGGACTTTTCGAGAAAACAACTCGAACATTTTTATTGAAAATGTTTATTGAAATTATCTGAAGGGAACATCACAATTTAACATATTAAACTCCAAAATTTTAGTTTGATATACAGATTTGTTATAATAATCGGACCACAACTGTATTTAATTTAAACAAATTTATTTTCTCTGAGTCGTATCAAATTATATCAAACTCAATATAATATAATCCATTCTTGTATACTACGATCCAACATTTTTCGGATCAAATTGTATTTAAATTACACTCATATAAATAAACCTGTAAAAATAGCAAAAAAAAAAAAACTACTAAAAATTAGTTAAAAACGATCTTGCAGAAAAAAATGCTAATATTAGCAAATTTTTTTTACTAAATATTAGTAATATAAAAATAGCAAAAAAAAATCTTTTGAATAACAAATATTTAGTAGTATTTGAGATAAGTTTTAGTTAATTAAAAGTAACAAAATAATCTGCTAAAATTAGCAAAAACATTTACCAAATATTAATAGACAAAAAATCATTAAAAAATGTGAAAGTTTTTTTTTTTTAATACGAATAAAAGTCTGCTCTTATGAAATGAGCAATCTACAATTTATTTGCAAGAATTTCTGTTGATTTAAGCAAAATAAACTGTTATTTGCATTCTAAAATTGTGAGGTAAATATAGCAAAAGTTTTGTTAATATTACAGTTTTTGTTTGCCATGTTGAGTCTACAAATATTTAGTAAAGTTTTTGCTAATTTGACAGAGTAAAATGCTTATTTCAATTAACTACCATTCACATTGAATATAATTAAAATTTTGTAAAGTTAACAGATTTATTTTTGCTGTTCTCAGTTTATTATATTTAGCAAAAAAAAAAAAACTGCTAAATTTAGCAGTTTTTTTCTGCAAGCTCATTTTGAACTAATTTTTAGTAGCCTTTTTTGCTTTTTTTAATTTAGTTTTAGTTCTATGAGTGTAAATATATATATAAATATCTATATCAA
The DNA here is from genome assembly GCA_021234595.1 of Delia radicum. Taxonomy (NCBI): domain Eukaryota; kingdom Metazoa; phylum Arthropoda; class Insecta; order Diptera; family Anthomyiidae; genus Delia; species Delia radicum. Next base: position 166,305,903 of record CM037851.1, on the reverse strand, counting down.
ATTTGATACATTTCTTTTATGCATCATGTTGATTTTTTTAATCTTTACTTATAAGTTTTTTTTTTCAGAATGTCGATTTTTTCCGACCACTCCATTTCCAAAATTGCCGACCACTCCATTTCCTAACTAATGAATTGAAATTTTAAAAAATAATAAAACCATTTTTTTTTTTGATGCAAAAACATTTCAAAAAGTGATGATATCCCAAAAACAAAGAAATTTTATACTTTTCTGACGAACTCCAATAAATATACTTATTTAGCACTTACCTAAGAAATATTTTTTGATTTTATATACCGCATAATAACTCAAGGTACCTATTGGTATATTTGTGTTACACATTTTTTCACATTGGTGGCAAATTTTATATTTTCTGTTAAAACGTAAATTGTGTTAAGAACAAAATACAAACGTATATAAACTATTCCAACACGCGGATATAATGAAAAATTAGTATATTCTTTAGATTTACTTGGCGTTAAAGAGAAGGAAAATTTATGAGACATTTCAAAATCGAATTTGCAACAGAAAAAGATTCCAGATGTGCAAAATGTCACCATTTATTTGTTAAGTGTTACAATTTTTCGTTATTTTTTTATTTAAACATTTTTTTTTTTATGTTAAACATCTTTAACGAGATTAGACTAGGAAGTATTAGATTAATTTTTTGTTTTATTTGTAAAAAGAAAACTAACATATAAAACAATAACATCATCATTATCATGAAATACTTTCGCGGAATGAGACCATTTGTTGTTGACATCATCATCATCATCATCTTCATCATCTTCAAATAACATACACATTGTTGACAAGGACATGTCGCTAAATTATTTGCTCTAAAATATTTTAATGTGTCACTTTGAAAAAAAAAACGGATAAATCTATTGTGACAATACAAAGAAAATCTTTTAGATTTTTTTATTGTTATAATCCATTTGGATTTATTTATGAATCATGTTATAATGAAATGAATTGAAAATATTTGATTTTAATTAAAACGTAAAACGACATATAAAAACAGTAAAATGCGTGTTTTCGTCACAATTAGGGGGGATGATGTATTTAAATTACTCCTGGATGGTTGATGGAAAGTGGACTCTGAGCCTAAACAAAATCTTGATATGATCTTGTGCTCAGTACAAAATATTCCAAATTAGTACCAAATGAAAGAAAGAAAAACAAGACAAAGTAGAAATTACTATTTGGAATACTTTATTTTAACAAATTTATGGAAGGCGATCTTACCAGTATGGATGTTGGATTAATAAGAAAAATTTCATACGACTTATTTTACGGAAATAAGTATCTATGACTTTTCAAATGATTTGACATTTCTTTTAGGCCTTAATGCAGGAGGAAAAATAGAAAGTTATTTCGATAACTTTCTATTTCTCACAACATTCAGCATTTGTACATCACAAGTTTAGGAATTAATGGGATAATTTTGCTTGCAATTAATGGCAAAGACGACAGGGACTTTTGGCATTAACATTACCGCCCGCCTTGCAGTATATGTGCAATAAAGCCGAATTGAAATGTCATAGATAAAAATTTTATGGTAGAACTTAGATTATATAATGAAAAGGAACAATTTTATTAGTAATTCATGGATTTTGAATTCATTTTGCTCTTATTGAAATAGGAATAAAATTAAATTGATAGCTTAAATTACATGTTAAATTTGAATAATACATAATTGTGAGGAAATAAATAGATAAGTTTGATTTTGCTTTATATAAGTTTGGTAGTGCGTGCAAATAGTAAGAAATATATATTTACTTCTTCAATTGGAACAAGGTCCATAGATAGTCCAACCAAAGATAGTGCTCTGAGCAGTTGGCAAACCAGTCTTTGAAATTACTCCTTCACAGAGAATCTTGGAATAGAGGTCGACACCTATGACTACATCAATGCCGGCGGTCTCATAAAACTTTGCGTCAGCCAGAAAGAGATCTCGAAAGTTTTTCTTAAACGACTCTGGCAACGACTGAGCAGGAGTTTGGGCAGTAAGACGGTTGTCAACCCTAAAGGCTCCCTGAATTTTGGAGCTTGAGTCGAACCTTGACTTCAATGTCAATGGACAAATAGTTTCGTCCTGCAAGGTCAGAGTCACCAGATCAAGTTTTTCGACAAGTCTCTTAGATATTCGGCTAGTAACAGAACCAGAATCAAGCAGACAACGTGCATGCGAATTAGTCGTCTCTATTTTAACGAGAACGGTTGGAAGCAGAATTATAGTGTTTTGCCGCAAGAGGGCCGTGAGAGATGACTTCGATGTAGAAGGTGCGGAAGGCGAAGGGTTCCTAGGACGTGCATTTTTGGATGTCGACGGCGGAGACTTTGAACGGGAACGTTTCGAAGAATTCGTAGTGGTTTTAAGTAACCTCGGATTGATGTGCAGAAGGGTGTGGTGAAATTTCTTGCAGTTTTTGCAACCATGTTTAGTGAAACAAACGCCCTGGGAATGGTCATGAGCGAGACAATTTGAACAATACTTGTGAGTGCTGACAGCACGGATACGTTCAGTAATGTTCATTGCCAAGAATTTCCTACACGTTCTAAGAGGATGAGGCCGTTTACAAATACGACACAAAAATGAGTTGTATTTACGTGGAAGATTGGATGGGCTTTTGCGACGACGTGGTGGTTGACTATCTTGTCCTCTGGATGATTTTTTAGGCATTATGATCTAAAAGAAAGTGCAAAATATTTAAATTTCGGCTGATAAAACTACCAATTTAGTAATGGGTCGTTTAATAGTTCCCCTTTGGGTGAGAATATCGGCGACTCTTACACGATTATCAGGCCCTACATGAACTTTCTCTATCCTGCCAAGACGCCAAGAATTCGGAGGAAGGTTTTCATCTTTAATAACGACGAGTGAGTCCTCTTTAAGGTTCTCTTCTGGCTTTTGCCATTTTGTCCGCTTTTGGAGTTCCTTAAGGTACTCGGTTTTCCATCTAGAACAGAAATTTTGATGTACCAACTTAAGTCTTGCCAACGATTTCTGACAGACATAAGAGACTCGTTTATCTGTGGATCTACAGGGGCTAATATCGGTGAACCAATGAGAAAATGTCCCGGAGTTAGTGCAGAGAAGTCGGAAGGGTCCTGTGACATAGGAGATAAAGGGCGAGAGTTCAAACAAGCCTCGATTCTAGATAACAGTGTTGAAAACTCCTCAAATGTGTACTTAAAGTTACCAGAAATTTTACGAAAGTGTGACTTGAAGCTTTTTACCCCAGCTTCCCACAAACCCCCCATATGTGGAGCCCCTGGTGGTATAAAGTGCCAGGTTATATTCTGATGGGCGTAGTCTGCCGTTATTGCCTGATGAGACGTCTGAATGAATTCCCTAGCGATAATTTTTGAAGCGCCGACGAACGTTGTGCCATTGTCAGAGTGCAAATGCAGGGGGCAGCCACGGCGTGACACAAAACGATTAAAGGCAGCTAGGAAGGCGGGGGTGGACAAATCTGAGGTGGCTTCAAGGTGTATAGCTTTAGTGGAAAAACACACGAACACGCAAACATAGCCCTTGGAAATACGACATGATCTACCTGAATAACTTTTAATGTCAAAAGGACCTGCAAAATCTAATCCTGTGTGGGTAAAAGGACGAGAAATTTCGGATCTTTCCGGCGGTAACGCAGCCATAATTTGTTTCTGGCACCTTTTTTTGTAGAGAAGACATGGCTTACACTTATTGATAGTAGCCTTAATTAGGTTCTTTACTTTGGGAATCCAATAAGTTGACCTTATAATTCGAAGAACAAGCTGGTTTCCGCCATGAAGGCTAATATCGTGGACAAATTGAACCAGCAGCCTGGAAAATTGACAAGCATATGGCACGATAATTGGATATCTTTCATTGAAAGATAGCCCTGGAGAAGATTCTAGTCTACCACAAGAGCGGATAAGCCCTTCTTGATCTAGGAATGGGTTTAAATTCAAAAGAGAACTGGAAGACGCTACAGTTTGCTGAGAAGAAAGTGATTTGTATTCATTTGGATACCAAACCTTTTGACACACGGTTATGAGCCGATCGCGAACCGCTAGAATCTCGGAACTTGTTATCACAGTGGATTCTCTGGTGAAATTAGACCGATATTTAGGATGGGTGCGGTAAAAAAATCTATATACATAGGACAAAACTCGCATTGCCCTTGAATAGGAAGAAAATCGTTCAAGCACGTCATCATATTGACTAAAATAGGTAAAATGGACTTTAATTGACTTTTTCTCTAAATCAGTTTCACCGACAATTTTCTCCTCAAAACTAGGAGGTGAAATGTCCGAACTTTGAAGCCATTTTGGGCCACACCACCATAGTTTGTTATCGATTAAATCCTGTGCCGGAACACCACGGCTTGCCAAGTCCGCAGGATTATTTTCGGAAGTTACGTGGTACCAGTGTTGAGGATCAATTATTTGTATAATTTTTGATACCCTATTTGCGACAAATGCTAACCAAGAACAAGGGGGCTTAGCAAGCCAAGAAAGGACAATTGTGGAATCAGTCCAACAAAAAACTGAATATGTTTTAACGCCTAATCTTGGAAGAAGACTATCAATCATTTCTGCAAGGAGAACAGCTCCACAAAGCTCTAGTCGCGGAATCGACAAGGTCTTAACAGGAGCTACTTTTGTTTTCGAAGACACCAAGTGAGTTGATATGGAATTCTTGTATACTATTCGGATATAAAGAGCAGCGGCGTATGCTTTTTCGGAAGCGTCACAGAACCCATGGAATTGGACTTCTGCAGTTGGAGTAAAATCAATCCAGCGAGGAATGCGAATGTCATTTATATATGCGTAGTTTAATTGGAAAGTCTTCCATTGAGAAAGAGACTCTGGAGAGATGATATCATCCCAATTTGTGCCTTCTACCCATATTCGTTGCATAATCATTTTTGCCTGAATAACGCACGGAGACAGCCAGCCGGCAGGATCAAACAATTTGGCGATCTGGGACAAAACTTCTCTTTTAGTGAAATTCAATGATTGCGGAAAAGGTTTTGCTGCAAAATAAAATGTATCCGATAGCGCGTTCCAACGGATGCCTAGTGTTTTAGCCGTGCTGCTGTCGTCGAACTCCAGAAAGTCTTCATTCAATAAATGTTCAGGAGGCAGTTCTACCAGGATGTCCTTTGAGTTTGCTGTCCACTTTCTCAATGAAAATCCCGCGGACTCAAGAGCAAGTATTAGCTCGTTTCTAGCTTCTATTGCTTCGGAAATGGAATGAGCGCCAGCTAAAGCATCGTCAACGTACATTGAATTACGAAGAATATCGCTGGCGAGTGGGTAAGTGGACTGGATGTCATTGGCCAGCTGGATGATTGTGCGGATTGCCAGGTATGGAGCACAATTGACTCCGAAGGTGACCGTCTTCAGTTCATAATCCTGGACAATTTCACTTGGGTCTTTTCGAAACAAAATTCTCTGAAACGGAGTGTGTTCTGGATTGACTAATATTTGCCTGTACATCTTTTCGATGTCAGCATTGAACACGTACCGGAAAAAACGCCATTTAAGTATTAGAAGAGTTAAGTCATTTTGAAGAATAGGGCCTATATGGAGTATATCATTAAGACTTAACCCATTGGAAGATCGAGACGAAGCATTAAAAACCACACGAACTTTTGTCGATGTGCTTTCAGGTTTTATAACTGCATGGTGAGGCAAATAGTAATGAAGAGGAGGTCTAGAAAGGTCAGGAGGAGAAACTTTAAACATATGATTCAGATGAACATATTCATTAACAACTTTATCATATTCCTCCTTAAATAAAGGAGAATGGAGTAATCTAGCTTCATTTCTAAAAAACTGTGCCATTGAACTAGTCCTGGACTGACCTAACATCAACTTTTCAGGATAGCCCTCCTTGAAAGGCAAAGATACAGTATACCTGCCACGTTCATCTCTTTTCGTTGTTTTTACATATAAGTCCTCACAAAATTGATCGAATGGGGATAAAAAGTTCTTCCGTGGAAGATCCTCCACCTCCCAAAAGCGTGAAATCTCTTTGTCTAAAGAGATTTTACACATATACGATGCCATAGGGAAGTCTGAGTTACAGCAATCAATAGGAACGGGACCAGTCAGAATCCACCCGAATACAGTTTCCTGAGCAATCAAGGATTTACAAACCCCGTGCTTAGTGGCTGATCGCATTAATGATGGGAAAACCTCTCCACCTAATAATAAGTCTACTTTGGAACCATTGTAAAACTTAGGATCAGCCAGCTGAATTTGTGGAATATCCGAAAAGTAAGACTCGGGAATGGGCTGGGAAGGAAGCTTATCAGTTACCTGTTGGACAATTAAGGCATCAACTGGTATTTCAATAGTGTCATCATATGGCGACCCTAAAATAAAAGTGCACTCTCGCTGTGTAGATGCAGAAACAAAATCACCAAGACCCGAAACGTCCCACGGTTTTGTTCGCCTTTTTGGAAGCCTAATAAGTTTAGAAAAACTTTCAGAAATAAATGATCCTTCTGAAGCAGGATCAATAAGAGCGCGTGCCTGATATCGTTTACCCAGATGGCAAATGTCAACTAAAGCAGTACCTAGCAAAACACCCCTAGAGTTACGAGTAAAAAAACTCTGAACCACCCCACCTGCTGAATTTTTTGTGGACTGTATATTTGTGGAACGAGAAGTGGAAGCGAATGGAGGCGAGTCTGGATTCAGAGGAGAATTGGAGTTACTGGAGCTAGTTGGCTTAGGAGAGTTAGAATTTAAATCTTTATGAAGCAAAGTATTGTGGCGTTTCTGACATTTAAAACAGCTATGCTTGCTGCTGCAATTTTTCACAGTATGCGCGCTAGAGAAACAGTTAATGCATAAGTTCTGTTTCTTAATCTCACAAAGTCTCTGAGATTGATCCATCTTTAGGAACCGATGACACTTACGAATTGTGTGAAACTCCTTTGAACAGAGAGGACATTTAGGATCCTTGACCGAAGTTTGAAAAGTTTTCAAATTTTTTGAAGAACTTGCAGTTCGAGGAGCACTCTTCGGCTTTGAATTTGTAGGATTTATCTTATGGGAATTACGGGACTCGGCAACAGACTCTAAGGTTCTGCAGCGATCTGTCAAAAAAGCATCCATGGTAGACCACTTTTGAAGTTTTGTCTTATCACTTATGCTCTGTTCCCATAAGTTCAAAGTAGCCTCTGGCAATCGGTCATTACAAATGAGGACGAAAAGAGCTTCCCAACTAACAACGTCTATACCATATAACCGAAGAGCAGTAATAACTGCGTTAATGTCTCGTTGAAGGTGTCTCAGTTTGGTTCCTGATTCAGAATCAATGGATGGAAGGTTTAAAAGAGTCCTTATCTGTTGGTGCACTAGGACCCTTTCATTATCGAAGCGGGAGCAAAGGCTCTTCCAAGCCTCATCAAAACCCTTATTGGTTAAAGGGGCTTTAGCGACAATTTCACGAGCTTCCCCTGAAGTTTTATTCGACAGATGGAGGAGCTTCTCAATGGGACTGAGTCTAGAATTTCGTATATAAACAGCTTCGAAAAGGTCACGGAATGTGGGCCAGGCTGAATAGTCCCCGGAAAATTGCTTTATATCGCATGGAGGCAAATGAAGATTATTTAAATTTGAATTCCCAGAAGAGGATTCCAGTAACTCCGTAGTTGCGGGACTATTTGAAGAGTTAGAAACTGACTCAGATTTCAGAGCATCAGCGAAATCGGATAACTTTGCAATGCAATTGCAATAAGTTATATACGTGCCATTATATTTAATTTTAATTGATTCCAGACCGACGGTTTCGTCCTCCACCCCCTTGGCAGCCCTTTTGGAGGGGGCTTTTTCGGTAACCTGACCGCTTTCCATCTCAATTAGCAACTTTTCATACGCGGATTTTATGCGACCCCAATTGGACTTTAATTCATCCTTATGCAAATTAATCGCAGGAATGGAATTGACTGGATACTTGTTGTCGTTCAAATTCGCTTCGAATTCTACTAAACTATCAGTCAACCGAATAAAATGTTCTAAAGACATTTTAAGTTCTTTTTTGTAAATTTTTATTTAGAAAAAAAAAAAAATTCAAAAAATTTGCTCGGGAATTCTACAGAACAAAAATCTTGGGTACAAACCAAAACCCAAGGCCAAAAGAAATTTTATTAATTTTGGGTACGGAGCACACCCAAAAAAAATCACAAAATTAACAAAAAAAAGAAGTTACAAATTGCCTTGAAAAGCAAGTTGCTAAAAATTAGGTCGCTGATTTTCAGCAAAATTAGTAAATTCAACAAAAAAAGTTTTGCTGACACTAAGCTCAAAGCTATGTTAAATTGATTTGCCAAAATCAAATTTTGCTGAATGTTAGTAAATATATGTTAGCAAAGTAACATATCAAAAGTAGTTTAACTAATAATTTTGTTAAAAAAAACTCAGTTTGAACAAAAAAAAAAAATTCACTAAAAGTTAGTATAATTTTTTTAACATTCGTTCTATAGGATTTTCTTTACAATTTTTTGAGTGTAGAAAAAAAATTAAGCAAACAACATTTTGTAGTCACAGATTTGTGAAACTGTTAAAATTTCCAACGGACAATTTTCCTCGGGTGTAAAAAAAATGTAAATGTTAAAAAAAATAATTCCACAATTTAGCTGGATATATATGAAGCAATTAATTAATTAAAAACAAAAATCTGTTAAACTATCATTAAATTTTCCTCGGTGTACTTTTTGTGAGTGTAACGAGATTTCGTTTGAATATTTGTATGAAATTTGCAATAAAAAGTGATATTTGATTATTTGTATTTTGAACGAATAATTTCTTTAATTTGATCGCATCAGCTGTTTTTCAAAATCATGCAGATACTTTTTTTAAAAAAGTATCTGTAATACAAAAGTCCAATGAACCTGGAAAAATTCGAAAAAAAATGGAATATTTGGAAGATTTTTTTGGAAATCTGACTCTTCGCTCAGATTTCAATGGAAATTTCCGTTATTTGGCTCTCAGAGATTAGACTAAAGCAACAAATTTTAATAAAAACAGCTGCGAAGGAAAACAAATAGGTTTACACCCAAAGTTTCACGTGAGTAAAAAATCAAAACAAATCCAATATGAGTAAGTTGAGTTATGAATTTAATGTAAAATCACACTGTAGATTTATTTTTGTTTTCAAACAAAACATATAAATATTCTCTATTTTTGATAATAATTAACAATAACCATTATTTCGATTTTTTAAATTCCGGACTGAAAAAAAATCTACTTTTTTTTCCATCTCTAAATAAAATGTAAATTTGTGGTGTATTCTTTACTTATGACCTGTATAAAAATTTCATTTATTAACAAATGGTTTTTAATGTATTTTTAAGGACGACTTATAAAATAGGAGTTATTTTATAGTAGCACTTTAGCGGTAAAAACTTAAAAAAAAAAAAACTGTAATTTCACTGGCAAATCAAAGGCTTCCTGGACAAAAAAGGCACAAATACTACTGACGTAATAACCCGTTCGTCGTAGGAAAATAATAGCAGTAAACCGTTTAGACAATTTTTATCACTTCGGGTAAAAAAGGCTAACAAAACATCAAACCACAAGCAGCAACAAAATGCAGTAAAAGGTGTTGTAATTTGCAAGTATAGAAAACAAATGTGTTCCTATTATATTCTGTAATAAAAAAAACTAGCACACAACAACTAACATTTTAATCCGAGTGTACAAATGTTGGAATCAAATATTCATATGCAAGAACATTCGCATGGTGGAATACCCAACATGCAAAATAAAGAATCAAACGGGGCAACGATACAAAAGCGCCAATACAGAATTATCGAAACGGACAAATTTGGAAACAGCCGATATAATATTTTTTGTTGCAATTACGAATATCTTAAAGCAATTTCGCCAGACATATAAATAATTATTATTAAGTTCTCATAAAAAATATGTTTCGTACAATTTTTAAATTTAGCTTTGCTTAATTAATATTCCACACAATTACGAACATAAATAGCGAAAATGTGTGGCCAATAATTACTAAGGAAAAATTTCTTTTGCTTAAATTAACACAGCTGAAGAACAGCCTGCAAAATGCCAATTGTTTGTTGGGGTATTACTATATGCCGTAATTTATTTTACAAAGCCAAATACAAGAGTGACAAGAAAAGAGTTCAACTTTACAACTTCTCCTAAGAGCTACCCAACGACTTTCCAGTTCAATGAAAGGGAAAAAAAACTTGAGATAGTGTTGGTGTCTCAAAAAATAATTGTGTGAAAGTTAAGAGTGCCTTAAAGAAATAAGTGTAAGTGTAATTTTCTAAGCTCTTAATTACCAATTCAAAATAAAAGAGATAGTTAAAAGTAAAGCTCTCTTATACTTCAAACAATTAAAGCTTTTGAGGAAGAGAATATTAAAAAAGAGATTATTGAAGGAAAATACTCTTTAAAAAAGAAATTACGGAAAAAAATCAAGAATAAGAGACAGTTAGTTAAAAGAAGACACTCTTGAAAGAATTTTAACTCTTATGGAAAATATTAAAAATAAGAGTTAGTTAAAGTAAAAAACACTTTTGACATATGCCTGTATGTAATAAAAATATGTTGAAATTCTGTAAAAGGGGGAAAAAAAATCGTCACATACTCATGAGATCATGCATGCATGAACCCAAAAGGCAGAATGATGCAATATGATCGACGCATGTAAAAGGAACGAAAAGGGAAATAAATGACAAAAAGTATATCCAAAATTAACAAAAAAATAGCATCATATATGTTCCTGGACCATTTGTAATATATAAAATTCAGTGACTCACCAAATTAAATTGTGAACTCTAATCCATAGATATTATGATGCAACTCTTCCTTCTCCTTGGCCTATTTAACTTGGCAGATTAATAATTACTTTCCTCTTCTTCTTTTGCATTTAACCTTTCGTTTCGTTTTCGTTTTTTGAAAAATTTCCTTTCTCCAATATTTAAATTTAATCAATAAATTCTTTTTAATTTCACACCATATTAATTATTATTTCACTTTTATTTTTTCTTAATAGTGTAAGCCCTTTAATTTCTTTAAATTTTGAACTTTCGGATTTAATCACGTGAAGGAAAAAATATTCCGCGATGTCTTTCCTTTTTCTATTGCACTATCAAACTTACATTAAATAAAAGAAAAAGCAAAAATCAAACGAACCTGTTGCTTTGTTAAAATGCTGGATTTGTTGTTGTTGCTGTTATTGTAGAACAAAAGAGTCGCTGGTAAGATCTTCTTTGATTGAACTCTCAGAGTGTTTCCAAATCCGGTTCGAAGGACCAAATGTTTTCGTCACAATTAGGGGGGATGATGTATTTAAATTACTCCTGGATGGTTGATGGAAAGTGGACTCTGAGCCTAAACAAAATCTTGATATGATCTTGTGCTCAGTACAAAATATTCCAAATTAGTACCAAATGAAAGAAAGAAAAACAAGACAAAGTAGAAATTACTATTTGGAATACTTTATTTTAACAAATTTATGGAAGGCGATCTTACCAGTATGGATGTTGGATTAATAAGAAAAATTTCATACGACTTATTTTACGGAAATAAGTATCTATGACTTTTCAAATGATTTGACATTTCTTTTAGGCCTTAATGCAGGAGGAAAAATAGAAAGTTATTTCGATAACTTTCTATTTCTCACAACATTCAGCATTTGTACATCACAAGTTTAGGAATTAATGGGATAATTTTGCTTGCAATTAATGGCAAAGACGACAGGGACTTTTGGCATTAACAATGCGGAAGAATATCAATGGAATAAAATTTTTGAACAATGCCAATAAAACTTAAATTTTGTTTAACCAGTTAACGACCAATATCATTGTGAAACATTTGTTATAGTGAATTATACAAACCAAATAGCGCTAAAACCAAAAAAAAAGAGAAAACAAATTAAAGAAAATTTTGTTTCATAACTTTTTTTATACCTCTTCCAAAAATCTGAAAAAATTCTCAAAATTCTTTTGGGCCATAAATAATCTGCTTCAAGAGTTCCAAAACTCCAAAAAGTGGAAATGCTAAAACGCCGTATTTTAATTATACATAGAGAAATAAAGTGCCAACCGAATTGAAAAGTGTATTTTGGTGTTAACAATCAATAAATGTTGTGCTAACCACATTTATTGATTGTAGTGACCATATTTAAACTTGATTTCTGAATAAAATAACTAAAATTCTGTTGTTGTTTAAACCGAATTTTGTTGTAAACACCAATATTCCGATTTCAGTTATAGTACCCGAATTTGAGTCGTAGTAACCGGATTTCAGTTAGCAAATGTTTAAATATTTCTCTGTGTGTATATGCTTAATTTTTTAAAGGTATTAACTTTTTACGATTTTTTAAATTTTTGAGACTCGCTATATTTCGCGAAACAAGGGGTCTAGAAGCCAAAAAATTGTGTCAACCTTAGTTGTATTACTATATTTCTGCAAAATTTTAAGAAATAATAAAAAAATGCTAATTTTACCAAATGAGTGGTAAACATAAAAAAATTCCATGTAATAAGTCTAAAACACATAAAGAACACAAATTTGTTTTTTATACGAATTTCAATATTAAAAAAAAATGTTATACATATTGGTATTTACAAGAGACCTATATTAAGGACCTATTTCTAGTGGATATAGTCGAACTAAAATTCCTTTTTATTTATTTCCTTTTAAATGAATCGGATCAATAAAATAAATTAAAAAATATTAGTTCAGTACCGATATATTAACTTAAGCCTTTTAAATTGTAAGTTTAATTGTTTTTTTTTTTTTGAGAGGGAGGTTTCTTAACATGTCCTTTCTATCTCTGTATCATTAAATGAAGGTATGCAACAAAGTAATTTTAAACGTAAATGTAAAAAAAAAAAAAATTCTAATAAGTAATTGTGAAGATGTAACCGACCCATTATAGGACCCTTAATTTTTTACTATTGACCTTTTCTCGAATTATTCTCAACTATAGCATAGTTAAATTGAATAAAAAATAATAAGCGGGGTTTAAAAACAATGTATTTTCACAATTAAAATTAACGTGTTAAGGTACTCTCTAACTGTTTAAATGTACACCCAAAAGTGTACCCTGTAACAGAATTTCAAAAATTGTACATTATTGCGCAATTATCGAATCATTTCCAATTTTTAAATTTTTCTTGAAAATTTTAATTCAAAAAATTTATTTTTTTATAGACAAATACATATCAAGTGAAACTGGGCTTTTACATATCATTTCTTCAGAGATATGGCTGTTAATATATACATCGTTTCATGGTACACCACATTCCCCTATTAATTGGAAATTTTTTCCAATTGTGGATAAATATTGACCAATCGAATAATTTTAATGAAATTTTTAGAATTGTTTTAAATTTTATCACGACGAAAAGGCTTTTTATGGGCATTTAAAAAAAACTAAATTTTTTTAAAAAACTCAAAACTATTTCTGAATATTTGGAGTAATGTATACCTCAATTTATCTAAGAATAGGCATAACAAAGTCCCCTGAAGATTTCCTTGGGCAGGAATGAAATCCGGATAGGGACACGCCTACATCAGATTGCTTTTCACAATTTGTTAAATAAGTTTTGGGACTTTAGCACATTTAATTACTATAAATGCAATTAATGTTTATCCCGATGAAAATAAATTTTAATTTTTTTCTTTGTTTTTTATAAAAAAAAAAGTTTAGATGGTTTTCAATCGGTTCAAAAGGTTTCAGCCTGTAATTCGGCTTCGTTTTTGAGAAAACATTCGTTTCAGTAAAAACTAATATGCTTACAAGGGATGTATCACGACCCGAGTTTGAATATGATGTAAAGGAGCATACAAAAGAGATATATTTTAGCAACAAAATCTCACGCTTAAGGGTTAAAAATTAGGACTAAAAATTCATTCAATATGGATTGTGCGCAGGGTTAAAATACTCAAGAAATTAAAAATGCCCATATTACATATATAGGGAACCCAGAGTTGCCAAATTTTCGAACTATTAGAAGTAAAGGGGACCGAACGGTTTCGAATATCGGAAAAAGCTCAGACACCCCCTCGATTAAATTGGCATTGCTATGCATTATCTTTCGATGAATACAACTAAAATTAGTTAATAAAACGAAACATTTAATGATACTCAAAACACATTTTTTAGAATAACAAAACTGCTTGAAAATCATTGGGACTGGTGTTTACTCTAATAAATGTGTCGTCAAAAACCATTTCATTTGATACCAAATTTGTCTGTACACTAAGGATATTATGTAGGTAAGACGACAGCAATTGCAGTCACAAACAAATGAAATTTCAGTTAAAGAAAGAACGTCTAACATTTCATTAAATTCAACTAACATTTGTCAGTTGTTTTTAATGTAGCAAAAAAATTAACAAACATTTAATTTTTCTATTTTTTTTTAATAACAAAAAACAACTGTAAAAAATGAATGTAAAATCATAATACAGTCATTTGATGTGTTTTTTTTTTTAATAAACTACAAGGTTAGTAAAAAAATTGAATTTGTTCTACAAATAACTGACATTTACATTAAAATAAATAAACTGTATTACAATCCAAAAACTACATATTTTTAAAGCAGAAATTGCCTGAGTGTAGTTACTTTAAATAGAATGAAATAAACCGAAAAAAGTAAAACGGGGTCATATTTGAACATACTTAGTAATGCCTAAACATGAGATTGGCCAGCTAAAAAAACAAGGGTCCCTTAGATTTTGATTCTCTACAACATATCCAAAGTTTATTAATATATGCCGGTCCGGGCCGGAATACATCTCTTGTTAGTAAAAACTAATATTTTGTTTTATATATTATAAGCAACAGATTACACTGTGCTATAAGAAATTGTATCCTGGTCGAGACTTTTTAGGGTTTTGATCTACTGATAGTCTACTTACACAGACAAAAATATTTTCCTACTTTGTTCAAAGAAATCGATTTGTTGAAAGTTTTAAAAGCTGTCAATTAAAAATTAATTGAATAAATTAAATATTTGCTTAAATTCGGAACTTGCTAGACTTTTTTATATAGCTATAGCTCAAAACATACTGTTGTTGTTTTTTTTGTAATATTTATCGATGTAGTTGTTTATTTATAAATGTTTTTGTAGTAGTAGTAATAAATATTTTAAATTCATTTTTATTAGATTTCGTTAATTCTCATTAGGTTTATTACTTTATTACGTTAAATATTTTTATTTCAGTAGTTTAAATCTAAATATTTATTTACTCTAAAACATTATCATTATCAATAATTTTTGAAGTTAAATTTTGTTTAATGAAAACGTAATCATTTTTTAAACAAAAAATGCTAAAAATAAAGAAAAAATTATTACTCAAAAAAATACACTGGTTTTAACAAAAAAAAACTGAAACAAAAAAAATCCAAAAACATGTTTTGCCATACTCCCTACGTTCTAATAGAGAGCAAAAATACAAATTTCTGTGTGGATTTGTTTAAAGAAATCTGCTAACTAAATGAGATGTAATTCTCATTTAGTTAGCAGATTTATTTAGCAGGTTTAAATTCATTGTTATAAAATAAAATCTATAAAAAAAAACATTAGGTATGGCAACAAAACTTTATCCAATTATTTTTCTTTTCTTTTGAGAAGATATACAATGTTGATCACTTTTTAATCAAATAAGTTATTATTTAATTGAAAAATAATTTAATTAAAGAGCTATAAATTTCAAATTGAATTAGCAATTTTCGTTGCTAGCGGAATTTCAGCAATTAAAGTTATTGAATCGGTGGTTTTCGTGATTGAAATGGGGGTTTTTTTTTTGTGTGTAGATTTCCCGTTGATTTCATTCGGTATACATTTGGTGACCCCAAGTTTGCTTCACACAGAAAAAAAAACTGGGGGAATATGTTTGAAGTGTTTAGTAATTATACAACAACATAAGGCTCAAGTTAGTTTTACAAAGTTTTAGTTTAATATTTACAAAGTTTTGTAAAATATATACAAGAAGATGTAGTATAATTATATATTGGTTGTATAATTATATAACCCCAGTTTTTTTTCTGCGTGTTGAATTTTTATTATATGTTTGCAATAGAAAATACATCTTTAGAGAATACATATGATCGATTGAAAAAAAAAAGAGTTAACTGCACCGAGAGAATTATCTATATGATATCAATGAATTTTCGCAGTAGATCTATGAATTGTCACTGGAACTGGTCCACTGAAACTTTTCATAAACTTAATGCAGTTCTTCATAAAATGCAACATATATCGCAACAGGATATGTGTTGTTTTTTCAAATTGTAGTACAACAAACATACAAACATGTACTTACATACAAACATGTAAAATTGTTGTTTTTCAAATAGTTTGATTTTATAATAAGGGCTACCAGATCAGGCAGTTTGTACACTAAGGTAGACATAATGATTCTCATATAGTTTATTTTCTCGGCCAATTATCTTTTTCTATTACAGACAACTGATGATTTGGTTGATGCCAATAAAACAATTGAATTGTATATTATCAAAATGATCAAACTTTTCGAAAAGCAACAAATAACATCTAATATGATATTTTGGACTTGAGGTAGAACAATATTCTAACCAAATATATGATAATATAGAAAATCCAGTTTTTGTATTTTTAACACAAAAATTATAACATTTTTGATTTAATGACAAATTTCGTATTATTTATAAAAAATTTCATAAGCCTAATGAAAAAGATTCATTAAAAATATTTTTATTAAAACTATGAAGCTTTTTGATGAAATTTAAGAAATGTTTCATTCACATTGTAAAGAAAACTTCATTGTAAAGAAAACTTCATCGTTCAAGAAATTCTCTCTGTGTATTGCTCTAAATACACAGTGCAACACATAAATTGGTTCCTCTTTCGTACCCGGTTTTTTTTTGAAGTGTATATCGAAACTAAAAAAAATCCGCAAAGGACTTGGCCAGATTACATCGAAATTTTTTTTTTTGGACACCCTAAGTTTTTGCACCCAAACATGATTTTTTTAAAAAAGGAAAATTTTAATGGAATCCATATATCATAAACCGTTCGGAATTTTGTTTTTATGTCTTTGGCGAAGTTGTAGATCCAAACCAAAGCAAAAAAATTCTCATATGGACCGACCCAAAAAATTGCATCCACTGCATCAAAATTGCAAAAAATTGGGAAAAAATGCTATTTTTTTATGATAATATGGAAATAGCCAAACTTTAAAATCCAATTTTAAAATCCTGTTTAGGAAGATGAGGTGTTGTAAAAACCCAGTTCCACCTAAAACCGCAACACGAAGATAAAACACACATGACAATCACACCCACTCAGAAACATTTTTTAAGAAGTTTTTAAAAAGGGTGTTGTAAAAACCCAGTTCTACCTGCAAAGTGCAACACGAAAAAAACATATCAGCATTACAACAATAAAATGTTTAAATAGTAAATTTGAAAACAAGTAACAACAAAAACGGCATTAACCTATATAGTCTTTCTTTGTCGAAACGACAAACATTGGCTATGCAAAATAAGTGTGAGCAAAAAGATGTGCTTTCTAGGGTTAAGGAATGTTCGTATTAAGATGACATGTACTAGAGAGTTGTTTATATTGTTGTTAGATATAATTTAGCTGAAGAAAGATTTCTTAAATTCCCAGTATTTAAGCCATTTCAGGACAAAATCATGAAAAAATCATAAAAAATAGCATTTTTTCCAAATTTTTTGCAATTTTGATGCAGTGGATGCAATTTTTTTGGGTCGGTCCATATGAGAATTTTTTTGCTTTGGTTTGGATCTACAACTTTGCCAAAGACATAAAAACAAAATTCCGAACGGTTTATGATATATGGATTCCATAAAAATTTTCCTTTTTTAAAAAAATCATGTTTGGGTGCAAAAACTTAGGGTGTCCAAAAAAAAATTTCGATGTAATCTGGCCAAGACCTTTGCGGATTTTTTTAGTTTCGATATACACTTCAAAAAAAACGGGTATGAAGGAGGAACCAAACGATGACCTTAAAAATGCTGCACTGTGATATCAAAAAGGTTATTTAATTTTTATATGTGTCATATAAGAAAATAAATATTGTAAGTTGACAGTAATACGATATAACTTTTTACAGTTGGAATTGAAAGCCTTATATGCATGTATTTGCTTTTTTGTTTTTATTTTAAAAATCATATGACATCAAACAATTTGACCTACGCCCATGCACAATAAAGATTTGCAATACCCCGGGTAAAAATTCAATATGGAGTCTAATCAAATTGTATCTCATTTGATAAGTTCCCATATAAAAGCACATAAAAATTGATCCGAAAAATGTGACATCTACATATATCTAATCATATCCAATTAGATATAATTTAATACAATTTTATCCAAGATTTGTCCATATCCCGGACATTCAGTTCTATCTAATTAGATATAAATATATATGATTTTATAAAAGTTTAGACGACAGTAGGTATTTTGTAACTTGAAGTTGTGCTAAAAAGTATTTAAGTTTATAATTAAAGTTTTTAGAAATCAACAATTTTAAAGACCAACATTTTTTTAAATGAAACAACGAAATGATAAAAAAAATAATCAAGAGCAAATTTAGTGTTTCAAAAATATATAATTAAGTGGTATTGTCATATAAAATATACACATTTTTTTATTGGAAATTATATAACATGCAGATAATATCGTTATAAAATTAGTATGGTTATATGTGATGCCACTTAACTTGCGTATAATTTAATTTGATATTGAATTTTTCCAAATAATGTATATTAATATATATAATGCTATATAAAATTATAAGGTACCGTAAAAAAATCTTTCAATAACAATGATCGCATGTATTTGTATATAATCCATATGGGGAATGGGACCGGTTCTGCGTGTGCCACAGGATCGGTCCCTTCGTGCCAGAGACCAGTCCTCTGCTAAACCATACCCTATGTAAACAACTGGCAACTTCAACATTAGCTTGTCATATGAGGGGGTCATTTGTCCTGCTTTAAACCACATAGTGGCATGCCACAAGACTAACCAAAGATGGACATTAGACCTCGCCTCAATTTTTTTTTTCTAATTTTGCATTTGGGGATTGGTTAAATATGCGATTTGATGTAAAAATTCATGTGGTAAAATTTGAAGTCGATCAGAGTGTGCCAACCCGTGCCACAATGAGGTCAAAGTTCAAAATATATAGAAAACAATCGTTTTTCATTGATATTATAAGTTAGGAATTTTTTTTAACAAAATTTTTTCTTTTTATACATTTTTCATTTTAGTATTTTTCCATTGCGAAATTGAGTGCGGTTGTGAAAAAATGTTTATTAAAAGAATTAAAAATAGTACAATCAGTATAGAATTTTTATTATGGCGCTAAATAAATCTCTAAATCTTAGATCTGCCGACATATACGTGCATTTGATAGGAAAATGCGAAATAAAAATAGTTGGATGCAAATTACCTTCAAAACTACAAGTGTTACAATGCTTTTTTTATTATGTGCGGTGTGAAAAAAAGACAATTAAAGAGAGTTCTGTATTAGCGTTAGAAGAAATATTGCCCTTCTGGGAAAGAGCTCGTATTCCAACGTTACACAAAAGAACATGTGTTGAAAAATTAAACAAATTATATGACGAGTGGAGAAAGGTGCAAAAAGTTTCTAAATCTAAATTTGCAAGTCATAGAAAAATGGAAGAAGATTTCAAAGAACATTTGAAAAATTTATTCGATATTGCACATATTGATGCCTTAGAATAATTTCTATTCAGGAGGATAGAGATTTCTTAATTAAACAAAGGGAACAAGGTCGTGTTGGCATAATGACTTCAATAGATCAAAACCTAACAAATAAAGAAAAGCGTAAGGCGGAAAGAGAAGAAAAGGAAAATCGACGCAAAGAAAAGCATCAAAGAATTGAAAGCTCTGAAGGTTATATTAAAGTCAGCATGAGTAATTTTTTTCTTTCAACTTATTTTTTTCAATAATTTTTACTTTAGTCGTGACTGTACAATTTGGTGCAAGTAATGAAAGTGAATGTGAATCTGAAAAGTCTGCAGATTCGCCGACAATTGAACCAAAAAATATTAACCCGACAGAGAATCGTGTTAAGAAAAAATTCATAGATGACAGAATGTTGGCATGCATGGATGCTGGTAATATATCGACTCCACTCGCAATCCATTTTATTTCTGCGACAGCGAAAGCTTTAGGTCACAATATTGAAGATTTGGTTCTTAATTCTACAAGTTTGAGAAGACAACGCAAAGAATATCGTCAACGTCATGGCAAAGAAATTATTGAGAATTTCAAGGTAATAAAATTTATTTTTAAATTGTTATGAATATTTCACAGAATTAATATTTTTCAGATTCCTGACACATTCGTTTTACATTGGGATGGTAAACTACTTCCTGCAATGGCTGGAAAAGAAAAAGTTGACCGCCTAGCTATTGTTTTAACTGCAGAAAAAATTGAAAAGTTAATTGCCATTCCAATTATTGAAGTTGGATCTGGAGCAGCAATCGCACAATCAATATATGATTATTTAACGAAAATGAACATGATAAATTCATTAGAAATGGTGTGCTTTGACACAACTGCTACCAACACTGGTCAACATAATGGGGCAGCAAAGTTGCTGGAGATAAAATTAGATCGGAGTTTGATGTGGTTACCGTGCAGGCATCATATTGCAGAAATCTTACTGCGAGCTGTTTTTTGAGGTATATTTTGGAAAATCTAGTGGTCCAGAAGTTGGTATATTTGAACGTTTTTCACGGGAATGGAACACTTTTAAGTTGGAAGATTTCAAAGTTGGTATTACGGATGAAGAAGTGCAACGTGCTGTAAGTGTCGAAGAATGTAACTTCAGCAAAGAGTTTTGTATTAAACATTTAGAAAAAGACCATATTCGACATGATTATAAAGAGTTATTACAACTTACGTATATTTTTCTTGGTGGCAGCATCCCAAATTTCGCATTTCATGCACCTGGGGCAACATCCCATGCAAGATTCATGTCGAAAGCCATATATGTTTTAAAAATATACGCTTTACAAAAACAGTTTCAAATGTCTTCCAGCCAGTTGAATGGTTTGCGAAATATTTGTATATTTCTGGTACGCCTGTATGTTCCGTACTGGTTCAGAACCACTTATGCTGTCGAAGCACCAAATAACGATTTACAGCTGGTTATAAAGATTGCAAGTTATATTGACCCAAACATATCAATACCATTATTAGCAAAATCCGAAACCACCTATGGTATTTATCGGAAGAGTTAGTTGCTCTTGCGTTTTTTTGATTGCAACGTACCCTTTGATGTAAAAAGAAAAATGGTTGCGGCACTTGCAACTGAGATCGAAACTGAGGAAGACAATGTAATTGCACTGCCTAAAAAAGTTTGCGCTAGTATTGAAGAATTAAAAGAATTTCAATCTAAAGATTTGAGTTGCTTTGTAACACATAAAACTAAAACTTTTTTTGCACGTTTGGAAATAGACACCAATTTTTTGATCCCTCAAATTGGCACGAAAGAGCAGAATACATTAAAGGCGTTCAAATTCTGAAAAATATTAATGTTGTTAATGATGCTGCTGAGAGAAAAGTCAAACTTATTACAGATTTTAACCGGTCCTTAACACATAGCGAAGAAGACAAGCAGTACTTGCTTCATGTTGTTGAGAACTACCGAAAGGAATTCCCATCATATACTAAATCGTCGCTCTTATAATAATTTAATAATATTAATTCTCTTCTTTTTTTTAATGAAATGTTTGAATATAAAAAATTGCAAATTAAGAAAACATTATATGAATTGCATGTTTTTTTTATAATAAATAACTTGTCATCAATGAAAAACGATTGTTTTCTATATATTTTGAACTTTGACCTCATTGTGGCACGGGTTGGCACACTCTGATCGACTTCAAATTTTACCACATGAATTTTTACATCAAATCGCATATTTAACCAATCCCCAAATGCAAAATTCGAAAAAAAAAAATTTCCATATAAGTGAGGCGAGGTCTAATGGACATACCACAAGACTGTCGCAAAAGTGACATGCCGTATAAAATAAACGAAAACTATACAGCTTCCAATGGGTAAAATTCTGGTCAACTGGCTTTTTTTGTTAATAAGCATTCTGCCTTTATCAGTCACAGGATTGGTATGTTTAGTTCAATTGACACTTCTTAACCGACTTCAGGATTAAAATATACCAGTCCTGTGATGAGACCTTCTTTAACCAGTCACTTTTAGGACAATTGACTCCTCATTCCCCATAGGGATGATATTAGCCGTAATGTGACTTCATTCAAAGTCAGATATGACTTAATCATATTATATATGACTAGATATAGCAATTTATACCCGGGACATTATTTACTTGGTAGTTATTAATGTAAGGTTTAGAGATCATAAAGTTCATTAATTAGTAAAAAAAAAAAAAACAATAAATGTCATTAACATTTTAAAATCGAAAGTCAATTCATTTAAAATAATTTGTCTTAGGGCTTTTCTAAGTAAAAAAAAAAAAACTCTCTTAAAAAAAATATTGGAGAATTATTTTTTTGCCTTGTTTGCAAAGCCATTTCGTTGATGAGAGATTTCAAAGTGAATGCAAAAACAGTGAGTGAAATTTATAAAAATAAAAGCCTGGTAAACTTGCATGTAATGTCAACGCTTTAGTAAAGAATTTAACAAACTATAAACAATTTCAACACATTTTTTTAAATTATCAAAGAAATATGTGAAAATTAAGAAATATAGTTAAAAATTATTGTTATATTTTTTTTTTTTTCTTTAATCTCCACCCCTTTAAAACTATTCATATACACTTACACACTAAAAACACTCGCACATACTCTTGCATTGCAGTTTTTTTTATTTGCTCTAACACTAACACACTTAATAATTTACACAGTTGCGCATTTTTATAATGTCGTTAAATGCGTTCGTTTTGTTATCAGTTGTAATAATTTTCTTTTTCTTTTGTTATTTTTGTTATTAAAAATTAACACTAACAATTTATTTTATTTTTTATAAACTTTTATTTTTTATTTCTAAATTTTTATATATGCATTTAGGTATATAGATAATGACAATTATTATTAAACATTTTTATCAAAAACACTTAAGAGACCATCGAACCGTAAGACCGCTTAGAAAAAAAAAAAAAAAAACTGTAAACAAAACGTTTATTTAGGAGCACACGTAAAACACGGGCGTGAAACTTGTGAAAAAAATTTCAATTGTATCTTAAGAATATGAAAAATACTAATGAATAATACTTAAAAAAAAAAGTTTAGTACAACGCCAAACGACGTTGAGAATGACTACAATTGCAATCATACCATACAACTAAAACAACCAACAAACAATAATTCCACTGTATGTTTCATACATAAACTAAATACTCGTGTATACATGTAATTTACTGCATACATGTGTAAGTAAAATATTGTGTATGGCCAAGTTTATAGTCAATGTTGTCGTATGTTTGTAGTCTCGATTCTCAATCATCAACGGCAACTACAGAATTTACTAAACATAATCACACAAGACAGACCGTCAGAGACTTTAAGTTAACTCTTTTAAATTATAAATTTATAAAGTAAAGAAAATATTTAATTCATTTAAACATATGATTTTAGATTTTTTTTTTGCAGATTAATTACTTTGTTTCCAAATTTATTAAATTACTTTTTATGGTTAGATATATTTTTGGGAAATTTCAAGGTGAATCGATTTTACTATTTGCTACTGTTATGTCTGTGAGGGTTAAATATTTTGTGGAGTACAAAATAGTTTATAACTTGATTTCGAAAATATTTGGAAAATTTTTTGCAATTAGCTTTGTCAAAACGAACTCATTATTTAAAGTTCTGCGTATGACTAATATCGCCACTTGAGTGAAAACATTTCAACTCAATCACCATGCGGATCGACCATGTCCCATTACAATAAAATTCACCTACTCGACCAGAAATCGACGAAATATAAAATTCAGATTTCGGACCGAAATATGACGTCGACGATAAAATAAAAAAACATGCATATTGGCTTTGTTCATGAAGGGGTCAAAGGTCATTGCTGAGGGTCTTGAGTTCAAATGCCCATATTTCAAAATATCCCATATTCTTAAAAAAAATATATGCTTATAACTGAATTCTTTTCTACATTTGTTGTGAAAAATTCACGGTGGTATCTAGATTTCTTTCTTCTTTAGCCAAAACCGTGATAAAAGTATGAAAATCGTCCTAGATTAAAGGACTCATACATGTCAAAATGTACACATACACGTCAAACTGTACACATGGCTACGAATGTATAAATTAGATTAGACTAGAGTGGCACTATGCACCGGTACCAGAAGTTGGTATTTTGTGCTGCCAGCGAATACACCCTATAGGTTCAGGCTCCAGAAGTTGGTGTTTTGTGCAGCCAGCGAATACACTCTATAGGTTCAGGCCCCCCCACGAAGCCAACTATCCTACCAGGTAAACAATTCCAAACGTCCGATGGGATGTCCGAGGCTCACCTGTAGGAGAACCTCGGACATTTGCAGAGAACATGCTCTTAGGTCTCGGCTTCCAATTCACAAAACCTGCGCGTATCCGTAGAGTATCGTCCCATCTTGTACAATTAATACCTAAGGCCACAGTGTCCCGTAAGGTAACCCGTCACGATCCTTAGTTCGCCCCTTGTCATAGACAAGAGTTTCTGCGACCTCTCTCCAGAGGGAGTTATAAACAGCCTCGCCTGTCGCTGCCCAGGCGATTTGGCCCAATAGGAACCAAACTCCGACTCCCTCCATCTCTCTCTGACATACTCATTGGGTACGAAACAGAAGGGTTCAGGGCCAATGAATTGTAGACGAGCTCCGCAGTTGGCCAAACAGTCAGCCCGTTCGTTGCCCTCATGCCCCTCATGGCCAGGAACCCAGCCCACTGTCAAGGAGTTGTTAAGTCTTAGACGATTCAGAGAGTCGATACATTCTTTAACCAGACCCGACGACACATCTTGAGCCCTCAAGACACCAAGTGCCGCCTGGCTGTCAGATAGAATGTATATCGTGGCCCCACGTGTCCTCCCCCGCAGACACTCTTCCACGCAGATACAGACAGCGAAGACCTCCGCCTGAGAAACGGAGGGATATTTGCCCATGGGCAGAGCACGCTGAAATTCGGGTCCGACGACACCCGCCCCCCGTATCCATGTTCGACTGTTTTGAGCCATCCGTATATGTATACATACTTGGAAACATGTTTTTGGCTATAACTCAGACACCAATCAAGATACCACCCTGAATTTTACATTCGAATGTAGAGGAGAGTTCAATAACAAACATATATGTTTTTAAGAATTAAAAAATTGATTTTCGTGAAAAGGGAATTTGAACTCAAGACCCCAAAATATTACCTTTTAAGGTAAAGCGAACACGATTTTTTTAATCTTTTTTTTTCTTTTTTTAAGAATTTAAAAGTTATAGTGAATTTGTAACTATACCTTAGTAAAATTTTATCGGTTAGCAGTTTTCATGACGCCACATTTCGGAAACCGAAAGGGTCCGGATCTGAAATTTATGTTTCGCTTTTTTATCGAGTATGACAGTTTTGGTGAATTTCATTAAAATCGGAGATTGTTGGTGGGTTTTACAAAAAAATCTGTGGTTTGCCAGCACTATTTTTTTTTGTTACGGTTGGCAATTTTAACTATTGTGACTTTAAGTAGCTCCTATTTTCCAAGGCTTTTTTAATTGAGAATAACGATGCACAAGGTTAGCTAGACTATACTTATGGCTATACTATGTCATGTAAAATTTCATGTTAAAAGTCTTCATATAACGTATTGATGGCCATTTAAAAGTCGAAAAATTAAAAATAATTAGTTGAAACTTACAAGAGTTTCCTTATTTATTTTTTTTTGCTCATAGTCTTTAAGTTTTTGATACAAGCCAATACCAAAATAGTCACTTGACTTGGCAGATACATTCACTAAAAAGGTAACTTCAATCTCGCTGTTTGGTGAAAAGTTGAACAGTGGGCTTTATCACAAAATCTTTGGAAATAATTCGGCACCAATACACTAGGCAATATATTTGTGCAAAATATTACGAGTGTCTATGTCTGAATTTTAAGAGTATTACAAAACTCACTTTATCTTAGAATCTGCCAACATTTTATTGTCGTATTTTTTCATTTCTAAAAAAGTTAAGATGGTTTTATCGCTCCAGAAAGTTTTATAGTGAAACTCGTGTAAGATTTGTAGAAGGTATTAGTTGAATATTGCCCTTCATGCATATTTAAATATTTCAGAGTTAATACAATAGCTAACCTATTCCCATTTAGTAAATGGACAATTTAAAAAAAGAGTCTAATTAAAAAATAATTATGTTGTTAAAGCATAATAGTGTATAACAGTTTATAAGACAGAATAGACTATTAATTATTGATTAGTTTTTTGTAGGAAGCAAACGGACCGCGATCTTCTAAATATTTGACGTATTTTATGCTTGATACCTCTAATCATATATTGGAAGACATTCATGTCAATTTTTTTACACTGCTTTTCATTTTTTTTCTTTAATGCTTCAGGGCATTTGGCTTCCCAACAAGACCCCAAAAGTCCTTAACTGGACGTGCTTTTGGGGCGCTTGGACGATTTGCGTATTTCGGTAAAAACTTAAGGTTTTTGCTTGCTATAGACTGTCTATCTTCGATTGTCCATCTCAGTTTTACGAAACATTTATTAATGTAAACAACCGCGTTTATAGCAATAGCTTTCGAATCCTGCACACAGAGAAATAAAGTGACAACCGAATGGAAAAGTGTATTTTATTGGGAACAACTTATAAATTCTGTTAGAACAACGATACTAATATTAGATTTCTGAATATGTTAGATGTTGCAACTAAAATTCATTTGAAAAAACCGAACTTTGTTGTAAAAACTAATGTTCAGTTTTACCAACAGACTGAACTTCATAATAACCGAATATGAGTCGTGATAACAGAATTTAGGTAAGCCAATAGCTAAATTTTTATCTGAATGTGATATACAAGTTGCCGAAATGCTCACACAAGTACTTTTGGAAAAAACTTCGCTTTGATCGAATACCGTACCTTGTCAGGAGGTTTTTTAAGTCATCTGAATTTCAGAATTAACACTTCCGTTGTTCCAATCATCATCCAAAATTATTTGAAAATTTTTTTTAATGAAATTTTTTCTTAGTTGTCTGCATTTTGTTGGTATTTCTGCCCATTGTTTTTACTATATTTGGGTACTGTATTCCTTAGGAAGCGTTTCACGTCCATTTGGAGTAAGTTTTTACGAATTGTTTCCTTAGAAACGCGAAATTTTCTGGCCAACTTACTATTTGATGCCCCAATTTGATTAACCGTCGATTTGTTCAATTTAACAAGCTCAGCTGCAGTCAATTTTTTTGGATGACTTTTCTTTTTTATCCATCTTAGGGTGGGTCAATTGTTTTTGTCAAAATGTGTATAACAAAAACATAATCTACGAAGAATTCCAAGAAAACTTCCCCAAGAAACAATAGTTCTAAAATCAAAATCTAGCTCCCTCCGAGAGACATATAAATTCACATTTTTCATTACTTTTCGTAATTCTTTTACTCAAACATTTAATTAAATACTGAATCTTTATATCTCTCGGAGGGAGCTAGGCACTTTTCTTACAATTTTGCATAGATTTCGCTTTTGCTATAATCGTTTCGTTTTTTTCTCACCCAAACAAATTGACACACCATAATGTATATTATTTTTTCATAAAATTCTAGATTTAACACAAATACTGAAGTAAATATGAAGGTTAATATTCATGAAATATTTTCTCCGAATCTAATACGAGCTACACTGTAAAACTTTCTATGTCGATAAAAAAACCTCTCGACTTTTGTAGAAATACAAAAATTAAAAAAAAAGAAAATTCAAGATTTTTATTCAATTTTGTATTACACAAGTGGTGGTTGTGGTGTAATGGTTAGCGCGTTGGACTCTTACACAGATGGTCTCGGGTTACCGGCGACGACAACATTAATTCATAAAAGTAATATGTATGAGTTTCCGATCATTTATATGTATCGTACCGTCCACCTTCGGTATTCCCATAGCACTTAACCCCACCGAAGTAAAATAATGAATCAGGGCTATGGAAGAAAAAGCTTTAATAAATTCGTCATCTCTACATCAGGTGGAGAGCAACAACTCTCCAAAGACTTATCATCACGCGCAATTACAGTGTTGCCATATTTAAAGCCCTCCATCTTTCACCACCTTTCATCTCTCCACTATCCCCTTTTCAAAGAAAACAACACATTAATTAATAGGAAGAATTTCCTGAGTGGTGCTTCTCTTTAAAAAAAAAAAAACAAAAAAATTTATTGTTCCGATTGTAGTAGTAGGTCTAAAAGTTATTTGATGCAAATTTTAAAAAAATTTGATAGCTTTAACGAGCAACGCTACCAAAGTTTTCGATTTTTGAAAATTTTTCTTCAACTGCCCAGCGAGAAAAAATGCGAACGGCATTGGGTTGGCAAAGCGTCGTCGAGGGTAGTAAAGTGCAGTGCAGTCATGACGTCGAAATGATAACAACGGAGGACGGTCGGTTAAGGGTGTTGACAAATCCTTTGCAATTCAAAAATTTTGTACTTTTCTAGTACCATAAATACAATAAAATCTGTGATTTTTATACTGATTTGCCAGTAAATTCAAATAATATTTATATTTTTTTAATTAGTAATTCATTGTAATGTGAATACAGACAAACAAGTTATACATAAAAAACGTAAAAAAGCACATAAAAACATATTAATTTAGAAACACAAAAGGTTTATAAAGAAATTCAATCAAAACATTTTTTTTAATTCATATATTTGTAGTTAATATTTAAATTTCTTTGATTTCATTTTTAAAGCATTCAAATATTTGTTTTTTAATGCACAGCCAGTTCTGAAAATTTAGTTTTAAAGCTACACACAGAGAAATTTTGCTATTTGTCAACTGCAATTCTGTTACTACCGCTCAAATTCAGTTATTACGAATTTCAGTCGGTTGGTACTACTCAATATTAGTTTCCACAACAAAGTTCGGTTAATTTAACTGAATTTTAGGTGCAACATCCAAAATACTCAAAAATGTAATGTAAATATCGTTGCACTAACTGAATTTATAAGTTGATACCATTAAAATACACTTTTAAATTCGGTTGGCACTTTATTTCTCTGTGTGTACTGTTGATGTCAAACAAATGTCAGCTTTTTGCCAACAGCCGCCGTTGTTATTATTTTGATTGCCTTGACAGTACCATAAAAAAGAAGACAAGGTGTTGTGCCAGTTCTTTATTTTTTGTAGCGTTGGCAATTTCTGGCTGGGAGCCAGAAATACTTATAATTAATTTTGGCATAATTAACACGAATCTTTTGAAATTTTTGTAATCGGACCAACAGCTTTCGAGTTATTACGATTTGAATTTCGGTAAAAATTGATGTCTTTTTTCCTCTATTTTAGAATTTTTTTAAAAACTATCATATTATTTTTTATTTTTGCACTTAAATACAGCATAAAAAATGCATTTATTTGCTCATACTTATGTCTAAAATTAGAAATGATGTATTACAAAATATATTTTTTTTAAATTAATTTAATTTTTTTCCATATGTCAGGGGGTTAAGTAATCTGAATTTTCTCAAATTTCAAACCACAAAACTATCGGACCTGGTGCTACAACAATCAAAACATTACATTCGCGGCAGAGAAAACAGACCTTTTTTAAAAATTCATAATTCAGTGAAAAACAAACATTTTTCCAAAATTGTAGAGAATTGAACAAATTACAAGAAAAAAATTCAAAAAAAAATATATTTTTCACTCCAACGTGGTTTTATAGAGCTCCAAACTGGCGGCAGAGAAAAAAACGGGTCCCTCGTGGTTGCAGCGCTGGGAGTCGCAAAAGTTGTCCGATTTGGAAAAAAATGACTTTTTTAAATCTTAACAAAATTGGTTATCGTATGACACGAGCTTTTTTTTAATTTTTTTTTTCAATTTTTGGTGATGTTCCAAATATAAAAGTGTGTTTTTCGAAAAAAAATATTGACTTTAAAAATTCATAAAAAATCGAAAAAAAAAATTAAAAAAAGCTCGTGTCATACGATAGCAAATCAAGTTGAAAAAAATACAAAAAAAAATTTCGTCAAAAAATGAACCCGCTAGTGCCGCTCTGCCATGCCTGCTTCGTACTGTATGCCTTCGTTATCTTGTGTTGTGCTGTTTCTTACAGTTTTTTGCAATCGTTTAGCAATTCGGGCTTCTTTTGAAGCTTCATATGCCTTCACTCTGGTAGGTAATAAATAACACCAAAAGTCAGGTAGCAAGTAAAACAAGTATATACCAGCTGCCGTACGTATGTAGCGCGAAAATTAAAAATGCGCTCTCACTAATCCGGCTGTAACTTTTGAACCCGTAGGAATTTTTCCATGAAATTTTTTTTATTAAAATCTTAAGAATATTTACTAAAATACAAAATTATAAAAAAGTCGATTTCAAAAAAAGGCCAATGTCATGTCCCCCCTTAACAAAATTCAAAAGTTAAAGTAAATATTTCTTTACTAATCATGTGTATAAAATTTTAAAGCACAACAATTTTACTTGGTAAATTTTCTGTTTTTCCTAGATATTTGTAGGTAAATTTACAGATTATCTATTCTTCAATGAATATTTATCTTCTTTTGCTAGTGCAAAAATAAAAAAAAAAATATGATAATTTTTAAAAAAAGTTGTAGAAGGGAGGAAAACAAGTCCATAGTAAAAATCAATTCACAATATCTCGAAAGCTGTTAGTCCGATTTCAAAAATTTCAAAATATTCGTATTTAGCATGCCAAAATTAATTAAAAATATTATGTTACAACATATTTAGTAAAGCAGCCAGAAATGGCCAACCCAGCAAGATATTGCTAACGATATATAAAATAAAGAACTGACATAACACTGTGTTTTCTTTCCTTTCAATATACGGGCTTAGCATTACAAAACTAATTAAAAACTATGTGTCGCCAGACATTTTTTTGTTAAAGCACTTTAAGAAAAATCAAAAACTTTGTTCGCGGGCGCCACAGGTTAATGCTATCCGATTTTTGCAAATTCGTAACACCTAACTTTTAGACCTAGTTCTACAATAAACGCAACAATAATTGATAAAAATAGAAAGTTGAAAAAGAATGCTGCTCTAATGGGCATACAAATAATAATATAAAATAAGTGTATACTAGTATTTCTGTGGTTAAGATTGTTTAAACTTTACATTAATTTCTACTTTGGTTAGTGGTGAGTGTCAAAAATAAAATATACAAAAATACAAATATTTAATGAAACCACAAAAATTATTACTCATATACCCAGTCACAGTTTAGAAATGGTAATAACAAAGTCATTACTTCTGTCACTACTAGTAATTACACCAGCACGAATAATAATGACCTACTAATAACTTGTTAGTTTTCCCATTATATTATTACAAAATATAATGCGTTACTCTTACGTACTTATTTTTATTATTGTTTTAAAAATAAAGTAATGATCTCTGATTGTTTGAAAATCTATTTTTTAGACTCATTATTTACTAGTAAGTACATATATGGATTGAACCATCTCAACTCAACTTAAAATATGGCTGTTTTTTACATCACTGTTTCCAAATTTGCTGAATTTTGGCAGGAATAAAGTGTATCAGAGAACTAAGAAAAATTCAAAATTTAAGTTCGCTGCCGCTTCTGGATCAGGAAATATGAGGTCTTGAAAATAGGTAAAAAAATGTCAAAATTTACAAAGTTGTACTTACTTAACTGTATTTTTTTTAAAAAGTATTACAGGTAGCCAACTCATCCAGGGTCGCATTTGAAAGGTTATTAAATTACCTTTAATTTGATATACAACATGATTTTTGTCACATCTTTTGACCTATAATTCGGGAGGCTATGTCTTTAAAAACGATATTTTTAAAAATCTAAAAAAAATGTATGTTTAAGATTGGCTCCTTCCCTAAAGTTACGAAAAATTTCAGAGTGGAGGTATTCTTTGATCCAGAAATATTAAACATTATATTGTTTTAGTGCAGCCGGGACTCAAACTCTGACACAGTGTCGACATTTCTTTTTTTTTACTAAAGGGGCTCTTTATGCTACATAGTTTTTAATTCCCTTGTTAAATATCTACCTTTACTATGTGATTAACATTCTGGATCCAAGAATACCTCTACTCTGAAATTGTTCGTAACTTTAGGGAAGGAACCAGTCTTAAACATATATTTTTTTCAGATTTTTAAAAATATCGCCTCCCGAATTATAGGTCAAAAGATGTGACCTTTGACCTTTCCAAAACAAAAATCATGTTGTATATCAATTTAAAAGTAATTTAATAAGCTTTCAAATGATGATGATAGTTGCCTACATGTAATACTTTTTAAGAAAATTACAATTAAGTAAGTACAACTTTGTAAATTTTGAAATTTTTTACGATGGTAATTTGACATGGAATTACCCATATATTTAACTACTTATTTTTCACTTTTTGTAAGTTGTGCCAGCAAGTGATTTATGTGTCTATCTATTAAGTATAACATGTCGAGATAGGTCAGATGGTAGAGCGGTTTGCTAACAACCTGGAGTCCCAGGTTAGTAGCCCGCATGGGTAATACTGTCAAGATTGTTATTACCACGTTCTGCCAACGCATAAACCGACCGTAGCCGATGCTTTGCCAACACTGTGCCGATTTTTTTTTTGCCTAGGTACATATATGCTTACCAGTATCCAAAAAAAAATAATTTTCAAATAAATTAATTTAATAAAAAAATATTTTTTTATTAAAAATTTCCGAAATAGATCTATCAACACATTCCTGAAAGGGTCAAATAATAAATTGAAAACAAAAAACTCTATAGATTAGTTGTTAGGACAATATCCTAATGAAGAAATATAGAGTATGGCCTCGAACTTGAATAATTTTCATTTTTATTGGAAATTTTTTGTTTAATAAAATGTGCCCACACGGGGTTCGAACCCTGGCCTATAGATTGTCAGTCAACCGCTCTACCATCTAAGGTATCTCGACATGTTTGAATTGATTGGTAAACACAAAAATTACTTGCTTGCACAAAATGTCATTACTTTCCAGCTTAAAAAAATTCAAAAATATGTACATAGAGTTGGAAAAATAATGAGCCTTAAAATAGATTTTCCACAAATTTTAAGATAATTACTTAATATTTAAAATAATGATAAAAATAAGTACGCATTATTTTTTGTATTAAAATAATGGGAAAATTAACTAGTTATTAGTAAGATCTTATTATTTGTGTTACAGAAATTCCGGGAATAAGTTGGTGTCATACTGGTAGTGAGAAATGTAATGTAATGCCATGTCATTACATTACGGTTTATACACTGGGTATGCAATAAAAAAATGCTTTAAACCAAAATCATAAAAATATTATAAATCTTAATATCTTTATGAGTACCACGAATTATTTTCTTGATATTAGCCTATATGACACTTGTATCTGGCGTTCAATTCAAATAATATAATGAACACTTCATTACCACTCACAATTTGATAAATTGTCTTTTTCGAAATTAATTTCCCATATACAAAGTTTACGAAATTGTTGTAAATATTACAAAGTAAGTATCATATGTTTAAGCTGAATAGTATCCAGCAGAAACGCGAGTTCACTTCGAGGGCCCATTGCGATTTTTTCAGTTTCACCCACATCTACACTAAAAATCTTTAAACCGAAATACCTTAAATCAGGAAGGACTGACAAAAATACATTTCGACAGACAGTTAATGTCATGAAACCTCTGCATCCCAGATATCCCAATCGACACACCTTCAGTCCCTGACAAATACTTTTTAAATACTCGTTATAACAAAAAAAAATAAGATTTTCAACAAAAAAAATGTATCAATTTATTTGAGTTTTTTCAGTTTAGAATCAACTTTTCAACATAGAATCAATTAAATGTTAGCAAAACTTTGCTGAATCTACATATTTTCTTGCTAGAATCAACTCGCTAATATTCAGCAAAAGATTTGCTGACATTAGCAATTTGTTTGCAAGCACCCTCTCCAACAAAAGTCTATATATAGGGAATATTCTCAGCCTTCTTTGGATTCCGGGTCATAAGAAAATCTGAAAACTCATTGGAAAATATTGGAACTGTTTAAGACTGATTTGTTAATTTTTTATTACTGTCCAGGTTTCTATACAGCTCCAGAGCGGATCTTTTATGTCGACATTCTGTTTTTGATTTGTGTCCCTGAACACCCACATTTCATCTTCCAAAGTCCTCTATCCTTGAATATTAATTTAAGGCTATTTTATATAA